>JASVER010000029.1:10574970-10739710 GCA_030449065.1 Oceanodroma leucorhoa
CTGCCTCGCCCCCCGGCCCGGCCCGGCCCCCCGCGGCCGCTCGCCCCGCGCCCCCTGCCCGTGGGCCGGGTTATGTAAGCGGCTCGTCCCCGAGCAGCAGCAGCATCTGCGGGGCTCCCGCCCCTGTCCCCGCCCCGCTCCCGGCGCCGGAGAGGCAGGCGGCGGCAGCGCAATAAAGCAAGTTTTGTCTGCTGCGAGGGGGCGAGGAGGTTCCACCGCCCTCCGCGGTCGCAGCCCGGCACCATGGCTGCGGCGCCCCTGGGGCAGGCAGCAGCCCCCGCCGCGGCGGCAGCCCCCCGCTAACCTCCCTCGGCAGCGGGAGCGGCCGCCTCCGCCGGCCATCGGGGCTGCCGGAGAGCGCGCAGCTCCGCGCCGCCGCTGCCGGAGAGCGGCGGCTCTTCCCGGCCCGGCGCGGCACCATGTGGGGCGGGCTGCACCCCCAGCTCGGCTTGCGCGGCTACAAGGCGGGTAAGAAGCCCGGCGGCCCCACCGCTGCCTGCGCGTCCCGGTGGGGCGGGAAGGGATGGAGTTGGGGACGCGGGGGGGGGGTAGCCACAAGGGTCCCGCCGCGGTGGGGCAGCGGCGGTGGGGCGGGCCGCGCCGCTCCGCTTCCCCTCCCCCGGCCCGGCTGGCTGCCGGGTCCCCACAGAAACGTTTGAGGAAGCAGCTTCCTCCCCACCGCGGGCGGGAAGCGTTACCGCTCCCCCCCCCCCGCTTCTTGAGGGGGGACGTGGCGGCGGGGCCTCCCGGAGAGGGCGCGGGGGCCGGCCCGGCGCCGCCGTCGCCGCCTCGGCCCGGGGCCGAGGCGGCGGCGTCGGGCCGGCCGTCCGCGGGGCTCGGTGTTTACTTAGCTGGACCTTGCAGCGGATGATAAAGCTGAGCTTAACCTACATAATCCGTTTCCTTGTTTTAGGTTTTCCACCCCCCTCCCGTTTTGTTAGTATACCCTTAGGCAGAGGCTGGAAGTGTGCTTGCCTTTATGCTTTTCCTTTTAAATTTAGACTGCAACAAATCGGTCGAGTCCTTTTTTTTTTTTTTTTTTTCTTTGCACCACTTTTCTGTCTCTGGATTAATTAGAGCCTCGTTCCTGCAGGTTGGCAGGGATACGTTGAAATTTTATGCTTGGAGTTAGGTTGTTACTGGGGAGGCATCCTATCTGTAAGCGATGGGCTAACTTTCCACCGTAAAGGCTGTCAAAACTGGCAGAGGAAAATAGGTGAATTGACTGCAGAGCTGTATGAGCATTACTCTTGGGCAGGTAAGACTGGATACCGATTCTTTTGGATGCCCTTTTCAGGCTTTGAAGATTTTACCAACTATGTCACCTGCTTTACTCTGGCAGAGTTCATGCAAATATTTTGTGATATTTTGACTTATTGAAGTAATCGATCACTGTGAAGGTCTGTGGTTTAGCTCTGCCGTTACAAGTGTTGGTATAATTTTTTAACTGATGGAATAATTTTTTTTTCATTCAGAAATTTGGATTCATGTTTTAATTTTGGGATTGCAAAATACGACTGCATAATATGTACACAGTTAGTTGACATAGTTAAATGGCAGGATTGTTTTGCTTTTGACTGACAGGGTTTTTCTTGCAAATACAAGAGCTGTTAAGACGTTCTCCGCAGCTGCCTGAATCTCTA
Source organism: Oceanodroma leucorhoa (assembly GCA_030449065.1). Lineage (NCBI taxonomy): Eukaryota > Metazoa > Chordata > Aves > Procellariiformes > Oceanodroma > Oceanodroma leucorhoa. The sequence goes on from JASVER010000029.1 coordinate 10,576,614, forward strand.
TGAGTAGGCTCATGTTCACTCCCTATRATGTGAAAGAAGACATTGTTCCTTTTTTATGTACTATTATTAAGTTATTAATTTCTATGTGTAACATGTCTGTATTGTTGAAGTGGTGTGGTGATGGGTTTTGGTGTTTGTTGGTTTTTCTTGKTTTTTTTTTTAATGCTTCCCGCAAAAGAATGGAGTTACATTATCTTTGTGCTACAGCTTGCAAAGATACAGGGTATTCTGAACACTAGGTGCAGAGATTTCAGCTAATTTGATGGAAACTGCAGGAATTTAGGGTGTTTCAATTCTTGATTATTTGTGTTTGGGGCAGGAATATTAGTGCCAGTGCATTTGTGATATAACCTTCTAACTTAAGACTGTTACAAAAATTGTTGGTGTTCATTTTTCATTTGTTTCAGAAAACTTTAGATTGTGCCAGTTGTTACAGTGTCATCCCTTTTGTTTGGGGTCAAATAAAGTCTTTTAGTACTGTGTTGAATTTGTCAGCAATTCTGATCAGTCAATTATTGGATGAATGTTTTAGTTTTGTTTGTCAGAATTGTCTTTAAGATTTGAGAACTAATTTTGTGTATTGCTTTTCTTTCCTCACCCATCTCCTCTTTCTTTTAAATACCCAGGGTTAATATGAAGTTCAAAACGTATGTTTATCTGTAAGCAGTAGAAGTGTAAGGTAGCAAAACTTGTAGAAAAATCTCTCATTTGAGATAAGATAGACTAACAGAAGGTGGTGGTTAATTAGAAAGCAAGTAGATAAAGGTTTAACCTTGAGCTATGATCTGTGCATTATAATTTCCAACATAGTAGTCCCTTCCTTYATCAGCCTTACTTTGAAAGAGTCAAGAAGCTGTTTCACGAGGTTTGTAATCCCTCTGAGAAGAGGAAGTTAATTAGCTCCATGCAAGTATTTTAATGAAGGGATGATGGCTACTAAGATTGTGTGCTATTATATTATTGCCAGGTTAGATTTTTTTTTTTTTTGAGAAGGAAGCTGTCCATGGGAAAAGTATTTTGTCACACAACAGTAGTGTCCTACTGGGAAACAGAAGTTTAAGCATTTATTTTTCAAGCTGAAGGAATATTCTTCTGCCAAAATATGTTTAATTCTTTAATGGCAACTACTTGCTATGGATTCTGATTGTCTTTTAAATATTGGTGTGGGAGCATAACAGTTAGTGACTTGATAATTCTTGTTAAACTGTGTTTATTACTGAAAAGCATTCTATTTTGCTAGTTATATTTTAGTTATCTATGGATATGGATATTTAGAAGTCCTATTTTTGTTGAAAATATTACAATTCCATCACAAAGCTAGGTGCCTACTGAAGAATTCTGTAACTATTTACACAGGGGAATTACCAGATTTTCACTAATAGATGCAAATTAATTCTGATTTTCTTAAAATGTAACAGGCAAGGACACTTCTTGGGGAGTATTTAATTTGTGGCCTTCAGTTTTATTCCCTCCTGTCATTTCCAAATTGTTCTTGGTTTTCAATTCAATAGGCGTGCATTCTCTGAAAAAAAGGTGCTGTCTTGTTTGCATGCCACTGAGATTTTTCTTTTTTAGATAGGTGCTTCTTGTTTAACCAGTGGACTTAATGACAAAGTTTGCTACCCATGCAAAATAAATTCAGCTTCTCACAGTCTTAGTACCTGTCCTAAAAAATTAAATTGCTATTTTTGGAATGTGTATGATTGACTTACAGTCTTTCAGTTGTCTTTTACACATTTAACTGTTTATGAAAACCTTGCAGCATAGTTTATACCTCTATAAAGACACCAGTTACCCACTATGCTGCAGGAATTTAAATAACTACAGTGAAGGGCATACAACATTTCAAGCCCTTTGCTTATTCATCTAGACCATCCTTTGAAATGCACAGTTGGTGAATAACTTCTAAGAGTACGAAAGTGTTCATCTAGATGTGTTGTTCCTCTGGGGCATGGAGTCATTCAGTTAGGCTATGTGTGTCCAACAGATGCCTGTGGAAAGTGAAACAAACACACTTTAAAATGAAATAACAAGTATTTATTACTTTCAGTAAACTGTACCACCTCTAGTCAAACTTCTCTCCACTGTCCAATATTACCAATAGTTGACCACTACTGAAGTTTGGCTGTTAATAGCTGTTTAGGCGACAAAAGCAAGAAGTGGTGAAAACTAGAAGTAAGGTGCTCAAAAGGATGTGATTGACACTGCCTAAAAATAGTAGTCTGCATCCCTCTCCTCCTAGAGCCCTGGCAATGGGATTTGTTTGTAAGGCAAATCCCAGAAGTCGCCCGCATTCTCGTACTTAACCCTTGTCGGCAGCGAGCGTGACACGCGTGGGTCTGAAAGATTATTTAATGATGTCACGATCAGTGTCAGCAGCAATAAGGTCACAACACATTGTAAGACCTGCAGGGCGCTGCCTCCTTGGGGTACCCATGGAGCTCACAGGCAGCTTCACAGCACAGCCAGGGTGGGGGAGATGGGGCTGATGACTCTTGGTCATCCTTTGGGGAGGTGGGGGGACAGAAATCCAATGGTTTTGTTTCTGTAAGAAGTTTTATTGGTCTGCTGTTGGAGGTCTGCAGCCGGGGATGTGACAGCTCTTGGGACATCTTGAGAAGGCAGGTTTATCTTTGGAGGCTAGGCAAGGCAATAAATGGTGAGTTAGTGTTACCAAGAGTAGACTTCAAATTGTTTACCAGTTATAAGTGTGTATATATATACATATGTATATGTAAAGATTGATTACCCGAGCTTAAAACTGTAATGTTCCAGTTGCAAGACTGGCTGCTAGAATGGCTTTTGCTATCTTTCACAGACCGCAATGACGTGAAATGACATTCTGTGTTTGAGTGGTGGCGAACAGGAGTTACTTGCTTCCTTTCAAAAACAATGCCTTTTTTTTTTTTTTTTCCCCCTCCCTCCAGGCAATTCATTTTTATGGACATAGTATCCACTCTTTTAATGTGTACAAAACATGAATGTCTTAACTGTTTAGCAAGAAGGGAGTGATAGGTGTAAGGGTGTATTATATTGTTGGTCTTAGGGGTTAGCAATTGTTCTAATCTCTTGTATGTTAACTATGTTAAACATTTACTGACTGAATATAGACCTGTGGTTTTAGTAATTCTGTGCTTTTAAAATTTAAAGGAAGTAGTAATTAGTTTAATGATTTTGAGAAGAATGCATTAATCTTAAACAGTTGTACAGAATAAGTATATAGTAAAAAGAAGCCTGAGGCGTCATGTCTGCACTCGGGGATGGTGGTGACGGAAGTGCTAGTTAGGGTAAGAGCACCTGTAATTTCTCCAAAGAACGCCTAGGATTTATGTCCACCAAATACTGCTTGTTACGGTTGCAATTATTTATGCCAGGCATTTAATACCTGTTAAAGAACCCATCCGTTTCAAAACATGGAGAAGTTGCCAATACAGTAACAATTCATGGTGGTAAGAATAGCTGAAAGCCTCCTAAATCAAGTAGTTCTTGTATGACTTGAGGTTGTAGCCAGAGGTGATCATCTGCCATTGTTGGAAGCAAAGCCTGTCTGTTGTAGACAGGTTAGTTAAGGAAAAGACGGATAGTGTTACATTTGTTCAGTATCAACTGCTCTGCCTTCTGTACTCTTTGGATGCTTGTTTTTACCATATAACTTGCCTGTGGTTTAATAGTTGGAGAGTTAAACTGATTGTCAGTTCCCGTGCTGGTTGTTTTTTGGCTGAAAAAGTGCTGACTTGGTTGTAGTTGTCATTAGTCTCTCAGATGCCCAAATGTGTCTTTAAATTGTACGCTGACAATAAAACAGTCTCATTGTGGTTGTGATTTGCTTTAAAACATGTTCAGTGTATTTGCTATGTGATTAAAAAAAGTGGCTTTCTTACTGACTTCTGTGATGGGTTAACCTTGGCTGGCTGCCAGRTGCCCACCCAGCCACTTGCTCGCTTCCTCTCCTCAGGGAGACGGGAGAGAAAATAGGATAGAAAAGCTTGTGAGTTGAGATGAAGATGGGAAGATTGCTTACCACTTACTGTCATGGGCAAAAGAGACTTGACCATGGGGTCTGTCCATGGCAGCTCCTCTCCATACTTCTTCCTCCTCATGCTGTTCCCCTGCTCCAGCCTGGTCTCTCTAGGGGCTGACAGGGAATCTCTCCTCAGGTGCCCAGAGCTCCTCCTGCTCCTCCCCCTCCCCTCCTGTTCTCACCTCTGGGCTYGCAGGGCTGTTTCTCACACCTTTTGTCCCCCTCACTCATTGCTCACTTCCTTACCCAGGCTTTCCCCGAGCCACCACCATTGTGGCTGCGGGGCTCAGCCGTGCCCTGCGGTGGGTCCGTTGGAGCCGGCTGGAACCGGCTGAGTCCGGCACGGGGCAGCCTTGGCCTCTCCTCACAGAGGCCGCCTGGCAGCCCCCCACCCTCTGGGCACCTGCACCCTGTACAACTTCTTAAGAAGGAAGCCATTATGTTTTGAGTATTTCTTTTGATAGACCTGGAATAATACTATATATAGCCCTGAAGTTTATTCCTGCCAACACGGGGGAAGGTGTGGGAAGGTGTGCTGAAGTATAATAAGGTTCTGGTTTCTGTCTTAGTCTCCCACATGGGTGTTTCTTGCTGACTAGGGCAAGTTGAGGAGGTTCTAAATGTGGCACATGGGATACTGCAGATTGGCTGCAGAGGCCTAGAGGTGGATGGCTGGAGAAGAGGAGAACATGCAGCAGGGAGTAACTTGTGTAAATATGCTCACAAGTGTGCTTAGGTTTGTGTTAGTCCTGACCCATCATCCCTCATGTGCCCTGAAACTGCTGACCCCCGTGGAATCACCCCTGAAGACGCTAGGTTTCCCTGGGCACTGTTCGCCGCAGCATCTGGCTTGGTTGCCTGGGCTTGAACATCCTATTGATTGCACAGCTACATTCAAGTGGCCTATTTCTCCGCAGCCAGCCATGCCGTAAGTGACACTGTGTCTGTCGTCATTCCCCAGGGATCTTTGCTGTTTTTTTTGAGAATTGAATGGCCCCTCTGTAAAAGGAGGCATTAACACAAATAAAAGAAGGGCAAGTGTTGAGAATTTTTTTTCTTTTTTCTTTCAAGGTATGATAGTCCCTGAAATGTGGGAAGATGTGACAGGTAAACTCTTCCTTTTGCCTGAAGGGGTGTATGTCGGTGGTTTGCAGGGCATGATTTCATTTTACAGCTAAGATAATCTGGTGGGTAGTTGCTCCCACCCTTCTGGGTACCTCCGCTCGTGTATCCTTACTGCTTCCCATGTGCCCACTCTAGCACTTGTTTAGCCTTATGGCAAGTTAATTCAGGGAGCTGGACCAGGAGAATACTGAAGTTAAATAAATACTGAAGGGGGGGTTTACAGTTGCCTGACCCCGGTGTGAGACATCACTGCAGGAAGCATCTATGCTGGTATCAGCCAGGTACGGAATACCTGGAGTCAAATGGGCTGGCTCTTCAGTCAGCTAACGGATAGTGGAAAAATCTCGTAGCACAATCTTGCTTCACYGCTGTTGATGACATCAGGAAGTATATAGTTGATCCTCAGACGTACCATGAAGGCCCAGGAAGATTAAGAGAGGGTCAGGAAAAAGTGACGTTAATTCTGCTGGGCAGTGTAGCTTCCACCAATTAGTGGACTCACAGTTTGAAATGGGTCCAGAATAATGGATAGTGACTGGAGAGGTAGTAGGAGACTATCTCAGTCTTGCTGAGGAAGGGCAGTGCAAGTAGTGTCAAGGAAGAGTCATGCTACCTCTTTATTCATTAAAATACCTGAAGTACACTTAGCAAATTCAAGTAGAACAGCAAATGACGCTTTTCAAACTTTCAGCTTCCTAATATGTTAAGAGATCAGTGCTGTAGTATTCAGACAAGAAACATTCTTGAATCGTCCTGGAGTCAGATCTGAGATTCCTTATAAGGTATCCTTATGTTTTTAATGTCTGCTTTACTCCTTTTGTAGCATAGTTTCCAGATGGTGTGGAAGACTGCAACTTTTTCAAATGTTTCAGAATAAATAAGACTTTTTTAAAGTCTGTATTTCTTTAAAAGATGGTATCTTCTCTCCTGAATGCCTATTCTACAGCAAAGCTGTTTATACCCTTTGGCAATTCTGAACCTTTGGAGACGTTCTTATAGTTGAGAATTAATGCTTTGTATAAAAGTTCAGTGACTAGCACTGATCAAAGGCCCAATGGTTCTGTGTGTAGTAAGAAAACAAAGTGGGAGTATAGTGACCCAGCTAGAAGCACTAAAAGGCATTGAAAATACCATTACTTAAAACTTCATCACTTTTGCTAGAGACTTCATGGAAAACGAAGCTAACAGTTGCGATCTTAATCTCTTTCTGTTCACTTCATCATCCGAAATAGCAAACTGATTGAACAAGGACTTTTGTGTGGTTGGTAGAATTATTGTAATGTAAAGTTTTACATGAAAAGTGATTGTAGTTGTGAAGATGGAAACACAAGAAGTACTGGTTTTGACTGCAAGTATAGGTAGGGTTGATGGCGTACAGTGTGAAGGATGAAGGATTTTTTTTTTTTTAACTACTGTTCTTTCTTTTTAAACTCCAGAATATTGTCCTTGCTTATATTGAATAGGTGCGAGCGGAAGCTGAGAAGCTGAGCTTGAGGAAAAGTTGTGCCTTGTAACATAAGCGTTGGAAGTTTGTAAGGAAAATCTCCTAATGACTTAAGTGAAGCCAGAATTTCATCCTTTTAACCCAAATGTAGCAATGTGGGAAGTCCCTTACATGATGTGCATACTTCTGTTAGCGTGCACTAAAGCTGTAGTCTGGAGGCTCAGCCTCTGGTATGTCCATATCAAAGCAGATCCTGTTGTATGTATGATGCACATTAGACCTCTTTGGAAAATGGTGGAAAAAATTCTAGCATTGTTATACTTGAGCAAAATGTTTCAATGAAATTTTTTTTTTTTTTTGGTCTCTGTCTTCACTGTTTATTTTAGCGTCAAGGATATCTTTAGATCTGATGTCTGATTACAAGGAGGAGAGAAATTAGGCTCTTTTTTGAAAAAAGTAAGACTGCTAGACTCCTTTATTTGATCCACTTTGGTAAGTGTGGGAACTGCTTAAAACCATTCAGTATTTTTTGACTCATTCTAGCAGCTGTGATTACTTCACTTTTCCCCATGCATAGAGGAGATTGAATTAACTCTTTAAACAGAAAAAAGGGAGGGCAAAGGTAATTCTGTGACAAAAATTTTGGAATGACAATCAGTTTGGAGAAAGACTTACCTGATCATGGTTTTGAATACCAATAAAGCTGAGCTGCAAGGGCTGAAACATAGATGATAATCTGTGATCATTAGCTTTTTTTTGATAGGAGAAGGATTCAGCTGGTCACCCACAAGTGCACAGCTTTTTAACAGACTCTGTGAACTGACTGCATGTCCTGAGGGTTTGCTGTTCGAAGTTTATATTAACTTTAAGCATAACTTAATGTGTTTATTTTCCTAGACTTTCCCCTCTTCTTATTGTAAGTGATAAAATTTCCAAGTTTAAAAGGTAGCCTTCTCCTCTGCAGTTACTATATGGAAGTGAATGGAAACTAAGAATATCATTTTGTGTTTCTATGGGGTGAATAGTGCATTGAGTCCAAAGACAAAGAGGCAAGCCAGCATAGCAAGGCATGAGGTAATATGTGTAGTCTGTGTGCCAAACGTGAAATAAGAAACATCTGCAGTTTGTATTTTGAAGGTCTGTTTTATGCAAATGCTCTATCTGGAAGCGGAAAACTCACAGGAGTGCCATCAACAATTGAACTGAATTCCTGGTCTTGCTCCTGTCAGTGATGAAATGAAAGAAAACTTCTTTCCTGACGGGGGTAGGAATTTCATCATTGGGTTGATATTAAATAACTACAGCTAAATGCTCTCTGTATAAAAACTATAAAGTGTGTTATGAATTTGAGTTCTTGTTTTACATACTTTCTAGAATAGAAATCAGGGAGGCTGAGTCATTATTGCATACTGTCTAAGGATTTTGCTACCTTTTTAGCTAGCAGAATACTGTGTTGAACACAGCTTTCTGCTAGTTGAACAGATTTTTTTTTCTCCACAGTGAAGCCAGCAGAGATTTATGCCTATCTCACTCCAGTTTAGAATCTGCCTTAATGTGCAATTTGGCATTAGGGATAAGCCTAGTTACTAGCTAGTTGCTGCTAGGCATCAGAAGTATGCCTGTACGTTCCCATTCCTTCCTTGGCACTGCTTCTAGTCTGACCCCTTGCTGAGCCAAACTTAGGAAATCAAATTAACAGATAACCTTTTTTGTAATGGAGGACAGTTTGTTCCTGAACCACTTTCTGTGGGGTCTGGAGTGGTAGGGCTTATGCTGGGGAAGCAAAAGCGAGTATGTGGCTGGAAAAGGTGACCAGCCTTTGCGTAGCAGCTGACCACTAGATCTGGTTAGCTCTGATGTCAAACAGCATTCTCAGCTCAAACCCATTTTAGCCAGCAGCATAAGCTAGTCAGCTGGACTCTCTGATGCAAAGACAGAGCTGGCCACCTCTTACTTTCTATGGACCCTGGTGTGGGGGGTTGCAGAGAGTGAGCTACCTGATTATGTCTTTAACTGGCATGGCAAGATTCTCTAAAGCTCATCTGTCAAACTGATGTATTTATTGTTCTTAGTTCCCATTCTTTCTTCTAGATTGCATACTTCCCTGCACGAGAAACCTTGTAAGTTCTTGTTGTACAGTGCCATACACATTTGTAAMGTCATAAAAAATTGTAAATTGTGAAAATTCACACTGAAATACTCTTTTGTAGAGAAGACAAAAGATTTTATAGCTGTAATTATCTATGATGAGAGATTGTACATCTAGCCACTTCTGTGGGGGGGAAAAAAATGAATGGTTTAACTTTTATTAAGGAATTCCAGAGGCAAAAGAAGCTGGAGGTTTGGTGACACAATCTACTTAGAATTTAGCTCTCAAGAAATTGGAGCATAAGTTTATATCCCTTAAAATATGACCCTGATCAGGTTCTTCTAATTGATACTGCCAATCAGGCGTATGTTTACTTTGAGGATTGTATTTTGAGGGTTTTCTTTGGGTTTCTCCTACTTTCATTTTTCTCCTCTATTTTATGACGTGCTTTTCTCTCTCTAGTAGGTGAATTCTTTTGCACRTGAATAGTACAGAGGACAGGCATGCCAGGCAGTATGTTATCAGGCTGTACAAGTAAAAATGCTGGTAAAAAGGTCTCTCTTTCAATGTTTTTCTGCTTAAACCCTTGCATTCCTGTTTTTGTTTCCCTGCTTCCCACTATATCTGTACATTTTTATCTTTCTTCATACTTAGGATTGCTCTAATCGGTTTCCAACTGAAAAACTAGGAGAACTTAGCTAAATAGCTTGCAGACTCTGTCAAGAAAGCACACTAATAAAGGATATGAGTCCTCAGGATGAATAATACTTCACCGATCTGATGTTATAAAGGGCTTTTGAGAAACTGGAATGTAAAAGTTCAGTAGCTAGGGCTGTCATTTCATCCCACTTTGCCCTGCTCCTTTTTGCACTTAGTTTAAGCTCTGTCATCCACCTACTCTCAGCTGCAATCATGTGAGAGGAGGGACTAGGACCTTCTGGTACCTCAGTTCATGGCCAGCTGGTAGAGCTGTGAGCTTCCACCACCTCCAGAGTGTTTATGAAAAGGGTCCTGAAACTGTCATCTGGCCATCTTCCCTGAAAGCATTAGAAACCCTCTCTTACCAGTATACTGCTCATCTCAGAAGAGAAGAGGTTGCACAGTAGACCTGGAACTTGTTTTGGACATTTGTATTAATAAAAGCTGCAATTTGTTTTGCAGAAGAATCGTAGAGATGAAGTGCACCTGGCAAATATTTGTGTAGGTGTCAGAGTTGGGATGCCAGTTTTCTAACATTATTTTCAAGAGTATTTATTTGTCGGTATAAGTTTTCTTTTTGCCTGTGTCTGCAAGGAACATGTGCCTGGTTCTTTTTGTTGTGTCAGGATATCAGATTGAATGAATCCAGCTTATCTTTTGCTTCACCTTTGATTGAAGGAGGCTGCTGTTGCACCATTCTATCAGCTGACTGTCAGCTTTTKTTTTTTTAAAAACTATGTAAATATGTTAAAGTATGACATCTGCTCTTGTGTCTACTTTTTGGAAAGGGTTTTTTTGCATTTTAAGTTCCCCTGCCTCCATTTCCTTTTCTCACTATTTGTGTTGTCTTTCCAGCAGTTGAAAAAAATAGAATATTTATTGGCAAAGAATTGTTGTGCCCAAAACACACACCAAAGTGAGGTTTTCTTTAATCTGTCAGCAGTAATGATCTTGCAGGTATGATGAGAAAACATAAACGTTTTCCAACTGAACTAAGTTTATTCCTACAATACAGCAAACAGTTCACTGAGAGACCATTTGTGGGTTTGTTTGTAGACTTTTCCTTTTGAAGAAATGTGTGGTTACTTAGCCCAATGGGACAGGGAGAGAGTGCAAAAGAGAGGCTGTGAAACCTTGAAGGATTTGTTAATAATGGGGTGGGGGGGGGAGGAGAAGTTGCAATTGGGATAAGTTCACCAATGTCAGGGGATTGTATGAGTAGGCGTAGGGGAACTGGGTTGAAGGTGGGTTGACTTCTTTCAAAATACTATTGTATGATCTTCTAGCGTAATTAGTAGGGTTTTGGGTAAAGTTGGTGGTGGTGAGGGTGAACCGAATAACTTTGGCAGTGTGTTTGGGCTGAAGTGCTGACTTGCTTTCCTTCAAACAGCTTCAGACAGGCTTCAGTGCCATTGTGGCGTGAAATATTATTGTACAGCCTGGTCACATCTGTGATGACTAGGATGAGCTTTACATAGTTGTCGGTTTTGATAGTACTGTAGTGACATGTCCCCTTCAGAATCCTTTGGCTGTATAAATTTACACTGGCTGTCACGGATGATTCACTTCTGGTCACAATCTATGTCAAAGTCATGGTGTGGAATAGAAAAATCAGTATCCTTAGGTAAGGATGAATCTGCTGTGAAACCCAATTAAGTCTTTTGCTGTTGCTTTCCGTTCAGCATCTAGGTAAAATAACAGTATCATAGCTGTCTCTTAAAATAATACTTTTTACATTCAAGCGTGTTAGAGGTATTTTAGGAACCAAATATAAAGACGGTGGTGTTATTATTTTGTATATGTAGATCATGTGGGATCTATGCATGCCACTGAAATTAGGAGTGATAATGATCCAGAATTAACTAGGTGCCTTCCTGCCAGCAGTAGTTGACAGCATTCTGTAATACACAGAAAAAGATACATGTTTTTGTGGAGTGAAATTTCAACAACTGTTCTCTTTTAATACATGATCTACTTCCTGCACTTTATATATTTAGTTGTTAACTGATCTGTTTTAAATGCCTAGGCTGGAAACACAGCACTATGTTGGTATATTTAACTGGCTGAATTCAAGGACACAGTCAACTGTTTCTATAAACAAGGCTTCTTCTGAGATTTGTTTGGGATCTTGGATGTATTTTGTCATGTTTGTTGTTGGAAATTACAGTGAGGTAGGATGACACTACTTTTCTTTCTCTTCTATTAAATCCTATGAAAGGTAGATTTTCCTGACCCAGGAAGGAATGGATGATCATAGTCAGATGGTAATACACAATTTAGCAGCACAAATATCTATCAGAAATTTTTGCTTGCTTTTCTTGCCCCACTCTGTATTTTGGGCAGATGGACACTAGCTGTTGATTGGCAGGTTTGAGATTAGAGCAGCAGGGTAAAGCAGGTGTGCTAGCTGAGCAGCATGGGGACTCCTGTGTATCTTCTCCCCCTCTTACGCTTGGTTCTTTTAGCGTAGGCTGTTTGCTGCATGAAAGATCATTTACAGAGAGCTGTTGAAAGGGAGATGGGGAGCATAGAACAGGGTGCACAGCGATTGGTGATGCTTCAGGACTTGGCTCAGAAGGTCAGTTTCAAATAATGAAAGTAATAAACCAATTTTTAAATAATGACTTGGACTAATGAGGTCTATAAGGTCTTATTTTATGGGTTACATTTCCTTATTGCAACTTCCCTCAGCGATGGGGAGGGCGTCTGCTCTCTGGCACTTTGGATTGGGTACACATCTGTTGAGACTTAATTATTGAGTCTGTTTCTACTATCTTGTTGCTTTTATTTGGCCATTTATGGGAGTGGGTTCAATTAGCTTTGAAAAGCTCTTTTTCATGTAGACAGTTTATTTTTGTAATGGCCTTCTATTGTGCAGAATCACCGTTAGGTCAGCAAGGTAAAACAATTATGTGGAAGCGCCATGAAATTTTAAAAAATGCAGTCTCCTGGAATATGTCATTAGCTATCTTTTTGAAAAAATGCAGCACCTTTTAATGTCAGGACTTCTGTGAGAAGCAAAGTGAAAGTGTTTCTTGAAGTGATCACATGCAACTATGTTCTGTTGGCATGTCTAGAATAGGTTAAAAAGCTCATACTGTTTGCCTGTTCAAATTCTAAAGCAATTCTCCTTCTTGGGACTTACGCTTTTAAATGCAGAGGCTGCTCCTGAACAGTAGAAGCTCAGTGAGTGAGAAAATGAGGCCGTGTGCCTCTGTGTACAGGATGGCTGTAAGGGAAAGGCATGATCCTAGTGATGGCACTCTGGGTGCACTCCTGCTGTGCACAGCCAGCTGTGCATTACGAGGGGTAGTGAGGGGGAGCACCTGAGTGAAGAGAACATTCTGGAGCCCAGAGCACCGTGCAGAGAGACTTAAGTATTTCCCTGGAGAGCCAGATGGGATCTGGCAGGTCTGTGCTGAGCCAAAGCTAATAAACTCTTGCTGGCCTCATGCTGATCTGTGTGTAGGTATGGATGTGTACCAGCACTTATCTCCTCAGGCCTACCAGCTCAAGAATCAGGCTTCATGAGTTAACTTAGAAATGCTGAACTGCCTCTGGCTGCAAAGGTGCTCCAGAAAGTGTTGCATTAATTCTGTGTTGTCCCAGCAAGTCCTCCTGGACCTGTGCTTCAGCACCACACTTGGGGCTTGGTGTGTCCCCAAGCTGTCTGCATGTAGGTGTAAAATTGAGACTAGATTATAGGAGGGTGTTTTGTGATGTTTTTTATTTCCTCAATTTACAGTACCTATAGAGATCCCGATGGGGATGACTGTCTGCCCCCTGTAGTATGTTAAGCCTTTTTGTCCAGTCTAGTTGCACTGTATTGTTGCATGTTTTGTGATACATTGCAACAGTATGTTTGGGACACCAGAGACTGATGAGATGTTAGGAGAATCTTCTTTGCACGGAGGGTGGTTAAATGCTGGAACAGGCTGCCCGGAGAGGTTGTGGAATCTGTGTCCCTGGAGGCGTTGAAGACTCAGCTGGACAGGACCCTGAGCAGTCTGATCTAATTAGCCTTGCTTTGAGCTGGGGGTTAGAGTAGGTGACCTCCAAACGTCCTTTCCTATCTAAGTTACTCTATTGTTCTGTGGTATTTTTAGCTTTTGTTCCTCGAAGTTCCACCAAAGTGAAAAGTGTCTCTCCCTTTTGGGGGGGGGGGGGCTGTGTGTGGATGGTCACAGGTTCGCATACTGAACATTAGTCTAACCAAGAGACCTAAAGAGTTTGACACTTAATGCTGTGTTGATGCAATGTGTGGTAGTGGTAGCATTATCTGCTGCGTTTATTTTAACACTTGTTTAATGCCATAAAAGCTGAAATGTCACCAAAGAGTTGTATTGTGGAGAACAGCATAATAAAGGGTAAATGAAACTAAATTTCTCTTCTATAAATGTATTTTAAATGTCTCCTAAATCAGAACTGTCTCTGACTTAATTAGCTTGGGCTCCCATAAGTCGACTTTACTCCTGCTGGAATAGCTAGATGTGGCTTGAGAAGCATGAAGTGGAACTCTTATGGAAAATAGATCTATTTAGAGGGAGGGATGGAAAAATTATTGTTCCCAAAGCAGCCAGCGTATTTAGTGAAAAATATGCTGAGTGATAGGAGAGGAAGAAACGTCTCAGTTTCCCACTAGCTGTATGCAAAACTATCACATTTCAGTATGTTTCAGAGAGGATGGCATGAAGAGTGACACCTGGAGTGGTATTCACTTAGGATCTTGACTGGGACTTCCTTACAGGGTGTGACTGGTGAGCCACAGGCAGTCGCGTTCGTGTCTGGCTCCTTTGGTCTTCTGTTCTGCTGCCTCACCCTTGGACTTGAAAACTACTCAATAGAATAATTAAGAGTTAAGAGACTTTTGGGGAGGAAAAGCAAAAAGTTTAAGGAAGAGAAGGAAATACTTTGCACAAGGTGTGGCTAAAGTAGAAGGAAGAGGAAGGAGCATTGAAGAGTGTGAGAAAAGATAGGAAAATGTGTTAAAGGGAAGAGGAGGCCATAACCTCAAAGGCGAACGAAGTTGGGACAAATAAGATGGACAGGCATATCTAAGACCTCCAAGAACCTGCTTACAGAAAGTCATGTTATAGTCAAATAGTGCATGCAGTAAGGAACATGTACTGTATTCCTCAATTTACAAGTGGCTTGGCAAGCAGCTGTTATCACTCTGGCTAGTAGGTCTAGTGATTTGGCTGCTATATGGGGGGTATGTATGTATTCATATATATGTGGGGGGGTTATATATCTACACACATATGTTTTCATTTTTACATCCTTTTCTAAACTATTTAATTTACTGGGAAACAAGTACAGCTGGAAATAGCAATGATCTGCAGATGTTATTGCAGAGGCAAATTGCTGTTACGACTTTGGACACTGCTGAAAATGTTTAAATGACCTAAAAATAACCACATGTAGCATAAGAGACATTGTATGTGAACTGATACTTCTTCATGAGTCATTTCCTGCTGAAAGTGTTATGCAGAGCTAACTGCTAGAGGGGGTGTATGTATGTGATTATATATAAAATCAAGACCAGGCTGTGCATTTTTCTAAGGTTCTTTACATGGCTCTGCTGGTTTGGAGTACAAACATGATGGTCAGTATTCTGCCTATAAACAATGCTCAGATTTAGATATTGGCTCTTGGAAATTGTGATGGTCCTCTGGGGTTGTACTCTGTGGTGTATTTTCCCTTGAGACTGACTATAAGGTAGGCCACACATTCTCAAAAATTCCTTGAACAGAGGAACTATTTGCTTCTCTGAATTGTGCTTTAAAATACAGTATTTTAACAATTATTTAAATAATAATAAAAAACCAAAATGAAACAAACCACTAGATGGATAGTTGTCTCACAAAGACTTCTTGTGTGCAGCTACTATGTGCCTGCTTGGATTGGTAGTCTGTCTTTTGATAACTGGAAACTACTGGTAACAGTGAAACATGATGAGTTACTTTAGATATCAGTGTTAATGATTTCATTGATGGCTTTATTTTATCACCTAGGTCATGTAGTTTATGCACAGTTGGAAATGACTGTATTTCAGGGGCCAAATCTTCAAAGGGTTTCTGTTTTAGAATTTATTCTTCTCTCTGATTGTAGTTAAATGCTTTCAGTGCAAAATTCTGCTGTGAGTTGAGAATCAATTCTAGGATAGGAATCATATGATAAATATCTTGTTAAAGTTAGTACAAGAACGGTTTAAGGGTTATGTTTTTAAATAGTAAAAATGTATTTACTGGATTTTTTTTTGGGACGCTAGCAAATTTTTAATTAAAAAAATACCCCAAAACATTGGCACAGAGTCTGGCTCAAACCTGAACTGTGAAACAAGGGATTCAGTTTTCATCTGACCAGTATTTTGTTGTTGACTTCTGTACTGTATCTGTAATGACAGACTTCTGGCTTCCTTCTTTATAGGCTCAGATTATTCCTCAGTGGGATGGTTACCTGGTACTGAATCCCTGTGGCAGTCCACAACCATTTCATCAAGCAGTCAAAGCAACCCTGTCAGAAGACACAGTATAGCTTCCGACAGCGGGGACACTGGGATTGGTACCTCCTGTTCTGATAGTGTGGAAGGTGAGTTGATGCTGTTAAGTTTTGGATGTTTCTGAGAGAGAAACGATCCAAAATGTTTTAAAGGTATGTTTCCCAGAATAACGGTGCTTTTCCAAAGCTGTTGAGCGCATGCAGTTCTTTGTTTTCCTGGCTGGACCAAGTAATTGTTTTGGTGATGTTTAATTAATTTACTTCTGCATGAGTTGTGTGCATTAACTTGCATCTCTGCTACAAAGCTGGTACTTGTGTTGGATCTTTTGATAATTGCAGTTACAAGAAGTGCCAGATTTGTACAGAGAAGTAATATCCCATACTACAGCACTTGATAAACAAATGGTAAAAGCAGAAAAACTTTTGAGGGAAATGATGAAAGGACAATGCTTTCTGGTATTTAATGGTGTGTGTCAGCAAAGAAAACTTACTCATTGGGGCTGGGAGGAAAATGGGGCATGTGGTCTTCTCATTTCTTTCTTCTGGTGGGAAATACGTTTACATTTTATTGCATGGCATTTGACACATAGTCAAAGATCTTTAAGGAAAAGCAACAGTATCTAAAGGTTGTTAAAATTTAGTTTGGACTAAATTATGATTACTCAAAGTTGATCTTATCAGTGACGGGTTCAGCCTCTAAGGTAGCAGCATCTCTGTAACATTGGCACCCTCCCTATGGAGTGTGTCACTGGAATTAAGCCTGAATGAGAGACTAGGTAGTAATAAGGCTTGAGGTTTTCTTCTTGCACAGCCTTATTTCCCAGCAAGATTTTCAAGACTAAGGTAACGACAGTGGGACTGTGAAATACTTTTCTCCAGTGCCTTTCTATGCCTGGTAAATTTTTCGAAAAGGGATAGCTGAAATGAGGAAGAACAGGAAGAATTAGTAGAAATGAAGTAAGGAATGCTAAATCAATGTGAGAGACAGAAGTCTCTATGGGGGGCTGAGCATTCCTGAGGAGAGGTCCGAATGTCTCAGTTAAGCCTGTCAGGCTTCTTTGCACATGAGGAAATCCTTTCCGCCTTCTTCCTGTCGCATCTGTCAGTTAGAAAGGAGCTCTGTAGGAGAGTCCTCATAGCTTTCTTTCTGCTTACTTTAATTTCTGAACTTTTATAGGCTTTGGCAAAATAAAGATTTTAGTCAAATACTCAAATTCTTGGGTGTAAAACTGAAATAGTGAATGGTTATTAATGCAGAAGCCTTACTTTTTATTTTCTTTTTTTTTTTTTTAAGTTTTTTTAAGAGATCTAGGGGGAATAAAGCTCTCTCATGGTGTATATACAGAGATTTAGAATCAGACTTACCCAAGTGTTGCAGAGTAGTATTTTAAGATGCAGCATTTGAATTAAAAACGTGCTTTCCCCTCCCCCCCTCTTTGAGGGCTTCCCCGTTTGAGGGGTGGGAGGAAGGAGAGGAAATGAAACGGCACCTCCTCATCAGATGTCCTCCTGGCTGAAGAGGAGAACAGAACAACTGTTATTGGGGGCAGGGGGGAGGGGATGGCACACTGATACAATCACAAGTTTGATAGGCATTTGTAACCAGTTAACTAATAACTCTGTCCATTTGCATGCTTTTAATAGAGCATTGTCACAAGCTGCGTTTGGGGTTTCTAAAAGTAAAATAAAGAGGGAAAAATTGCAACAACAGATAGTTCATGAAGTTTGTCTGGCAATGCTTGACAATGGTCAGTTGTGCTGTATCCTTAATGTTACCGATTTCGCGCTACCTTGTTTGAAAAACTTTTCAGTAGCAGAAAAGAAAATGGAGGGAAGCCTAAATGTAAAATGAAAGTTAATGGAAGGACCATATGACAGGTTTGGAAATTGAATGTATACGTATGTTTCTAGTGGAAAGTGCTGTTGCTTACCATACCTAGTTGTCTGCATCTCTCAAGCTGCCCCCTCCCCGCATCCACAAAAAGAAAAGAGTATCATGGTGATCTGTGGGACTGCCAGGCCAGACTGGGAATTGCAGACTTGATGCTGGCCATCTGCTCTCAATGTGGTGCTTGGGAAGAAGCCCTTGGGGATTTTTCAGAGGGGAATTTTTTTCACAAGTCAGCAGATCATTACAATTTTTAACAATGCTCAGAGAATGAAATGTGGCTTTGCTACTTCCTTTCTATTATGCCTACAAATCAAAAACTTAATTTCAGAATTAACGTCTGCTTTAATTTTGGAAGTTGCAGGTGAATTCATCTGTGCAGATATGTAGTTATTAATAAATACGCTGGTGCAGGGAGTGGAGCTCCGATGCATTTAAAAACTGTTTTTACTGGTTTTCCTTGCATCTTAAATGTTCCTTTCAATTCATCTTCTTACTCATACTTCATTTCAGGAGCATTCGCTCTCTTTAAAAGTGCAGGTTTTAAAGAATAGTGCCAAGTGGCTCTTGTGTTTGGCTGAAACCTATAGGGTTTGGACGGGAGATGGGTTTTGACAAAGGCAAGAGGAAGAGAAATCTTTTATCTTAAAATRTATTCAGTTGGTTGTCTCTATATTGTGTTGTGCAAAGGTAGGAAAATTAGGAAATGACTAGTTGGATTTCATTATTGAAGTTGAGCAATGTTGATCTGCACTGGGGGGAGCTGAGGAGAGAAATTTATAGCTGAGGAGGGAAATTTAGAAGTTGTAGATGTGGGGATGTTAGTTTGGGTAGAATAGATCTTCAATTTCTAATTCAGAGTGCTTTTAATTTAAGGAGTCATGTAAAAAAGCATTTCTTTCTCTGTGTAAACTACAGTTAATGTGGTTGGGTGGGTTGGTTGGTTGATTTGTTTCCTGTCAGTAAGTGGTTCTGGGTTCAGATCAGCTTTTGAGCGAGATAAAAATAATTACTGTATTCAGTATGGAGCAGGAGAAAAAGTGTTTGAAATGGTCTTTTCCAGGTTCTTTTCTTTTTAAACTTACCTCTACTTGTAAGTCAACTCTGTTATTACTCTTTTCAACTTACTCTGTACAAGTCTGACTGAATAACTTACTCGTGGGCATTGGTTGCAGCTAGTCTTCAGAAAAAAATCTCATATTCTGTTAAGAAATATGGTGAAAGTGAAATGTAGAGCCCTGTGAAACTGTTGAAAAGTTCCTGCATTTCTGATAGGGTAGGAGGTTGTGTTCGGGATGAATTGTGTGGAAGAAAAGGTTTTAGTTGGTGGCCCAAAGCTGGTCAACTATCAGTGAAGACTATCTAAACCTTCTTGTTCTTGTTTTCCGTCTCACCGGCAACTCTGAAATTGGCAGATGTAACATTTGTGGTTTATGCTTATAGGGACAAAAGATAGCTGTTCAATGTTGGGAGCTAACAGCTATGCTATGTGTAGGTCTTTACATACAGGTTGCCTCTTAAACTTCAGACTTCGACCAAAAGATTGTTGATACTATTTCAGAACTGAAGCTAAAAGAAGAAACTAGGTGGAGGGGAGGTGGGTGGCAGAAAAAGGCCTCTCTTGTAATGAAAAAGTGCAGGTACAAAGTTCTGAAAACTTTCAGTTACGGGATCTTATGTCTTGTCTTTGTGCAACTCAGAAGACTTTCAAACGGAAGCAGATTCCAGAAGGATCTGTAAAACGAATATTTAGAATTCTTTTGATGTAGAGAACATGATGGTAAATGTCTAAATTCTGACTTCGTAATTCTCTGTCTACATAAAATGCATGGTCTAGATTAAAGTGCTTCTTTTACAATTTAGAATGTCTATTGGGAAAAAGGCATGAGATACCGTATGGAAATGTGCAACACATTCATGAAGCACAACTTTTCCTATTCTCCATCGGCAATAATAGCATTTATACTTACAGCTTTAAATAACCATTGTGACATCTATGCCAGTCATCCATCAGTTTCTGTATAACCATTCTTTCAGTACCTTTTACATAAGAAACATGAAGTCTATCTTTTAAGCATTTTTGAGGCTGACATTAGAGAATCCATGTCTTATCAGAAATTAAATGGGCTGTAAACCTCAGCAGAGCTCTTTCCCCTGTGCACATGAGTTTCGCCTTTTGGACAGGAGGGATAAGAACTAGATATTGATGTGACAAGATACAGGGCCCATGGCTCTCGCAGGTGAAAACATTTTCCTCCATCATATAAGCTTGCTGTGCAGTGGGAAGTTCCTTATAAAGCAGATTTTTCTCCCTTATTATTAAATAAGATTCTTGATTTACCATTTCTGGTTGCAAATTAATAGGCATGAAAATTCATAGGATGTTGCTTTCCTGGAGGAGAGAGATTGGATGCAGAGGATCAGAGTTACTTCTTTTTTACTGGGGAGTTGATGTTCTGCTAGTTTAACTTTCTAAAAAAATTTTTTTTTTTTTAACATCCCACCCCACCCACCCCCGGTAGAAATGTTGGTTGCCTTTGGGAGAGGAGTTTCACAAGTAGTGGTTCAGGGAGTACTGTGGACTAGATGTAGCATGCTTGATATATTGTCACTGCACTTTGTATAGATATGACTTCTCTGGAATGCTTTACTGATAGAACAGGAACTTGTTTTAATGTTATGAGGTCCAGGGGAGTCTCTTGTCTCTCATTTTGAACGGAATATGTTACCTTTCTAACTGATGAAAAAAATTTAATTAGTTCAATTTAATTGTAGCGTTTCTTGGTATGCCAGGGAAGATGGTACAGCCAGCTCCAAAGCTATTTGATTTTGCTATTTCAAGCACTCCTCTTCCAGCAGGTTCCCAGCGCAGTATTCTAACACTCTTTTTTTTTTCCCTTCAGCAAAAAGAAAAGGAAAAAAAAAAAAAGTAGTTAATAGCTACTGAGTATTGTGAAAGGCAGAATTGGATTTCAGGAGACAAAATTTGAGTATCTTGGGTAGGTTCTTTACCATGCTGCTAAAAATAATAGGATTGAGAATGTGTACAGGTCAAGTACTTAGTTTGTGCTATCAGTTTTGATGTCAGGAAGGTGCAACAGCACGAGGATCATACATCTTGAGGRCTGACAATGTACTTTGTGCTCATTGTCTACTGTGCTTAGTAATTTTGGAAGATGATGGATTTTCAGAGTAGTCCTTGAACTTACTTGAGTTGAGGTTAATCTTTATGTCTTTGGTTCCTGGCAAGTAGTGGCATAAGTTTGGTGAAGTAGCTCGATTATTTGGAGGTTAAAAAATAATGATGTTTGAGGCATTCTTCCTTGGTTTCCTTCCTCCCTGCTTGCCAACTCTCACGTTGTGAAGTAGTGTCCTGCCCTCTGTGAGTCAGCCTCATTGTGTTACTTGGATATTATCTATCCTGACAATCAGAAATGTGCACTTCACTTAAGCCTGTACTAGACTCTGTTCGTTGTAAAAGAGGTACTGTCATCCCTTGTTGGAAGGAAGTGTCTGTATTTCTGAGGGGAATATAAATATTAATGATCAGAGCTTGGCTGTTTATTTTCTGAGTTTGTTTTGTAGGATTTGAACAAAATTTAAACATGGGTTATTTCAGAATTCTAGTAACCTATTTCCAGGAATTAATGGATAGGAAAAAATGATGCTAATAAGTTTCGACTAAAATAAGACATGCGGAAGTTGCTTCAAATGACAGTAGCATGCTCCCTGTGTGAACCTGTGTACTCTGAATTTGAAATTGGCTTGAACTAAAGGCACTCGCTAGTTCTACATGTGAATGTTCTGCAGAGAGAAACATAGATGCTGCTTTAACTTCGTACTTTGCCTTCTTTTGTGATAGTTTCTCCATAGAAACAAGCTCACGGTATGCACATGCTCAGTTTGCCTGACATGAAAAAACTAGCAGGATTTTCCTCCAGCTAGTGGAAGTGTTCTGCCCAATGAAGTTGGTGAATTTTGCCTTCAGCTAACATCAGTACTTGGTTTTTAGAAAGATGACTTCTGTTTATTCTAATCAGTAATAACTCAGTGAAAATAAATTGTGCTTACTTAGGATTTGGCAGCATTCACTTTGGTACTGCGCAAAAAGTTATTTCTATYATACATATTTTGGAAGCTATGTCACTGTTTGAGTTATATCAGAATKAATGTGTTTGAGATGGTGTGGGAGGTTGTCCCCTGCTGGCAGGTAAGCCCCCACTCAGTCTCTCACTCACTTGCAAAAGCAAGGAAAAAACCCCAAACTTGTGGGTTGAGATAAAGATAGTTTAATAAGTGAAAGAAAAAACAAACAAACAAAAATCAGGTGATGCAAAAGCACCACCAGCAGACCAATGCCCAGCCAGTCTCTGAGCAACAAATACTATGGAAAAAACTGCCCCTCAGTTTTATTGCTGAGGATGACATTATATAGTATGGAATCTCTTTGGTATTTCAGGTCAGCTGTCCCAGCTGTGTCCTCTCCCAACCTCTTGTGCACCCTGTCGCTGGGGTGGCAGAGACCTTGATGCTGAGTAAGTACTTTTCAGCAATAGCTAAGACACTGGTATGTTACCAAGGCTGTTTTGGTCACCGGTGTGAAACACAGCACCATAGGGGCTTCTATGAAGAAAATTAACTCTGTTCCAGACAAACCCACTACAATCTCTGCCCCTTTATCCGTATCATTTGCATCATGCTCAGGTGAAATCTCGAGGAGTTGTTATTAATATGTCCTGTAATATGTATTTTTGGACTGTGGTGGATATCTGGCATTCTGATGGAAAACAAGGAGCATCATACACTGATCTTGTCTATATTTACGTTAGTGTAATGAGACCTGGGCATGCCAAGCATTATACATCTTTGCTGAGGGATTTCATGGAGGACTTTGCACTTTTCCTTGCTACTGTTAATATCAAAGAAACTCTTTGACCTGCATTCAGCAGCTCTGTAACTCAGGATCTCACGAAGCAAACAGGAGTGAGATCAGCTTCAGAACAGCAAAAGAGAGGAACTTTTGGAGCCTTAAACTACCTTTGTATGAACACTGGAAACATTCTGTAGCTACTCAATATTTCATGTACATATTCAAGTGGCATTTGCAGCCTTATCTGAAAAAATCACAGGACTCCTTTTTAATCCTTTCCACTATAGACAAAGTAGTGCACTTAGTGATAGGCTGTAGTCTTTTGGGATGTAGGCAGTGGGTTGCTTACAGTCTGCTGCTGAGCAAGAAAAGACCTGTTGCTGCTGCCCGTAGAAAGGTTTGTAAATCCCTGGTTTTTAACAGTTTTACAACACTACCTATTTCTGGAGGGCTTATGCTTTGCTGTTAGTCTTTATTCAACAGACCTGTTTCTACCTTAGATAAAACCTTTTTTTTTTTTTTTTTTTTTTTTTTTTGTGTAAAGTCCAGTTAGTGTGTTTAATGTCATCCTTTATTTTAGCCATGATTTCAGTGTACTGATGATAAGGAATTTTTGGAAGAAACCTCTGAAGTAGAATGTAAAAGCTCCCTGTTAAAGAGAAACTTTTTCGGGGCCTCACTTGTGTTTCTGTGAGCTTCTGTGATAAGTCAGATGGACTTTTTACATCAGTTTTGGCAGTATAAATCAGCAGTGAGAAAGAACAATGTGCAGAGACCAGTTACGTGAAGCGTAGTTACTCCATCTCACTTYCTTCACCACTGACTTTCTTCGGGTTAGGGGAATTATGTGTCTGTATGAGAATGTGAGGAAATACGCAGCAAATGACAAGTCTGACTAGCTAGCCCGGGTTTTGGGTGGAATGAAACAGTTTGAAATGTGGGGACCGGTGAGGGGGGAAAAAAAAAGCATGCAAGAATGCTTGCCGGTCTTCTCATGGGTGGTTTGTTTGCAGTAACCTCACCTGGGTGATGGTTGGTAACAGCTGGCCTGTTAATTTTCAGGCAGAATAGGTGCAAGTTTGTTGTTTTTGATAGGTTAAATTCCTTGGAGAACTGTGACTGTTTTGGTTTTAAAGCAATTATTATTGTCACTGTGCTTTTTTCTTTTCACCATCTTAAATGCTTCTTATCCAATCAAATTTAGAAGGAAAATTGGTGTGGGTTTTTCCCAATGCAAACATGGTAAAAGAAATATTTTGGTTTTTTTCTTTTCTTCCTTTTAAAGGGCTGACAGATAAAATTTTGCGATGACAATGGTTGCATTTGTGTCAGCTGCAGTCATGGAAGTCTGCAGTGTAGAAGTACAGTCAGCTACTCAGAGGTCACTTCTTTGCCACTGAAAGGGAACAACCCCTCATTCTAGAAAGTGTCTTTTAAATGTGCACTTGGCAAATTTGAATTTATGAAAACTATGAATTGAGATGACGATGGAGTTGATCCATATTTTTTACGTTATATTGAGCTATTAATAGCTATCAGCAGTTTTTCAGTTAATGACAGGGTTTTTTGCTTTCTTACTGGTCTTCTGACTTTTTTAGGGATTGCGTTAAAAAGTTATACACATGTATTTTTCATTCATTCAGATTGAAGAGATAACTAGGACATGTAATTTGGGATGAGCAGATGTTGGAATAAACGTAGAAAAACAAGGACTGTCTAGCTTAAAAGGATTTGTTAATCTATAGGAATAAACTTAGTTTATTCTTCGTAATAAGTTACGCCAGTTTTAGGTAATATTATAGTAATTAGAAGTTCTCCTAAATATTTTTTTCTTTAAATGTAGACGTTAGTTTTTGTGAGTATTGTAGTCCTTAGAAAGTGTGCAGTAAACATAATCTCATTTTCCTGCTGTGCTGAAGAGGAAATTGCAGATGAAACCCTAGGCACCTGTGCGCTGTGGTATTAAATATTTTCTCTCCTCTGTTTTTGTTGTCCTTAGATACTTCTAAAGCTCCTGGACCTGATGGTCATATTCTCACACCATCACATTGCATTCTCATGTTGCTTGTAAAGGTTGCTTCTCATTTATCTCCACAGTACCTAGAATCTGTGACCCTTTTTCACAGCCTCATACTGAGTGCTACAGTGTAATTTTACTGAAGTTTTGGAGACTTGAGGATTCGTGTCTTACTTTAGGTACGCTTACGTACTTGTAATAGCTGATTTACCCAGGTTTACAGTTCTCTGTATTTTCAGCTAAAAATACAAGTGTGAAAGTAGCATGTCATTAATTCATTGTAAGTACAAGTATTTGAGATTGAAGAAAATTGAGCAATGACCAGGTGCTAAAGTGAATTCATCATTAACGTTGGGTCTTAATGGAAGCAAAAAAGACTTTCCAATGCAGAAGTGTATAAGCAAATGTAATTTCTTTGATAGCTCATAATTTTACTGTTCTTTGTTCTTACCAGTAGTGAGGTTTTAGGGATATAGTGAAAGAAGAAGGTTCTTAATTGAAAATCTACTTGCGTTTAAGAGGAATTGGTATGAAATACATCAGGAGAGTGGAGGTGAGAACATTTTCTGAGTAGATGTTCCTCCATTTGAAATTTAGCTTCATAGCTGTGTACAAAAGATAATATTGTAGATGCTATTTCAAAATAACCTGGAAGAAGTCTGTACATAGTCTGAAGAATAGTCTTGGTTATACAAAACACAGAGACCAGTCTTTCTTGTCCGATTTTTGCCGACACCATCTGAACTATTTACTATGTTCATTTGGATGTGCCAGGTAGCACCAGGTGACTTGTTGTGAGGATCAGCAGTTCGTATTTGGGTTGAGATCTGCACTGAATTTGGAACTGGGCTGAAATGAACTTGTTGCTTAAGATTTGTTTTCTTGTGGCTCTGCTGTTAAGATCTAGACAATATCAATAGTGTTGATACTGCCAGGAAAAAAAAAAAACCTAGTAACTGGAGGCCCTGTGTTCGCTTCTGGCTGCAGGATGGTCATTGAAATGTAGCAGTAAATAGCCCTTTGATTTTAGGATGAGAACTGGGACCCTTGTCTGTTTCTCCCTGTTTCATTTGAGAGAAACTCTTTTCACCTCTGTAACTTAACAGTAAAAGAGCAAAAGCATCATGCCTCAGATAGGACATCTGAATATGCTGCAGTTTTAAGCCAGTTGCTAAGAAAACCTTAGGATATGTCTCAATTAAAAAACTACCTTTTTTTGCTTTGTGTCATGATGATTTGTCAGTGATACTGGAAAAAGAATATTTAAACTTTGAAAGACTAGGTCTTAAAATGTGGGGTTTTAAAGATATTTTTATTTGTGTAATAAGTCTCGCCTGCTGCTCTTCAAACTCCTTAGTTTTCTGCCTGTGGTGCTCTTTTTATTTCACCTCAAATTTGGCTTAAAGTTAGATCTCTTTTGTCTGGATATAGATCCTTGACTTGCTTTTGTCCAGCATGGCATTTACTTAGAATGCAGAAGTTGAGCCTCATCCGGTGGATGGCAGAGTATTGGCCCCTGTGAGAGGAAACTTGTGTCTTGATTTGGCTTAGGTTCCCCCCTGCCCCCATTGTTAGTGGTGTGTTGATTGTTGGTGTGTTTTTTTTTTTTAATACAATGCCCAAGCAAAACCCACAGCTTTTCTCTTTACTGTGAAATCCTCCCATGTTCCCCACCCCCACAGTGGTAGCAAATGCTCTCATGAAGTGACCACATGGAGGCTTTGTGAAGGTTTGCTGATTTATTTTATACTCTCTATTGATAATAAACTTCTTAAAGTACGTTCTTGCCTCTTGACTACTTTGAAATTGTTGGAGGGGAAAAAGCTTTCATTAAAGATAATTTTTCCACTGCAATCTTATGTTCTTGTATTGTAGTTATCCTGTGTGATTGGTTTAAAAGTTTATGCCTCATTCTGCTTATGAAAACAAATACAACTTCTGCAATGAATAGCTTTTTGGTGAATATTCAAGCTTTTTCTGCAGAAAAAYGCTTTGAGGCAACCCTGGTAGGAAATGTTAGCTGCATAGATCTAAACAGTATCTTCTGTGCATGTGTGTGTATTGTTTTAAAAATGTCTATTAACTAGCAAGATCAGAAAAAAATATCAAAAGGCAATTTAGGTGTATATGTAATAATATAATTATGTATGTTCTTAGAGGGAGAAAGATTATTGGCAAGAAAAAATGCAATGTGTTTTACTCTCTCTAATGCAAAAACTTTCAGACAGCAGTCCTCTGTGCAACCTTTTCTAAGTTTCTTCTAATAACAATGAAAACCAGAATGATGTTTTTCATGGAGATAGTATTTTAGTACGTGGCTTCGCAAAGAGAATTGTAGATTGGGTTTGTGTGTGTGTTGTTTTTTTTTTTYCCCCCAAAAAATCTCGTACAGAATCAGTGTAGTTCTAAGAGAAATTAATTTGGTTTCGTAAACCGGGATGACAGTGTTATGGTGGTGGAGGACTAAACCAAAGACTGTGTTAGTGGTCTGATTCTGTCAGATTAGTAGGAACCTGAGTAAAAGGTTCCTGTAAAAGATACAGGAGAAACTTTTCTAATTTTAGGTCAATTTCTTCTTATTTAGTATGTGTTTGGTATTCCTGTGGTGTTCAGGAATTGCATCCTTTTCTGTGCACTGTTCTGTGTGCTGCTGTTCCTCCAGGCACTTATTCCTTGGAATAGAAAAAGTGCTAACAATAAAATATACTTGGCAGGTGTTAGTAATTTGTTACATTTATGGATTGCATAAACATAAATTAGCATCTCCCTCCTTGTTAACTGTCCCTACATTACAATATATTTCTTGTTTCTCGGGATGACTGGATGGATATTTATTTTATTTTTTTTACTCTGGTGGCATTGAACAGAAATTTTGTAAGGATGTTGCTAACAAATTCAGTGGATTGCAGAAGGCCTTTTCTTTCCCCATTGAGCTTACTATCCTGGAAGAAATCACATTCCCGTTTTGAGATCACAACATACGCTCCTTGACAGTATGGCTCTGAAAAAGGGATGGAAGTGGAAAAAATTTTGCTCACATCTTGCCAGATAATGTAGCTGTGGCATGACGTTCACCTCTTAAATGTATGACACACCTGGCACTAAATGCCTGTGACAAATTCTACCTRGGTGTAGGTTGGCTCCTTGCAACTCACCTGATGCTTAATAATTTAAATGCCACAGTCCAGCTCATCTGAAAACAGGAAGCAAATAGTTTAATTCAGACTTATTAATTTTTCATTTAAAAGAAAAAAAAAAAAAGGATTTTAGTCTCCCTGAGAGACTTTGCACTGGATATTTTCATGCTGTAGAGTCATAGAAATGTGGTTTGGAAAAGACTGCTGGAGGTCACTGTTTCTAGCCCTGTGCTCAGAGCAGGACCATCACCAACACACACCAGGTCAGCCATGACTTTGTCTGGCTGATTCTTGAAAACCTCGGCAGGTTCCTCAACCTCTTTGGGTAACCTGTTCCAGTGCTATAGGATGTCCTTGTGAAGAATTTTTCCATAATGTCTAGCCTGAACCTGCCAAGCCACAGTTTTTGGTTGTTGGCTCTTATTTTGACTGCTACTACCAGGAAAAGTGTGGCCAATAAATTTAACTGTTTGCCATTTATGTATTTATGTTTTGGGGTGGGTGGGTTGTGGGTTACGTGGTTGGTTTTTTCTGGCCAAAACTGTGTACTGGCTCAGCATTACCTCCTGTAGTTTTTAGCAAATCTAGATATTATAAAACAGAGTTTAAATATATACGTATATTTTTGATGTATCTTGCTTGTATGTTTTTTGATGTATCTTGCTTGTAACAATGCATGCCTCCCTGTGTTTGGGCTGCTATCATTAGGTATATAGGATGATTTTATTCTTAATGTTGGTCTGTGAATCAGAAAACTGAACATCCTGTGTGTGTTGCTTAAATTGTATGAACTATGATAAACTCTTAGTGGCACATCCTTTTCCATCAGGGGTTAGCCTATCACTGTGAAAGGCTAAAAATATCTTGTATTTTCAAAAACAGAACAATCTTTCTAGGCTGATTTAAACAATGGCATTTTTTTGTATGAAGTGGCAGGAGGTTTTCAGTTTTCCCATTTATAAGTTTTACGGGAGGAGCACCTAGAGATTCTGGACAGGATTATAGTTTGTTTGTTCTATCTTATATACAAATTCTAAATAAACAGACACTTACTTTTGAACTGGGTGAGAGACATTTTTGGAGTAAGCTTTTCCTTTGAGAAGTGTTATGGTTAGAAGTGCTCTTTTCTTTCTCACTGCGTCAGCCGTCTGTATGCACTCATACTTCGCTATTGAGAGTGATGGCAAGGTTTTAATTCTAATTAGCTCAGCTTGAAAAGTGGATTAAAAAAAAAGTTCAGAGTGCATAGGAATGGAGTTGGATTCACTGGAGCACCCATAATCATCAGCTGTGGTTCTCCTCATGTGTTAGAGAAATCTTAATAGCCAAAAGAAGTCTAGTTGAAAAAACTTTAGAGACTATTAAGAATTCAAATGAAATGTGCTGAGTTTTTGTGTGTGGTTTTTTTGTGGTTTGTTTTTTTTTTTTTACTTTTGGCAGTAGTAAACTAAGAACTGGCAAGTTCATGGTGCAGATACTTAGTAAAGGGAGCATACAGATAAAAGATTGTCTAGTATAGTATAATGATCTTTTTATTGAACTCTGTGTTTTAATGGGATTCTTAAAAGCAATAATTTTAAAATCAGCCTTTATTTATTATTGTGTCAAATGAGTGTGTAATGCACACTAGTGGTTTGTGTAGATTATCTAAGTTTCATGACCTAAAATTAACTTGAATAGGTACTAAGCTGTGAATTAGGATGTTTAAACTCAATATGCCTTTCTACTTTTATGTATACGCAAGTCCTGTTGGTATAGTGTAGATATTTTCCATCTGGGAGGAGAACTAAAAAAAGTTATCTTCAGAGTATAAAGATCTGCCCCCAAAACATCGTTATTTTCATGCTTATGTGAATCTGATGTCATAGATCCACAAAGGTTCATTCTGGATTGGAACTGAATGGAAGGCCAGGCTATTTGCAGGTTTGATGGACATGGGGTCTTAGAAATCATGGCTTTTCTGTACGTTTGTAAATTACGCTGGAAAAGTTTGTTCTGTTGAGTGATCCTGTGTGTGGAAGAACAACTCTTTTGCCCTATCTAGACCAGGAGAAAAAATACTCATAATGGAAACAAAATCCCTTATGAAGAAAACAATAGCACTTTTTGTGGAGGTTGCTTGGATATCTGCTGTTTAATATAGCTTCTAAAGAATCCTGAGTGAAGCAATTCATGGCTTCTGTAGAACGGGAAATGTGCTGTCCCTGTGACACATGGTCTGAACTTTATCTTGTGTTACTTTCTCTCTCCTTTCAACTCCCGTCAGTGTCGCCAGCTTCGGTACTCCTGGTCAGGTCTCATTACTGCCCCATCTTCTCTCTCCTAATGGGGTTGAGGGAGAAGAGGGGGAAAACAAATCTGACTTGAAGTAGTCCACAGGATAGGTATGCTTTCCACATTCAGACCTTTCCATGAAATCTCTCTCACCTCCACCAGGTATTCAGATGATCTTACTCCTTGATGCTGAGGGGACTATGGTAGAGGACTTCAGTACAGGATGCCCAGCTGGATTAGCTTTACATACACAACTACTCCAGTTTGTTATTTTTCTGTTCTTTCAGTGTCAGTTCCTTGAAAAAAGGAAAGTGGTGAAAGATTGGTTCTGGCCAGATTTCCTGTTTCATGGTCTTTGTCGTAACTTCTGATGTTACTAATGGCTCAATTCTTTTAAAACTTGGGTCTTGAGAACCATCTTTTGGCTTAAAAAGAATAATATGTGATACAAATAAGAGAAGACAGACCTTGATTTATACTGGTGGGATTTCTGCTTTTAGAATATGTTTATGAGATGGTGCGGTAATACTTTTGTCCTTCTCTTCTTGCTGATTTTTTTTTTCTTGTTTTCCTTTGTAAAATGAGGTCYGGGAGGATTGCATTGTTTTTCTACATGTTAAGACTAATATCAGTAAGTGATATAATCAAACTCTTGCAGGATACGAAGATGCGGCATATATGTAGACATAATGAGCGAACAGCAAAAATTGCAGGTTTTGTGTTTACCCATGAGTTTAATTTAATTTTTTGATGGAAATTAAAATTTATTTAATCTGTAATGGAAACTGGGATGGAATATTTTGGAAAGGAGATGAGGAATATGAAAAATTCAGAAGCTCTTAAATAAGTACTTCTGAAGTTTTGGAATGAAATGGGAGTTTGTGTAGGTAGGAATATTATGAATATATATGAATATTTACTTTAGTTAGTTCTAGCAGGTAGCATCGTCTAGTAGAACTAATAAAACATGTGGCTTACTGCCAAGAGTTCTTGTTTATGACTCTGGGAGTACTGTACTCCCATGGGAGTAGTATACCCTTAATTTACTGTAAAAGTTGAAGAACATTAATTAGACTATTGCTTACATGAGTGTGTATTATTCCAGCTGTTGGGAAGTAGGTGTGGGACTTGATGGAGAGCATGACACTTGTGGTGGAGTTCTGTGTTTCAGAAGTCATGTATCAGACTTAGAGAATCATGGATTTTTTTTTTCCTCTGAAACTTACTGATTTGTGAGGCTGGTTAAATCACTTAATTTATCTTTTATATGTGCTTATATAGATAGTCTCAATAATATGCATTATATGAGGGTTTGTATGTGTGTATATATGTACAACACAGTTACCATGCTTGTTTTTTCTAACATTAATCTTTTTGGCCTGTAATAAGTGAGAATATAAATTAAAATCTGAAAATAAAATGCAGTACAGAAAGACAGGATAAAAAAATATTTGGTGTTTCTGTTAAGAAGCTGTTCTTGCATTCAGTGTTTATAATTATGTTATTGATACAGTTCTGTTTCCACTGCTCCATGTTTTCAATATTGTAATTGTGCCTAATCTGCCTACAAATGCTAGTCCAAGATGCAAAAGGGAATTTAGCAGTGGTTGATAATAAAAATACTTTATGGAATGTGAAGCATGTTAGTTTTGATTTATCAAAAATAATTTGTGTCAACCTCTCTTCTAAAGCTGAAGTGCATTAATAACCTTCTACCACTTGAGTGGTGATGTGAAGATCTGTATCTAGCTTCTAAAATTGCTACCCTTTGCAGAGTTTCAGATTTCATCCTAGTAACTTGGATGTGGGCTGAATGCCATTATAATTTGCTCAGTTAGGGATTTACTGGTACTATTAGGTAACACCGGAGAACACATTAGATACTGCATTGCGCAAAGTGGCTCTCTTGTGTTTCTCTGGGGTGAAAGATGACTTCAATTATTAACATCATTAGACAAACCTAATTTTTTTTTATTTAAATACTTGCTGTAAGTACACAATTCAGACTCTCTGAGCTAGTGGTTATGGAGCTGACTTTATTTCAGAGCCAGAAAGTAGGTCCTGGTAAGCTGTTTTCTCCTGCACCAGCTTTTATGATATACTTTGTTCCCTGCTTGTTTTGATCAAAAAGTAAGATCTGAAATTGAGTCTAGCATTTTAAAAGTTCTATTTTTAATTTCTGGAACATGCTGTGCTAGTAGTACCACAACTGAGGTGTTTCTTAATAGGTTGGAGACCAGAGAAGAAACAGTTTTGTATTGTTTTGCGTGGGTCAAAGCACTGCTAATGTGCTTGGATACTATAGTGATGAGTACTATAAATATCCAAATATATGAGCCAACAACTGGCAATAAATTTATAAACACTAAATTCTTTCCATTATCAAAGGCAGCAATTGAAACATTCTCTGCTCTCCCACCTCTAGCTCTGTACTCACAGCTGTGCACATCAGAAAACAAAATGGACATGCAAACTCTCTGTCTTCTAATTTTCTTGGGGTGCAGAGAGAAGCGATCGCCAAACTCTTTGAAGAAACATGTAATTCTGATTGTTTGTGTTCAAGCTTGTTAGTTGTTTGTAAACAGTGAACTCCCCTTCTGTTTTAGTATTGTCTAGGAGTTAGTGCTCAGAAGACTGGGTAGCATTACAGGTGGCAGCACTTAAAATAACTCCAATTCTTATGTCATACATGCTTTGTTTAAACATGAAGGCTGTGCTCAGTAATGCTGGAGATTCAGTGGGCACTCAGGGAGGCGTGTTGGCATTGAACCAGCATCCCACTTAGGTGCTAGGTAAACCACGTTGTTGGGAATTGAGATTTTTAGAATTATGGTGATCAAACCCCAAAACTTTACCAAAGAAGGATTTTGTGTGTGTGTATTGTCGTCTTTTTGTTTTGAATGCTTCAGCATGTTTTATCTTGAATGACTACAGAAACTATCTCAAATAATCAAGCTGGAGTTTGGTTACAAGCTGGAGTTCTGTTCTCTACAGTGGATCAAGTCTTTTAATCTGAGACTGTTTACATAATTGGTAGCAAGTGTTGTGTTTCATACCACGGAGAATGGATTTGCTGGACCAAATGGTTCCTGACATATATATAAATTGGCAAAGGAACTTTTTGTCTTTCAGGATGAGAAACATTCTTTTGAAGCATTTATCATAACTAATGACTTACATTTTCTTGCCTTCATGATTTAGTTGGATTTGTCACTTTCATTAATTAGTGTGCTAATTAATAATATTTTCTAAATCATGGTGATGTCAGCACACTAAACCCTATCTTCTCTCTGGCATAGGCAGTGGGGGGAGAAACARTAACTTTTTTAGAAAAGAATTGCCAGTGAAAGAATGGAGAAGTAATAAACTGCTGTTAATGTTTTTTTTTTAGAAATTATTGCAAAGCTAAATATTTTCATTAGGRAAAGCTGGGATAAAAGACTGTACTGGGTGTTATGCATTTCTCTCCTAATTTGGTATCTGTTTGTTTAAGCGTGGGTTATAGTTAAAAATCAGATCTTTCAACCCTTTTCAAAGGGCACAAATGGCTTTCAGTTTTCAGAATATTTCTAAAAAAAGTGACATACAGGTTCAGATGAATAGTATATAACTATCATTACTTTACAGACACACTACTGGCAGGTGAAGAAATGCTGCTAAGCATTAAGATCTGTATATATATATATTCCAGGAAAGCTTCAGAGTAATATTATTCAGATGGTAACATGCATGAGTTTTTTTTCAGCCTTTAAAATTATCTTTTGTGGCTTCTTTGATGGTGGACATAAAAGGAAGTATAGTTCCCTTCTGGAGGGGAGGCTTGTTTTTTACAGTACAGAAATCCTCCTAAGAGTGTGAGATTAAGTTCTAAATATAGCCTCCGAATTAACACTGCTAATTTTACCAGTGTATTATTCACATTTGCTCAAACTATCAACTGTCCTCCAAAAAAAGAAAAATCAAGTCCTCAGAGTGTGTGTAGGGAAGGTGGAGGTCTTGGAGGGAGGCTTGTTTATGGGTGTTACAGAAATGTGACTCCCTCTCCTTTGTTATATGCTGTAGAGAAATTATGTATTAGAAATGAACAACATTCAGTTTTTATCAGTCTTAGTATCGTGGCTTCACAGGTGTGCCTGAAAAAAGAAAGTATTAGAAGCTAGAGTCAAAATGGTGAAAGCCAGATGATGCAGAAAAAAAGGTGCAGGAAAATCGAGGTTTTTCCACATCTGTTTATTATAATCAGTTTTGTAGGATGGAATTCAGTAACTTTCCCGTATCTTCTTCTTGCCACTGTTGCTTTCAGAAATGTTTCTGTTAGTAATAGGAATGTCAAATTCCTTTGGCGAGTATCAAGTTTTTGGTTGCTATAAGAAAATGCTGAGAATTCCAGGTGGGTCTTACCCTCTTCCCCCCCCCGTTTATTCCTTCTTTTTGTTCTGCTTGAATTTGTGAAGTTCAAAATATATATGTTATACCAGGGTAGCCAGTATTGCACAGTGTAGAGAGCAGTGGGAGGAAGCGGGTAAGGTTTACTAAGTGACATAAGGCTAGTTCTTGTAAAGCTTTGCCTCTGGTTCTTCATTTGGGAAATAAGGATAATGATGCTTAATTTTTGAAATATACAAAGAGACTTTTTCCGTAGGATATAGAGCTATGCTCAAAGCCATTTTAAGGTTAATCCTCTGTGACCTGAGCTGGGTTCCAGATGGTGCCCTACATGTGGACTGGGCTGTTGATTTGTTATCAAAGACCTAAAGAGTCCAAGAAACTTTAATGGAAGGAGAGTCTTGTATAGTAAATGAAGAGTAGAGTAACAAAGCTAAGAATGTAAAAGTTAGAAAATAGAGATCTAGATATACTTCTGCAATACTGTATTTTGCTCCTTTGTGTATTTATTTTATGGGTTTTTTATGTTTGTTTTGGGTTTTTTCTTCTTTTTTTTTTTTTTTCTAAAAATATCTTGCTTTTTCCCAAGTCTTCGTAAGTAATTACGTAGACCAAGACTGCTAGGTCCTCAGCAGACCTATTCCAATTGAATATAAGCCACTGTTAACATATTATTCTGTTACTGTTTGGGGATCAACATCTGAAGGGGAGAGACTTCCCCAGTGAGCTAAATTATTCTTGAGGCAGCAGTTGAATTTTTGGGATTCCTGGGGATGATTTCTGACCCTTGGAAGGGATTACTGCTTGATGCAGGCGTTCCCAAACTGTATTAAGTAAATTGCTTGTGGTACATGAACCGCTTCCAAGTGGTACATAGCAGTGACAGTGCTGCGGCAAGCTGGCTGTGTTTGGCGGCCTGGCCTGACCTTTGTCTGCAGCAGAAGGAAGGCGGAAGGAGACCTACAGAGACAGTCTTGCTATGAAGCAGTGTGAAAGCCATCAAGCGGGATCCTCCTGTCTCGCTGGACCCATGGCAGCCTCACTGCTGTGGCTGCTTACAGCACCTGCTTCTACCTGTGAAAGGATTTCTTTTTCCATCAGGCTAAAAGCTCATACACATGCGCTCCTATTGTACAGAAGCCCGTGTGATACTTGGAAGGGTCACCCATTAAAGGGTTGTCAAGCATTGGAACAGGCTGCCCAGGGAAGTGGTTGAGTCACCATCCCTGGAGGTATTTAAAAGACGTGTAGATGTGGTGCTTAGGGACATAGTTTAGTGGTGGCCTTGGCAGTGCTAGGTTAACAGCTGGACTTGATGATCTTAAGAGTATTTTCCAACCTAAATGATTCTATTCTATGATCATGAGTTTGGGCTGGGGCTCCCAAAGTGAGACTCCAGAGATAAACAGTAGGAGGATGACTACTGTGTGTAAGGCTCAGCTGGAGGAAATTGGTAGAGGAAATAGGGTTGGAGTATAAGGCTGGGAGAGAAAATGAAGATGAAGGTATGTCCTTTCTCCCACACTTGCATAGCCTGGCATAAAGCTGAAAGCTGCTGCTCCTGTTAGCCTGCCAAGAATAGCTCTTTCTGTGAACCAAGATAAGAGATCCACAGCTTAGCAGTGAGCAGAATGGGTACCGGATGAATCTAAATATGATATTTTTAAGCTAAAGACAGTCTTAGTAGGAGCAGGGATTAAACTTTCATTAATGGATAATGATCTCAAAAACATAGCCAGGAACTCCAGTCTCCTTGGAAGTTGAAAGTGGGATTTAACCTTCTGAAGTTACTTGACATTAAATTGTAGGTTCTGTTTCTGCCTGTACTTACGAATAAAATGTAAGGGATTGATATACACCTTGGTCAACAACAAAGTTTTAACTGCATGGAATGATAGTGCTCTGTGAGAACACTTAGGTTTTGCTCTGGTCCCTTGGGTTAGAGGGAGTCTCTCCTCTTAACTCTCCTCACATGCACCTCCTTTTCCCTTCATGTCTCAGGTGAGGTGGTTTTGCTGCTGAAAGGCATCAGCCTAGCTAATCTGGGGATGCTGTTGCTGGAGATGGCACCTGGAGTAAGTTAGAGAGTTGGGATAATACAAATAAGTTTCTTTTGGAGCCTGAGAAAGTACAACTTCTGTCTGTCTTGGTATAGGAAAGTGGAGAGGTAGCTGTATTCCTGCTACTGGATGTTCTTTTACAGAGAACAAAATTACCTAGGATTTTCCCCCTCTGGATGGCAGGGGTGGATTTCTGTTCTGATGGGCCAAGTTATTCCAACTTTTTTGGAGTCATCCCTAACTGGGGATGATGAAGTAATGCCAGCAAGAGGGAGTATCTGGTGGCTATTGAAATAGATGGTATTTGTGGCATGGGTATCTTGCAGATTCAGAAAGGAAGGAGAACAGATATATTGTGACAGCCGTAGTATTTTTTTTTTTCCTTTAGCCATTACTCTTAATGAAGGCCCTAGGGGGATATTTGATTTCTGTATGTCTTCACTGTTAAGTGCTTGTTGTTGGAAAATGGAATTGGAAGCTGTAGATGGCCTTCATAAAAAGGCAAATGGAAGTTAAGATCTAGACTTTTAAAAAAAGAAACAACCAACCACAAAGGAAAAAAAATCCCTGTGGCAGTATAAGTTTTCACTCATACTTTTATTTCAGCAAAATGAAATTGCCTGATTACGTGACTGCTGTTCTGGAATATTGCTTTATCCTCTTATCTGGGGGGGGAAAATAGAACCTGTTAATCTAAAAATCGTTCTACTTAGTTATATAACTATTTCTTAAAAATAGCTCCAGATTGCTGGAAAAGATAGATAGATACTACAGGGTACAAAATTTCTCTTTTGTTCAGTTTCTGCTGTCTTACGTAGAGCATTTTATACATAATATTTTTTATTATTTCGTGGTGGCCAGTTGCATGTTACTCCCATGTACTCATATAGCAGCTTATGAACATCCTGTAGCACAGTTCTTTGTCAGATACTGTGTATGTACGGCAGTAATAATAGCACCAAAGCTGAATGCTGAAGAGCTGGTAGGCAGAGAGATATAAAGAGAAAGCATTGAGGAGGGGGTATCTCTTTGTGTGTGTGTCAGTTACTGCTGTGAAAGTTGACCTTTGAAAATGATTGTTCAGAGCATCCTTTATTATGTTGTGTTTCTAGAAATCACAATTATATTTGACTGTGGGTGTGTGATATCCTTGGGATAAGGAGGCAAAATGCATACATCAAAAGGTTTATTGTATTCTGGTAAATCTAGTTCATTCTTTTAAGACATACTTCTATCTTAACGTGCTCAGTTTTCTCATCTAAAGAGATTTTAGGTAAGTTAGGTTAGCCTTTGTCTTTGTAGATTAATTTAGCAGACAAATCTCATTCAGAAACCCAGTTTTCATTTTGGGTGGCCGCTGCAAGCTTGGGCCAATAGTAGTTATAAATAACTTGTTTCCAGTGACTGATACGGAGTAAAAATTTGCTCTTGGGCTTACCTGCTGTTTGCTTTAGACTCTCTGATCAGATACAGTCTGTGAAATCTTTTCTGCTTCAGTTAAATACCCCATAGTATTGTATTTGCTTTGTGTGCTTTTAATGAATCTACTTTCACATTTCTCTAACATTGGCATCTGGAATAATTGAGTACAGTAAGGAAAACAGAATAGAATCCTGCAGTAGTTGACTGTGCTGTAATTATTTCACTTTGCTGAATAATCTTCTCCTGTAAAACATATTTCACCTGCTGCTTTTTGAACTGTGTGCCTCTTTGTTAAAGCTGTCCTTGTTGCACAGGACTGACACCTGACTTCATTTTGCAGTGGCAGCATCCCACCTCTATACAGTGCTACTCTTCTTTACAGTCCCCTGTTAAATCATCTTCCGAATATGGGCTTCATGTGGGCGAGCTTATTGGACCCAGACCTGGCTCAAGAGTAGGAAGTTACTAAATTTGTTTGAAGATGTTTCTCTTCTGGAGTTGTGGATTCTCCATCTCAGTATGATTAGCCTAGATATTGCTAGGCAAACTGTCACTTCACAGCATTAGTAGGCATGTACACGCATAGTAGGCAGTACTATTTTATATTAAATCTTAAAATATCAGTTATGTTAAGATCCCTTAAGCARGGTGGCTGTACTTGGGGTGTACGTGCTATGTTTGGGGCTTGGGGGTTTTCTTCTCTTCTTTTTTTTCTCTCTGCATGTATACACCTAGTGCCTGTTAAAACCTCAGTTTTATTACAGCAAATCCCAGGAGTTTTACTATACCACTCATATGTGTTTGCCTTTGTTTGTGGAGTTTGTATTTGTTTTCCCCTATCAAAACCTGTTGCACTGGCTTGGTACAGTCTCCCTGAAGTCAACTATTGCAAAGCACAAAATGTTGTTAGAAGTTTTTGTTATGCTTTATTTGTTGAAATACGCTGTAAAGTTTTTATTATTTGAGACTTGTGATAATTGATATTGCAGCTTGTTTAAAGGAACCTTTTTTTTTTTTTTTAAGCAGGATGTGGATCTTTTTACCTGATAGCTTCTTGCACAAAAAAAAATCAGCTATATATTTCAAGGGAATATGTATTAATTTTTAATGAAGGGTGGTTTGGTTGACAGGTTGTTCTACCAAATGTCTTTTAACTTCAGTTAATATTGGGAACTTTAACCTCAAACCTGACTGCAATGGAACATATGGGAAAACTAACACTTTCTGCTGAGTTTGCCTCTTTCCTGCATAGTGGTTTTTAAACTGAAAATGTATGATCTTCAAGAAAGCAAATGTATAATCTCCATTTTGTGCTTCATTTTGACACTGATTCTGGTTTGATCACCCACATGCAATTCTGTGGGAAGATATTCAGATTGCCTTTTGTCATCCAACTTAAGTGATGGAATTAGGAATTTTGACTCTTGAAATGGCTACTGGAATGCAGAGATGGATTTGCAGTGCTAAGGTGAGATCATATGAAGATACTGTCCTTCCATGTGGTTCACTGTATTATTTAATTGCTTGTCCTTGTTGCTGGAATCTAACAACTTTGCTAATGAGGTTTTTACCAAGTCTACCATCTCGGAAAGTGTGGTGGAAACTTGATGTTAGTGTACAGTGATGACTTCTGAAGTATGGGCCAGCATTTCTTAAATAAATCAAAGCTGGAGGGTGTCTGCTGTGTCCTAATGAGAGTTGGTCAAAGAGCAGACTTCTGTAAGAGTATTTCACTACCCTAACTACTATAACTGAATGTAGTCAAAGTAGTAACTTTTATAGGGCATGTTCCTTGTCAATACTGTGTTCTGGGGAAATAGGTAAATGTGAGTGAAGCAAGGCAACCTTTTATGTGGTAAGCTGAAAACACGACTTAAATAGTATGAAAATAGGGAAATATGAGTAAATAACTTTCATTATGAGTAAATAATTTTCTTTTGCTCAATGACAAAGTATAGTTTTCTGTTGTTCAGTGACAATCAGTTTCTGTCTCAGCTGCAACCTCTTAAGTTTGCATTTGTATTATTCAGGGTTGTACCTTTCATACTCTTTTTGAATTACTTAGATTTTAAATGACTTAAACTTCTAAAACTAGCAAGTTTGTAGATACAACTTGCATTCTTTTGGTATGCAACACAGTAGATTACAGAAAATTGTACAGGAATTAGTTTGAAATAAAATAGAACTGACTCAGAGTTTGCT
Source organism: Oceanodroma leucorhoa (assembly GCA_030449065.1). Lineage (NCBI taxonomy): Eukaryota > Metazoa > Chordata > Aves > Procellariiformes > Oceanodroma > Oceanodroma leucorhoa. Next base: position 10,616,749 of record JASVER010000029.1, read on the forward strand.
ATTCACTTTGTAAAACAGTTCTGATCGACACTGCCAGTACGGTAACTGGTGATGCTGGAAGCCCGTGAACTTGCTTCTTTTTTCCAAATAACATTAATTGAACTTGCTTCTGAACACTACATGACTGTTTTTGCTTTGAACGCATAGATGTGACACAGGCAACTCAGTTTACTGGCAGTAAGTATTTTAGTATTTAACATTGTCTTATTTTAAGAGTTAATTAGTATTAAATTATATTTTGCCTCTGGTAAGTTTTTTGCTAGTTATTCTTTTGGTTTAGTTTCTTGCTGTAAAAACACAACACTTTATAAACAAATAATGTTTAGGAATTGTATGAGGATTTTGGGCCCACTTTCTCATACAGAACTTGTTAAACGTCTGAACAGTTCTCTCCTGCATCTGCAGTGCTTCCGTTTCCGATACAGCTTTCTATGATGCATGCTTGCATCATAGAAATCTCTTCCATGCTTGGAAGAGATTTGCTTGCAGAGTTTTCCTCCATTCATTCACCTCTCATACTTTGACATAGTAAACTTGAAATAATATGAACAGGGCTTGTAGAGAGAATGGTGAAGATTCCTCAACAGTTAAAAAAAAAAAAAAAAAAACCAACCAAAACAAACTAACCAAACCCAAACCCTTTCCTGTGACTGCTACTGCACCCCGAAAAGCCATGCTTTTGCTTCCAGAGGTTGATGAGTCAGTCTCTTCAGGGCTTTTTGCTAGGGCTGGCCTCCTGCCTGTCCATTTTGAAACTTCTCAGTTGGCTCATCTGATTATCTATGCTGCATTAAGGCTAGTCCAGTTTGTAAGTAGGTAGCTAGGGGGGCACACACGTGTAGCATTAATACAGCTGTCATGGCACATCATCCCATGATCTTTGTTTTTTGACCAACTCCCAGGAGAGACACTTCTGTTGTTGAAAGCATCTGTTTTGGAGAAGATTTCTGGGAGGCAGCCACATGCTTGCACGGTAGAATGGAGACTCATGGCCCTTTCAGTAAATCATACGTTGGACACTGGAATTGCTTGTGGCTTGTTGCTGGGGTCCATGCAATTAAGAGTTACGGAACAGTTTAGAGAAGCATTCAGAAGAACTGACATCCTATAACGAATGTAAGAACCTTTGTACACTAAACCGCAGCCAGATTCAAGACCTTCAGTTTGTATAATAGAGACTTGACTTCCCCCGTTTATCTTCTGCTCAGTTAATAGAATAATTCAGTTTATTTTTCTGGACTGGGGTAATCTATGTCAGCGTTTTGGGGGGTGGGAGGGGAGGGCAAGAAGAGAAGGTCAGCTATTTTTAATACTGGTGTACTCCATTCTAATTATAGCCTGGATAAAATATCAAATTTCAAAGTCCTTCACACAAGGAAGGTTCTCTGTTTTCAGTGGCATTAGATAAGCATCCATCCCATAAACATACACATCATATGCATTTTGGTTTTGATTAGTATTGGTTAACTGTTTTAACTGATTGCTCTTCTATTGTTTGATAATATCTTATTGGGAGCACTGAAGGAATTGTCACATATAGAAGTATATCTTGTAGATGGGGGTTCTTAAAGCACTAGTTTCACTTTGCAGCTAAAGAAGTTGTTTAGGGTTACAGTGAAGCTTCTCTGCCTCTTGTGTGTTATGACTGACTGTTGAACAACAGATAAGGATTTTAAGTAGCTGAATGATTGTGATGTGTATCTGGCCTGAGAAATAGCTTCAGAGATTTTCTTCTAGTTATGATGAGTATAGTTAGCACTTGTAAATGAGTAAGAGGTGTTCATTAACTTTATGTTGGAGGGTTTCTTTCTTCTCCCTCTTCTTCAGAAGAAAGCCTCTGCTGTGCTGTCTCCCATTTAAACAAAATTTCTGTGATTTGGTTTTTAGTAAGACCAAAATTGCTTCTGTTATATTATTTTCTGTGATACGCAGTATAGATATAGATATGCAGTAATAAAATAGTTCATAAGTGTGACACAAGATGGTAAGAAACCCATATGAAATGCTCTTCATTTTCTACTCCATATGTTGCTATTATGTGGTAGAAATCTTGTAGCATGTTTTTAAAATATAATTTTTCCAATTCTCTTATGTGGTTTGGGAAGTATTGGATCAGGTATTGAAATGTTATGCCTATTAGATAAATCCTCTAGGGAGCTTTGTGATGGCCACGAAAGAAAAAGTTATTAGGATAACTGGAAAGCAGAATTTGACACATGATCTTGATGCTGTTCAAAGGAGAACCAGCAGCAACTAGCTATATTTTTTTTTCTCCTGTCTCTTTTAAGTTTTCATTAATGAGAGCAGTTTTAAGCATTGAAAGATTCTGGAGACACACAAGCCATGTTTAAGAGTGTTTGTAATCTTCAAATAAACACTAGCTCAATGAAGTGAAAATGTGAGTAATGCTGAGAAGAGAGCACTTCTAGTTCTGAACTAAGGCATTTGCTTACCCCGACTGTATGGAAGGGAAAAATCTGCTGCTTGGATAAAGTAGTCTTTGGCAGTATTTGGCCAGATGGAGCTTATTTCTGTGACTACAGAAGACGTAATGTCTCTTAAGTTCCATGGTGCTTTCTGGATTCTCTCCTATTTTCAATGAAATTTCTGAATTTCATGCTTTTTGTGTTGTGAGGAGATGTTTCAGAATGCAGACTGGCTCTCTTTCCAGCTGAGCCTGCAGTCAAGGCAGACTGAAGCAATATGCTCTAAGWAGTAGTGTGAATTTTCTCATATGTTTCAGTGAGTGTTAATGGGAAGACTAATTAGGACAACTTGAAGCCAAAATTGCTGTGTTTCACTTGGAGACAAATTATCAGAGACATCCATCAGCTGTAGTTGGATGTACATGGCATTCCAAGTTTAAATCTGCTTGGAAGAGTTTAGAATCAGAAATGAGGAAAAGAAGTTTTGATCTAACTCAGGGCTTAAATTTAGGGTAGARCAAGGAAAAATAAAAATCGACCACATATTAATAACTTTCTACTCTAATAAAAACAGGCAAAGGAGATCGTATACTTCTAATTATTATTGTTTTTCATTCTAGTTTGAAGACTGTGTGTAGGTGACATTAAGGCAGTATTTCAGACTGAAAATGCTATATTAAATACTATAATTTTTTGGTATGGAACTGTATTTAACTTCTACAGATATACACATACAGATGGGGTTTCTTCTCTTACATTTCTTTTGCAATTGTGACATTTCTACTCATAGAAATCTGCATAGCCTAAAACATAGGTCTCACAGTCAGTTCTTTTTGAATCCTAATATACTCTATTTTCTTTGGATATAAAAAAGCTTGTGGCTGCTTCTTTTGCAAGACTGACTTTGTGCTCTGTCAGATTCGGCTTCTGGGTGACGTACAGTACAAAAGTTAGTTTGCTTGAGTGTTACAAAGGCAGCAGCCTCTGTCTAAGGAGTACCTGTACAAGAAGAGGTGCATTTCTTTCTACTGCGTGTTTTCCTCCCTACTCTCCCGAGGAGAGCAGGAGTCTCTCCCTGCTCTCTGCTGAATGCTTCCAGAAAGCAGGACTCTAACCCTGTGCTTTCCATCTCATAATATATRTATGTGTGAGATTCCAGCTCCATCATGTCATATACCTCTTTCACCTTCTTGTCACTGCTTTGACATCCTCAGCCAGAGATGGCCTTTATTTCTATTGCACAGCAGGGCTGGAAGCTGGCAGCCCTTGCTACGCAGAGTAGCAAGATGTACCTGATTTGTAGTGGCTATCTATACAAGCGTCTGCTGTACTACGAGAGAAAACAGAAAGGCAGAGCTGAGAGAAGCTGAGACTGCACCTGGCACAGGCAGACTGATTACATGTGGTGGGCATATCACAATTTTGGGAACTTGTAGCGTTGCATATTGCTGTCTCCGCTGCTGCAATACCTGTGGGCACAGATTTGTTTGGTCAGAAGACCAGTGATTCCTTCCACTTGAAATGGGTTGTGTGGTCTTCTGTCTTCCTCTTTAACATGTCCCACCTCTTGAGCAATATCAAGACACAGAAAAAAGCCAAGGAAAACGTTTCTCTCTGCAGTATAGAATTTCTAAGGAAGAAGTGCAGGGAGGAGGGAAGGTCTTTCATCTTGCATGTAAAAAATGGTACCTCACATTTATTAGCAACACGATCCATCAGGTAACAAGCTGCTAGTATTCTTCTCTCCATGTCACTTTCTCTAATGTGAGCATACATAAAATAATGTATGTATTTTATGGCCATCATCAGCACCCTGTGAATAACTCTTAAACTGTTGGTCTATTTCAACCAACTCTGACAGTTTTTTCAAGTCTTAAAGATAGCTGTGTTCTTTATTTACTGTGAAAGTAGGTGGCTGGGTAGAGGCAAGAGACAATGTGTGAGCTTATGCTTTGGAATGGGAGGGTACCTGGTGGGGCAGTGACCCATTAGGAGGCAGGAAGGCTGCAGCAAGAATTTCCACCTTCTTATGAGCCCTGGCTCCTTTAGAAGCCAGAAGACAAGTATGTAATAAACAGGTGTCAATCAAGGAACTGTTTATTATTTTGTGGGCTATAATGCATTTTTCTCATGAGGAGTGTGGCTGTAGGGCTATGTTATTTTGTGTTGTGCTGCAAGTGCAAGGAGTGAGGAAGTCTGGTCCCAAATAAGGAGGAGTATGCAAGTTGGGGGTAAGGTTATCTTTATTTGGATACGTAGAAAAAAGAAGTGCTACTATTTTTAAAAGTTGTTGCACCATTGGAAGCTCTTCTCTTTTTCCTATCTGTGGCATGGTATATTGAGTCAAATATATCCTTTGAAAGTGTGCCCGACAATAATCTGTTCTGGCCTTCACCAAATCACATTAACCTARTGTAGCCATCAAACTGGGTATGTCAGTTGTACTTCTAGAGCAATYGATTGAAATATATATATTTTCTTTTTCTTTTTAATTGTCCCACTATGAACTCCTGTACCAGCTGACAAATCCTGAAGAAATGTTCTCTCTAGGTTAGGATGAGAGAAGTAAGAAGAGTGTATCTGTCTTGCTCTTGGCAAAAAGGACCCCAAAAGAATCTTTTAATTAGAGCAATTTCWTTCCATCTGTCTGCCATGAACCTAATGAGTAATATGAACTTGCTAAGGTGGAGCCATGTGACTTGGTGGGAGCTGATCCTTTAATGAGAGGATTAGGGGTTTATTTCTGGTTGTCCACAGCCTGTGATGCTAAGCACATATCGCTGGGTGTGTGAGGCATCTCAGCTAGTCCCCAGTAACCTCTCCTTTACCTCTCTCATCTTTGCTCTTCCGTCCCCTCCTGAATATCACCTCGCTGATTTCTCTGTTCTTGATATTTCAGCTTGGGATAGATTTCATAAATTATGCTACACRCAGTTTCTGTGTGGTGTTGTATTTGGGTCTATAAATAATGCAAAACCTAAATGGAACATGAAATTTTTCAGAATCTTGTTTTTCAGTAAATCACCTGGGGAAGCATAGTTGGAAATCAGTGAGATCCAAAAGGGATGAATAGTTCTGTCCAAGAGGCCATCATTAAACTGGCTCACCTCCAACACTGCCCTTTTACAAAGTGCATTTAGTGAATTGTTTTGCCTTTAAAAAATGAGGGGTGATGGAAGAGAAACCAGTCCTGGGGCTCCTGAATTGTGATACCTCTACCATTTGTGATACAGAGACTGCTTAAAATTATGTGGGGTGGARGAGAAATCCAGCCTGACACCTTGAAGCTGGGGAATGAACGCTGCCTTCCACCCTCAGCCTGAGACTTGTGTCTGGAGCTGCTGTTGCCACTGCTTAGTACAGATCTCTTTTTGTAATGATGGCACCTGAGCAAAATAAATTGGAAAATCTCCCATTTTCATAGGTTTCTATTCTCGTAATCTTGAATGGTTCAGAAGGCCCTATTTTGTCAAGAAACCTGTTCCCTTCTATTTTTGCATTTCACCTTGAATTTGATGTTTTGCCCTCTGGGCACTGATGTTAATGAGTTCTGTATTGTACTTATTTACATGGTAAATCTCTCTTCCCAGATCATTCAACTTCAAGTGGCACATCCTCGTTTAAGCCCAGCCGATCACTGGTTTCTATTCCCACTGCCCATGTGATGCCGTCTAATGCCAGCTCTTCACTTTCCAAACACAGGGAAGCTTTCAAGTCTGATGGCTCAAAATGGAGTACAAGCTTTGCACGGTCAGGAGGAGGCAGAAATCAGGGTGCCCTGGACAGTACTCTTGACATGAAAGATGCAAGACCTGTAAGAAAATGGTCCTCCTTGTCTAAACTCAGCTCACCAAATACCTTCAGCCAAGATGGTAGTAGTCATTCAGTGGACTCCAGGGCTAGTACAGACAAAGCTGTGTCACCACAATTAAGGACAAATGGGCCAAGTTGTTTGCATGATAGCATGGAGTTGCTAAAAATCGAGGACAAAGAATTGGGGAAAAAACGATCTTCTCTACTGGACTGCAAATACAAATTTGAAACATGCAGCAAAGACGGTTTTGTTTCAGATTCCTCAAGTAGGAGACATGCCTTAGACCTGACCTACAGTGCCTTACCTGAAAGCAAACCTACGGCAGCCAGTTGCGAAGCTTTCGGACAGAGATACGCAACTCTGGGACAACAGGCTGTGAGTGGAGCTCCCATACAGCCAGCAGTGAGGACTCAAATGTGGCTTAAAGAACAGTTACGTGCAAATCCCCTGGACTGCAGGAATGCTGAGGAGCCCTATGGCGTAGCTGCATGGCATGTGCAGCAGCTTGAAGATTTTAGAACAGGAGGTGAACAGCCTGTGCAGGTAAGGCTAAAGCTTGGTGTTTGCTGCCATCATGTGTTATGCCTGAGGAGTAACATCAGGCAGTTTTTAATAAAATAGGAAAGGAAACAGGTCCTCTTAACCAGGTGGTGGCGTTTTTAAACTGTGATTGGGGATGCTGCTGCTTGTTTCTCAATATTACCTGAGTGCCAACAGTTTTCTTCTGACATCTGCTTACAGTTCACTCTGATTCAGTGTGCTTGTCTACATGAGACTAGCATCTCTTTTTCTGAAGCTGGACACAGTAAGAGGTTCATCAAATAACATTTTCAGTAGCTCTTTCAGAGTCTTTGGTCGCAGTGTGGTAGGGGAATGCAAATGTATTTTGATCTGAATGGATTTACAAAGAGGCCGCATTTATGCGTTCAATGAAAGAGGAATGACCCCTGCATACTGCAAGGATGAATACTCAGTATCACTATGACTAAGACTTCAAAACTGAATTCAGTTTGATATTACTGCTTATTTTTTAACTAATTATAATCAACTAATAGTAGTCAACTAATCTGGTTTATTGAAATGAAATAATACATAGTTCTTATGTGTCATACTTGAAGTATTTTCGTATAGAAAACATATAGAAAACATCAAACGTGGTTTTAAGAGACAGATAACACTTTCTAACATGACAACTCACAATGTTTGTTTCCAGTTCTTACCCTAATGGAAAGAGARAGCTTGTGAAGGCAGGCAGTATTTAAAATCTAACTGTTCATGTTTACCTATGTAGGTAAACTTGACGTGCCAAAAAAATCCAAAACAGATTGCAATACGTAGATTTTCTGAAAGGCATTTCAAGGTTAGACTAGGTTATTATCTGAGCAGAGATAATCTAGCTGTATGTGCAAATACCTGTTTTCCCCAGCCTGAAGATATAGTAAGTAATTTACAAAGAGCTGTGCTCAAATTTTGTTATTTCTTCCATTGTGTATTGAAGGAAAGACTGACAAGTTCAGAGGCTCTCAAGATCCAATTTTACTCTTAATAATGTTCCGGATTTTTTAAAATTTTATTTTTACCTTAAAAAAACTTGAATCCGATTAATATGGCCAAACTAATATTAATCCTTAAGGATCTCTCTAAAAACCTGACATTGTTCCAGGTAGCCACCCTTTTACATTACCCTTATTACTACAGAAACCCTCATCTTTCTCTAAGCYTTTTGAAGATATCAATGTTGAGAATTACCCAGGTAGAGAGCGGCGACTGAGGGGTCCTCTCGGAGTCAAAGTGACGGAAACTGGCTCACYACTGTGCCTGGGTTGGGAGTGACAGAAACTGGCTCACTACTGAGGCTGGGCTGGGGGCACTGCCAGCCAGGCTCTGGGCAGCTGGCAGCKACTGGTGGCGTTGAGGAGCACACAAGGGGTTCAGGGAGCAAGAGCAGGGTACTGTGGAGGAGCTAAGTCCATTCATTCATTCAAGTCTTCCAGAACACCTGTGAAATGTGTAGCTGGCTGCAGCTGCCAGCAGGGCTGTCTGTGAGGTTTGCATGCAGATTACTGTGCCTGGTGGTTCTCCTTTTGGATTTAAATATATGTTCAGAGTAAGCTTTATTTACTTCTTTCCTTCATTTAGGTCTATGTCTCTTCATCATCTTTTATGTACCTTTCACAACACTTTGTTTAGGATGGGTGTTTCAGAAAGTCTTATTTTTGTTTAGGTCAAAACAATTTCCGGCTTTTGYTTTTCATGTCTCACAAGTGCTTTCTCACTCTGTGATTAAATACATACTCCTTCTTGTATGAAGGCAAAGTTTCATGTTTGAAACAGATGAAGCCATACATGCAGAGGAAATGTCCTCGAGTTGTGCTGGGGAGGTTTGGATTGGATATTAGGAAAAATTTCTTCACCAAAAGGGTTGTCAAGCACTGGAACAGGCTGCCCAGGGAAGTGGTTGAGTCACCATCCCTGGAGGTATTTAAAAGATGTGTAGATGTGGTGCTTAGGGACATGGTTTAGTGGTGGCCTTGGCAGTGCTAAGTTAACGGTTGGACTTGATGATCTTAAAGGTCTTTTTCAACCCAAACGATTCTATGATTCTATGTGTTATTATGGTTGTTCAAAAACTTCTGTTCATGCGGGCATTGATGCCAAGCTGTGTTTTGAGGACAGAGCCAACAGGGGGAGCACAAGCATTATTTATGTTTTTGGCTGAAGTCATGAAATGGTACTGCACCTTTTCAGGTTTTTGAGATTGTAAGATTATAGGATGAAGTTTTGCCTCAAAATGTGTTGTGTGGTTTTTTTTTTTCTTGCTCCTGTTATTTTTATATCTGTATCAGGATTGATATATGTGTTACAGGATCCAGCTAGCCCCTGGCTTAGGAAGCAATGATCCTATCAGCTGTCTGGTCAGTCCTGGAAAATAGGGGAAGCCCTTGAAGCTGCAGCCTTTGCTCTGCTTACCCTGACTTCCCGCTTGATTGCGAGGAGGGGCCACAGGGAGTCTTACAGTAATTAAGGGCACAAGGGGTACAGAGGAGGTTCCTGGTGGCCTTAGCAAGTATTTTCATTGGTATGATTTGGAGTGGCATTGATGGGCCTTGAAATGTGATCTGTTACATTTCCTCAAGTGAGAAGATGTGGTTGTGAAATAGAACCCAGAGAAACAGAAAGATAAGGCGTGTGCAAGAGCAATGAGCGTTTCGGCTCTTACAGGTATCCTCTGCTGGCCCTCCCTGCCTGCCCTGTCTTTCTGCCCAGAGGTTACAGCTGTAAGGAGGAGGGATGCCAGAAGAGACAAAGAAAGAAGAATGGTTCTTCTTGCCTTGACACCTGTTTCTTTTAAAGAAACCTCAGCATAAGTCCAGGGTTATCCTGGTTATACRTACAAATTGGGGGACGAGAGGCTGGAGAGCAACCCTGTGGAAATAGATCTGGGGGTTTGGGTGGATGGCAAGATGAATATGAGTCAGCAGTGTGCCCTGGCAGCCAGAAGGACCAACCGTATCCTGGGGTGCATCAAGCACAGCATAGCTAGCTGTTTGAGGGAGGTGATTGTCCCACTCTACACTGCAGTTTTGRGCACCTCAGTATAAGAAGGTCATCAAACTATTGGAGTGTGTCCAGAGGARGGCGACCAAGATGGTGAGAGATCTTGAGGGCAAGATTTATGAACAGCAACTGAGGTCACTTGGTTTGTTCAGCTTGGAGAAGGGAAGGCTGAGGGGTGACCTCGTTGCAGTCTACAGCTTCGTCACGGCGGGCAGCCGGGGGGAGGTGCTGATCTCCTCTCTCTGGCGACCTGCAACAGGACATGAGGAAACGGAACGGTGCCGCGTCAGGGAAAGTTCAGACTGGATGTGAGGAAAAGGTTCTTCACTGAGAGGGTCGTCGGTCACTGGAACAGGCTCCCCAGGGAAGTGGTCATGGCACCAAGCCTGTCTGGACGACGCTCTTAGTCATATGGTTTAGTTTTAGGTAGACYTGTGAGGAGCAGGGAGTTGAACTCGATGATCCTTATGGGTCCCTTCCAACTTGAGAWATTCTATGATTCTATAATTGTGCTATAATTTTTTTTTTTCAAAGATCACCATATGTGCACCTGGGAACTGTTACGCTATTATTTCTGAGAAAATAAGAAAACTACAGTCTGAAGGAGAGAGAGCAGAAAGCATAAGATTTTGCTAGAGGAAGCTGGTGAAAGGGGAAAAAACCCCCCAGCATTATAGAAACTTTTTAACTTTTCTTTTCCTCTTAGTGGGGATTATTTTTGCTATTTTGCTTTTAATAAATATGTATGCAGATGGAAATGMAGTGGTTTTTACATGACTGAAAAAATTAGTTTATCATCCTTTTACTTTAAAGCCACCATTTCCATGAACAGAAAACAAAATAAACTTTGCTTTTAACTGAGAATCTAGAGCAGCTTTGTGTATCTTTAAGGTAGGCTGGTAGAGGGAGAAACTACAGAGGGCAGCTATCACTAATGAAGCAAGAATAGACTGCAACAGTTTTCTGAGTTGGTTTTGAAGACTGATGGTTCAGGAACAGCTATTGGACATAATACAGTCTACAAATTTTTATGCCTTTACAGACTAGTATAGACAGTTTACCCCACAAAACTCTGAATTAGGGTTTATTTTTATAAAATCAGACAAGCTTTGAATTTAAGTTTACTGTAAAGGATAATGTATTACAGCCCTAAAAAGCTGTTCCAAGGTTAATTATGCTCAAAATTAAGATTTTCTGCTTCCTTAATAGTCTGCATTTAACTGAACTCAACACCTACTTGTTTTTTGTTACACTTTGCTCCCCAAATCGAAAAGCCTATAATGTGGCTTTTCTGTTCCATGATTTTTAAAATAAAATATTTACTGTGCATTGTAAGGGAAGCTCAGAGTGTTGGGTAGAAGACCTACAGCTACGTTGAGATTCTCTTTCAGGACATGGTCAAGTTTACAACTGCAGAAAAGGTGCTGTGGATCAACAGAATGCCTCTTCAGAGAAGGTGCATCATTCAGCTTCGGGTATGATGTTTGTATGTTTCGGAAGTAAATCTCCAAGGAGGATCTGGAATATGGTTATTGTGTAATATCATGGAGTTGTATATGAAAATTCTTTTCTCTAGCTAATGTGTACTATTTAATGTATACTTTTTGGAGATAAACATTCTCCTATGCATTTCCAAGGAACAGATATTTAACAGTACTTCAATGAAAATAATTTCCATGCAGAATTTATATTTCATCATACACGTAATTATTTTCAGTGTATAGCTGATCTTTCAGCAGACATGACCATTGTATTACCTTTTTTTCTTTCTTTTAACCTCCGAAGTAACAAAGTGTGTGATTAATCCTGTGTTAAGGGACAAAATGCTTATAGTGTGTGACAGGGGTTCCCATTTACTGAACTGGGAGGCCATACAAATCTGGATAAAAAGGCTGTATGTTTTCATGTAAAGGCATTTCTTAAAGCCCGATCCTGTTATCTGTCCTATTATCTGAATGTACCTAGGTACATACTGTATGTTAGTCCAGAAATTAGGCTTAAAATGAAAGCGTGYCTTTGAAATTGTGGGAGGTAACACAATAAGAAGGAAGGTTTCAGAAAGTCACATATTTACTCATTAGCTGTGTACAATGTTGTAGGCATCACATGATGAATCTCTGTTTTTTCCAGTGTATGGGACATCTGTATGATTTCTTCATGGTGTGCTAACTTGTGTCAGAATATAACAGAAATAATAGATGGAAATTGCTTAAGTGCATCTTTTTTCCTGTAATGTATCTGGTTTACTGTTTTTTCTTTAATGAGGACAACACTRCCTTGTTCATAACATATATACGAAAGTTACTGGAAATTAAATTTCAATGCATTGAGAAATTTAGAGTTACTACAACAATCTTCATTTCCAAACAGAGAAGGAAGAAAGTAAACTGCATGCATAACTACACATTAGTAAACAAAAGTTGTAAAACTTAAGTTGAAAGAAAATGTTACAGCATTCCTCAAATAATATTGTTGCCACAGAAAACTTTATTCTTAAATGTCAACTCAAAACTATTTTTTCTTATGATCCTAACAGATCAGAAAACTAAAACCGATTAGTATCAACATTTTTCCCATGTCACATTCTGATGAAACCATACTTTTCAGCAAGATAAAACTTTTTGACATGAAGAATTATCACCTTTAGTTAGCAGAGTGAACTCCTTCACTGTGAGCCACAACTGAGCTTTTATGTTCCATTCCTTTTGCTGTRAAGTTGGTAGTCCAACAACTGGGATTGCGTCTGTTACAGTGCGTATGTGGGCTCAGGCTGGAGTAAGCACTAGCAGACGACAGGAAACCAAACCTGAGCCATGTTTGATTGCAAAAAGAGACTTGGCATTGGTTAACTGATAACTTGCCGATTTTATATGTAATCTCAGGAGAATGCATGTTTCAGTTTCAGCAGTGTATTTCAACATTTGTTGAAGATACTGTAATTTTCATTGCTGGCTGAGAGGAGACTGCTGGGGTAGTTTCTTGGGTTTGTTTCTATATGCTAATGGCAGAGTTTCTTGTAGACTTTGTATATAATTTTGGATCTGGAAGTACGTGGTTGTTGGTGGCAGCAGATTCATCTTTCTCCTTTATTAAAAAAGGAATATGTGAGTTTTATTTTTTGTCAGGGCTAACTCATTTGTCTGATTGTAGCTATTAAACTTTCACAGTGGTTTCCCTAAGGTAGGAAAACTTTTGAGTATCCAAAAGAGCATACAGACAGTAAGCTTTGTACAAGCCCGAGCAGTGTATCAGTGCATTGCTATTTTGTTGGGAAAACCAATTTTTTTTATTCTKTAGACTAGAGTGGGCTTCATAGCAGTTTCTGTGGTTGTGGTATGCTTTGTGCCATCTATGTCAAGCACTGGCAGAAATCCTCCTAAATAATGCATGACTRTGTAACTGTTACAACATGCATCCCTTGTATATAAATTTACAGATTTTTTTTTTTAAAGCAAAATATCTAATTTAAAAGCAAAATATCACTTATTTATCAAAATAAGTGATAAAGTGCTTACAGTGATGTAGCTGTGCAAAGTTTTCTGCTTGTAAATGTAAACAGACAGGAATTGATATTACTATATCAACATTAAAAAGCTACAGATGTGTAGTTTGCAGAAGCTATTTTAAATGTTTATTGCACATATTTCAGAGCAGATGAGAGAAAAGCTTTCATTTTGACTATCTGTGCTGCCCCAGCTAGTGTTGCCTAAGCTTTGGAGCAGGTAGCATAGAGTGGAATGTGGATGCCTGTTAATGGTAGAACTCACATAAACTTTCTGTTTCCCTAGACATACGGGCTTTCTCCTGTGAAAAGTCGTCTTGTAGATCCAATTTAGATGGGTCTCTTCCAGATAACTGAATCACCCCACAACAACAGTAATCATCTGGAAATCCTGAGTGTTGAACATGAGTAGATCAGCTCTGTAATATATTCAGCACTTGTGATAAGTGCTGGATCAACGGTATATGTGCTGAATCAGGGATGTGCTGTTGGCAATAGAAAGCTGGAAGCTGGGGCTTCCCCCACCCCATGAGCAACATCTGCCTCTTGCATGTGTGCAAAAGACTGCCAATATGCGTATGTATGGCATTAAGTTTACTGTACAATGCATATGTGTTGGTGCACTTTGTTCCCACGTTGTACTTGGGAAAGAGAGATGCTAAGAATAAGCTGTTTGGCCCCAATCTGGGCACCTTCTTTCCCAGCGTATCTGAGGTGTGTAGAGCCACCTTCTGGGCAAGTAACTCCAGCAGAAGTGAGCTCTTCTTGGTCACTGTCCTTCCCAGGGACCTGTGAGGAATGTACATAATCCTGTAAAGGGCTGTAGAAGAAGGTCCTGTAAGAAGCTTATGTTGCATGCTTAACGTGAAGACAAGCTATGGACTGGGTGATTGCACTGGCAAGTAACAAGTGGTATGTCAAATACAGCTCGAGGGCTCCCACGCTGCACACTTGACCTGTGCATAAGTGGTAAATCCAGCTTACTGAGGCTGTAGCACACTTCTTGTGTTTGTGCGGATGCACCTACTGCTCATGTATGTGGCAATGTTAAGGGCTTCGTAGGCAGAGTTCTGATAACACTTGTTAATGGTCATTCATTTTTCAGTTGTTTTGACGGCTTCTTCTTTTGCCACTGCTGGATAACACTAGCGGCTTCTGGTTTTTAAGGTGTTGCTGTGAACCGTAGATGTCAAAAAAGGTGTAACTAATAATTATGCTTTCATGTTTTAAAATCCCCATCTCAGCTGCTGCCAGCTGCTTTTCATGGTTATCCTTGTTTCCATCTACAGCATCTCTGTTTTTGCTCTCCACAGGTAATATGATGCGTGCTGTCAACCCAATGTAGGTGTTTTGTTCTGTCTTCCTGCTGTAGCTGTGTCATTTCCCGTGAAGTAAATGTTCTACGGAAATCCCATTTTAAAAATTTGATTTCTGCTGTCCCCTTTGCAGAAATGATGTTCCTTGAAGGCTGCGGATCTTTTGTAGATCTTTAAATACAAGTCAGCTATAGCAGTGAGCAAACTACAGTAACTGCTGACGCATACTTGGATTTCCTCATGTACTCAGCAAGGCTCTAGATGCTTTCTTTACTCAATGACAGGTAGATAATTGTGCATGGCTTTTAGGATCGCTTTCTGATGAAATAGGTATGTGAACACTTTCTCTGTCAGATATTTCAGTCTATGCAGTCTTTGCATATTTTTATTCAGATCATTTGAAGTGTCTAYGTTATCATTGCAAAACCCTCAAAACAAGATTTGAGAAGGAAACAGAGCCTCACAGAGGTTCACATCAGCTTCACAAGGATAAATGCAAGCACCAGAACCAAGACAATAAGCAGAAAATTGAGTAGCAAGTTGAGACCTCTGTTGTTGGCAAGATCCATAACGTGCATCCGTCTGCCCTCTCCTGCTTGCAGCAGACTCTTGATTGTAGCTTTGGGTTGCTCCTTCAGTAGTAAACAATGTAGATTCACATGAATTTCATTGTGTCCTCAGCTGTTTACCTGTTTTTAGTTTCTGCCACTTAAGAAAAAAATGTTTGTTTACAATAACTAGATATTTTTCCCCCCCCCAAAAAAGGAATCTGGATGCTCCTACAAGCCTTTTTTCCCAAATACCTTAAAAATAATAATTAAAAAAAAAAATAAAGTTAATGATAGCTTTCATTTCACTACTGAAGAACTTCTGAAGAACTGATTAATGGAGAAGGGACTTGAATTTTATGCAGTTTGGCTATTTATTTATTTACTTTTTTTAATGTGTGTGGTACTGTTCAGGCCCATTTGATTTTCAAAAGAATGGCTATACTCAGGACTTGCTCTGTTCAAGCAACAGATTGTTCAAAATTTACTTTTAAAAGAAGATCTTTGTCTGTGGGAAGAAAAAAAAAAAAAAACAAAAAACAAAACCAAAAAACACAAACAAACAAACAAACAAAACCTTTCTTGTCTGGGCAAAATGTACGTCTGTTATCAGGAGTGTTTCCTACCCCTCTAGGGTTTGGCATCATGCAGTGCAGTAGGTAGTGTTTTGCCAGCAATGTGGTGTGTAGAATTCACTGCGGCTTTGCAAATGCCTTATTAAGAATCTAGATTGGGCTGGCAGAGGATGCATCCTTAGTGCTTTTACTAGCACATACACAATAGCTTATTTTAAGATAGTATTAATAACTTAGCAATTGTGTTTTATATATAGAAATAGATATATAAAAATGAAAGAAACAAATAGGACCACTCAGCCCTAACAGTGAAATGATGCCAAAGCTTCCTTTTAATAACCAGCTAAGTTTTTAGGGAAGATCACAAGAGGGCAGTGTTTTATAGTTTTATATTTTATTTTTTTTTAACATAAAAGAATGCCAAAAGTTCCACTTTTTTATAAAATATAACGGGCTTATAAAGCAATCAGTTTGACTAAACTAAGTGTCAGATATTGCAATAAGTCTAGGGCCTGTTTTAAATAATTTAAATTACCAGGTTTCTTACTGAGATGAGCATCACTTTGTAAAGGAATCCTTGTAAATATGTGGTTCTGGTTTTAATCCTTGCAGTGAACAAGGTGTTCACTCATTTCCTTCCATAACCAAAACAGATTTTTGTTTTTTGTTTTTAATATCTAGGTCAAAGCTAAAAGGACTATGTTTGTTGTTAAGCAAAAGATATCTATGGATCTTGTAGGACTTCACAAATATTTTSGAATTATATTCTGACAGACACTATTTATTAATAGCCATACAAATACAGGTATCTGGTCTGTAATCTGTAGTATATTTGTATGCTTCCAGATATGAACGAGAATACTCTCTAATGTGTTCATTACTCTGCTCTAATTTTGGCAGAGAGTATGTAGGTGAAGTACGTCTCGGCATGAGTGTGTATGTCAGACATGATTATTGTTCTGTGTGTAGTTGTAGCAGAACTTACATAAAAGTTCTTTATGCTGGGGGAGCAAACATTTTGTGCATGTTTTGTGAAAAAATTTTTTAAGCCTGTTGTACGCTTGTCTTTCCACTGGTTCAGTTCTGCTAGTAAGGGCAGTTGTTGCTAAATCAATGCAGAAAAGTTAATAAAGAAATGCAAGTACCTGCTGCCCTCAAGTGCCTCATTGACTAGTCTTCATCAGAACAAAATTTCAGTTCTGAAATGGATCATGTCTTCACCTCTAGAGAAAAAAGGGTAGATAAATCAATTTTTGCTGAAGAGCTTGCTGAGGGGAGACATCTGTAAAACAGCATATTCTTGTTCCTGATTCAGCTCTTTCCCAGTGTAAAATTGCCATGGAAGTTTGTAATTTGTTTTTGGTTTTTGGGGTTTTTTTTTTGTTTTGTTTTGTTTTTTTTTGAGGAAGAGTAATACCAGATTGTTGCCTGTTTAGCTTTTTTCATTCACTATCAGTGTGTGTAAGATGAACTTAGAAAAAAGATGTAGCCTTGGGTGGAGTGAAACAGAGAAAAGAAAACTTAATCCAAGCTACATGCTGTGTTTGGAATTTTTATTATGGCTCATAAAAGTAGTGAACTTTTTGATTACACTTTAATAAAATTCATTAGGATTGCTTATGTGCACTAGTTGGTGAGTGTAAATTAAATATGTGTAAGTGATCTGGACATCACAAAATAGGCAAGATTACTGTTGAAAACCAAAACAGAATAAACAGAGTTGTAAAGAATTAGAAAGCTGTGTGATGACTAGCTCTTTTTCACATAACTTTAATAAGTAGGTGATAGAATGAATGCTTCTTTCTAAACGGAGTTGTATTTAAGTGGCTTATTTTATGCATTAATATATTTTCAGTCATTTTAATAAATAAAAATACAGTAGATGTTAGTTTTAAAGCCCATATATGCATACAAAGAAAATTGTACTATGTACAAAAGGTTTTATTTTTTTAATCTCTGTGTTCAGTTGACATTTATTGATATAGAGGATGGTAGCAGTTTTTCAGATTAGCAGAACCCTAAGACACAAGTGGAACATACAGTACATGCAATTTATCTGCATTGCTGTAAAATAACAGTAGGGCTTCCAGTTTATTTATACCTTGGTTTTGTTCTTATTTATTTATTGTTTTTAAATAAATAATGGCTTTTCAGGTACATAAGCGAGGAAAGTGGTAGGTTTGTTTTTGGGGGCGTGGGGTTTTAGTTTTTTTAGCAATGCTTTACTTTGGATTCTATATATTACTGGCTTGTGAAACTTACAATCCCAACATGTTCTCAGAATGTATGTGCTGATATTTTACTCTTAACACCTTTTTTCCTTCAGGAAGTTGTTTTTTTTTCTATCCGCCCCCCCCCCTCCCCAAAGTGCATTGTGTTTGTGGCTTTTCTTAAGAAGAAGGATTAATAAGGAACGTGCGCTTACTAAAATCTCCTGCATTTGTGAGAATGGTCAGAATGCATGAAATGGAAAATGAGATTTCCATTGACAATTCAAATCAGTAATATTCATATACTAACTTGCAAGCAGGAGTGTGGTGTGTTGCCAGTCTCATCAGTGCTTGCCCTAATCCTCATACAGTAACTAACTAATATCCTCTAGTGATTAACCTTGTTTCAGGGGTCTGGTCTCAGCGTATCTGTTTGCCAGTTAGGAAGTGCATCACTACTGGGCTTGCTTGCATTCCATTGAGTACATAGTTTTTTTCAAAGATTTCTTCCCTTCCTGCTCAGCTGTTCATTGTCAACCTCTGCTCATGGAATATTAAGTCTTAAAGGCAGAATAAAAAATTAAGATAAACTTGTTTTGATTTTCTGTATTCGTGAGTAGGATTGCTTATATAGCATGGTATAGAAAGATGCCTGTTTAAAAAAATAGGTGTCTGTTTGACCTCTGTCTGTTGATTCTAGAGCTTTCTTTAAATTTGAAAACTGTTTAAAGTTTCTAGGAATTTAGCTTAATACCAGCAACACATAGGAGGGTTGGAAGTCTGCTGCTCGGTCTTGTTACTGACAACTGCTGGAGTAGAAACTTCTATGTGTATAGACTGTGGTTTACATGTTGTAATGATACTTCTGCAATGCTTTCCCTCCTGTGCATAATCGTTTATCATTTATTTTATTTTTTTATCTATCACTTGTTTTAGGAAAATACTTGCTTGTTCTCCAACAGGCATTTGCAGTTGAGGGTGGTGGTGTTACCTGTATTTGTATGATACACTTCAATCACAGCAATCAGGGTGACCTAAATCTTTCTCTTTACCACGTCGGATATAAGCCACTTTAAGTAACACTGGCAAATACCAAGTTTTCTGTAGTTTTAAACTGAGGAGGTTATTGCATAAATTACAGCAGGCCATAATAAAGTTGTCTGAAGCCAAATACTAAGAACTCTGAGAACTGTTTTTGATTTTTGAGTTGTGCCAATTGTCATGCCAGTTAAATGACTATAGAAAATTAAATCTTTGATATTATTGTGGTAGTGTTAATTTTTCTGCAAAACATAGTGAAAAAACTTTCCAGATGTCACTTAGTTCTGTTTGGATGTATCGAGTGAAAAATACCATGAATGAAGTTGGTTTTTTTAGATCCAAGGGGTGTGTGTGTGTATGTATGTATATATACACACACATCTATACACATACATGTATATATATATGTAAGATCCCTTAAATAGGGAGAAAAGCATATGAAATAGTTTTTATTTCTGGATTAGAAGACATTTTTGATTTATTCTCATATTCCCTTCAAAACACTAAAACAATTTGAATGCCTTAGACATTTTTGATTTATTCTCATATTCCCTTGAAAACACTAAAACAATTTGAATGCCTTCAGCTGATAATGCAGAGAAGCAGCACCTTGAAGTAAGCAGAGCAGAAATTTTCCTAGGATGCATTGAGGGCTGTCTGCCTGTAGCTCGTCTTTGGGCAGACGTGAGCCAAATTTGGAACCCCTCCAGGGGCCTAAGGGTTTTCAGAGAAACCTAAAAACAATCAGGCCCCCAGAAAGTGAAGTTGCTGTTTGTGTGATCTAGCTAAAACATTGAGGAACTTACAACTCTAACTTACCAACATGAAGAGCCAGAACTTTACCCCATTCAGAAAAGACATCTCTTGATTGAGACGGACAAATTAGGTCATGCACAGCTTTGTAACAACAGGCTCTAAACACTGTTCTGCACAGAGGTGTGTTTTTAATACATGTAGCAGGTAGTAAGAGAATAGTGCGATGGTTGGCATACAGCTCTAGTCCAAGTGCTAGCCCCTCTCACAAGAGGATCCTTGCATTGGGAGTTGCGGGTGTAGGTCTCTCTTCCCTCTGGGGTGACTTTCTTAGAGGACAGTGCAGAGAAGTGCTGGAACTTCAGAGGAGCATCACAATGATACAGATGAGCAAGAGGCAAATTAAAATCAGGCAGAAATTCACAAAGAGCTCTTGGAGCCTTTGGCGTGCTTGTGGGTTGACCTCAATAGTTGAGGCTCTCCTCAGAGCAGAGCGGGTTATATATTGGACCTTCTCCATGGCAACAAGAAAGCAGAGGGCACAAATCAGAGGTTTTAGGAGTGCAGGAAAGAAGAGAAGTTGTCAGGAACAGTGCAAAGTGCCTATTATCTTCTCTTTTTGTTTTAGACAGCCTTTGTGGAGCTGGGAAAGCAGGAAAGTGAAGAGTTAGAAATGCGGAAGTGTTTTGTTGAGTGCAAATGGAGATTATTTTAAAGTTCTAAAAAGCCTGAAGTAAATAGATTGCCTTTACAGTGTTTTTACTTTAAAACCGGATTTTTAAAATCTTGTTTTTCAAGTTTAGGTTTGTGTTTCTCCCGAAGGCTGCTGAGCACCTGCTTCTTAGCAGTGGTGAGGAATTGTAAAATGGAAATTATGGATATATGGGATTTACTTGCTTTAGATCATTGCTGTAGATCCTAATCTCTCCATCCTTCACAGTCTGTGAAAAGGCCATGGCTGATTTTCCTCCCACCCCCATCCCCCCACGCTTTATTTGTTCAAGCACACGTGAAAGCCTGATGATATGGCTAGAGTCACAGACCTTTCAGCCAGGAGATCTGGATATTACTGCTGGTTGTTACTGACCCAGGCAGATAATCTGATTTACCAGTACCTTATTTTGGAAGGGAGGAAAAGAAATCTTGTTCAAGGATTTCCATTTCAAGTAAAAAGTCTTTACGGTGTGTAATTAAAAGCTAACACATCACTGCTATAGGGAATTTCAGTAGTATATTTCTCAACAGACAAAACAGAATTAAGGACTAATTTTTTTTTTTTATACATGTAGGACTATGTGTTACAAAGTTTAGGTGCAAAGGCAGAGGACTGCTGTGAGGAACAAAATAAAGCATGTATATAACTGTCTCAAGTGAGTGTTTTATTTCAAGTGTATTTTCCCCCTTTTTAATGGCAGATAGAAGCACAGGATGTCAGTTGTCTTAAAACTCCCAATAAGTAGTTGCAGTGTAAAACCCTCCTGTACGAACCTTCCATGGCAAGAGGCTGGCTTTGATGTATACTTGCTTAGCTCTTAGCAAGGTGGATTCTGTAGGTGCTATCTGCTATCGCAGTGTGAAAAATTGTTTTTCAAGTTGATGATACATACATCTCTCAAACAGCTGCACTTGTCCCTAAATGTTTTATGAATTTATATCATGATCATATTTTTGACAGAAGGCCTCTCCTTGTCATCTCTTTTTTTTGGGGGGGGGGGGAAGCAATAAATGAAATTCCTATCTACTCATATATACCACATAAAGGAAAACCATTGTTTAGATATCTGCTGCCCAAATTACATGATGATCCTGACTGAATCAGAGATACTTCGTTGTCCACAGATTTGTCTTTAGATGTGGCTAAAATGGAAAAACCTTGAAATGAAACAGAAGTGTCTTTCAGACTCTTCTTTTTTTTAGTCCCTGCACATGGGGCTGCAGAGTCAAATGGTGCTGTGTGAGCAGAATACTTGTGCTTTCAGTGCCAGTGGCAGCGTTGGTATTTAAAAAGAGATTTTTAAAAGAAACCAAATTACACATGGATATTTTAATACCTTTAGAGCATTCCATGTGATGACATCTCCTCCTAAAATTGAACTTCAGATTTTGTTATAATGTTTTGGGCTGTAGTTGATGTTAACTTTATTACGAATGAAACMCGCACCAGGAACTTACTTTCACAGTGACTGTAATTTTTCAGCTTTGTTTGACTTTATGCTGTACCTGTTTTCGTCTGTTTAAGCAGTTAAAGTGCCTGCCAAGTGTATTCTGCTTAGCAATTTGCTGGTCACTGTCTACCCTAAGTGCAGTAAAAGCAAGACGTGCACAGGAATTCTCAAGTGACTTGGCCAAAGACACATCAGTTCTCCCAGCCCAGTACGGGCTGGGGTGCATTAGGCTGTTTATCCTCTTCTAGATGAGGCATGGTAGATGAACCACTGACAGATTTACGCTAGTACAGAAAAGCTTGTGTAACTAGCTTGTGTGATGGACACTGCACAGAGAACAGTATTTCCTGCGGATGACTTCATCACAACTTATGTCATTTATTAATGCAGGGGGTGTGCAACCTGTGGTCTTTGGGCTGTGAGTTACCTGCCGCAGCAACGTAACCAGCTTTTTCCAGGCTGCTGTATTTCTTGGGGTCCTCAGAAGGACTAGAACAGCATGAGTTTTTACCTGCGTACATGCACAAGAAATCTGTTTCTGTGTACGGCATTAGATTTACTGCGCACATGCTAGCACCTGCACTGCTGCGTTGCTGCATGTTTCACTTGGATGACTCAGGGGGCAAGGACTCAGGGCTTGGAAGTGCTTCCGTAAAAGGCAATATTAGCTGGTTGGGCATCACAGATGCAAGGCCATCACAGGTGAGGAGAGACAGTGAGATCTCTCGGKGAGGGAAAAAAAATTATCCTTCCCTCTGGAATGAGTGAGGGATGTTGCTGAGGGTGCAGGCAATAGGTCAGAAGGTTCAGTCAAGCTGTCACACTGACCTAAGTTCTTTGGACATACATTACCAGGCAGGCGATAAGAAAGGATCTTAAAAAAGGAAGGTAATGTAAGTTAAAATGTATACCTTTATCTATACTGGCTAGAAAACGGTGTAGAGGGGGGATTAGGAAAGGTCAAAATAGAGTAAGTTGGTTTTCTTGATTTAAAAGCTCATATGGAATTGGAAATTTTTAAAACACCTACATTTTGTTTTAGCTACTGAGCCTGTCTGTGGGAGAAGTTTTCTTACAAGCAAAAGAAGCAAATTCTGTGTCTGTATTTCAAAAAGTTTGTCTTTACAAGTGCATGGCTTCAAGTAATAAACACATACCTTGTTTGTTAATCTTCCATGGTGCTGTCACCCACCTAAAGTGTGCATAAAGAGAAACAGATTCAGTAACACAGCTGCATATGGGTGGCTATCAAGGTCAAAATGGACAGCCTGAAAAATAATTACACTGAAATGAAGGCTGATCATTGCCACAGATAGGAGCTGTTCTCTGCTGTTTAGTCCCCTGTGTTTTAGGTCAATATTAAGAAGTATTATGCATGCACACACCACTTCTTGAAAGGAAAGTGCAGCAAAAGGGCAAACTATATTTGATATTTTTTTCAAGTCAAACAGTGTAACTCATGTGTGACAAGACCGAGTATTGCAGAAGAGAAACTGTTGGCTGCACTGCTGTGCAGTGGTGTTTAATCCAGTGTGGTTAATGGACATGAAAGGCTCGTCTTATGCACAGYGCGAATCTGCAGGAAGAGGTCATGCGGCTGACCCCCTGTATGTGACTGTGTAGGGGATCCCCTACACCTGGTGCCCTAGAATGAGTCACCAATCACAATTATTGGTTCCTTCTTCGTTGACATGTGACTGTTTCCCTGATTTGTATTAGGTTATTTTTATCTTTGTTCCTGGGTGTCCTTCACAATGAGAGGAGGTATGTGACCAAAGTGAAAACTGTGGGCCACGCTTGTTCCTGGTGCAACTGCATTGACTCCATTGAAGTCACATGGGATAAATTTGGCTCCTTTGGAAATGCCACAGCAATTTTAGACACAGCCTGTTTCTTGTCATATGTTTACTAAATGCAGCAGTGATATCACTGGAATAGAAGAGGTTTGACATATTTGATTTTTTGCTGTCCCATACAACCAAGTGAAGCCCTGAAAAGGCATTGTTAAAACGTAATACTGCTTAACAGTCTATTGCAYAGATTTTCACAATGAGATGTCCCCAAAACCCAGGAATTCAGTTTCATCCATTGAAAGTAAATGCCGTAATAACCATAAACATAGGGATGCAAAAAGTACCATCAAGTTATGTGATCCTTGGTCTAGTATGTGTTTAGAACTGTTACCAAAATTGCCTGGCCTAAGAAATTCCTGTAGCTGTTTGTGTGAGCAGTATGATACTCCTAGATAGGAAGAAGCATTCTCTGCATGTTCAGAGGAGGTAAATTTAAAGATTTGTGTGTATAGTGCCAAAGCAAAGAAGAACCCTGCATGAAGGACTAAATGCTGTGAGTTGAATTGAACCTGAAGCCCTTTGTCACTATTGTCTGTGGATTGTGTGGCCCCCAGAGGAGAAGACTTTGCAGAGTTTTAAAGCTCTGCCTGAGCACAGCAGCTGCAGTTGATGTGTAGGCATGCTTGTCATCTTCGCTGGCTGTCCTGTGTTAATATATATATCTTATTCCAAGTTGCATTGCTTTGTTTTGAACCCTGCTGTAAAATACCTCCTCATTGGCAGTGGAGTCACTGCAGTTGAGACCTCCAAGTCTGAAAAATGTCCTTTATTGTGTGAGGAAGATGAGGAGTGAGAAGGGAGTGCAGTCTGAATTAACTCTAGAGACCTCTAGAGGGTCTCACTACTGTCAATTTAGTTCAGTAAGTAAAAGTTTCCACTGGTAAAACAGAAGTTGCTTACAGGTTTTCAAGTACAGAAGTGATTTATAAAGGTGTGCCATAATTTAAAATTTTTGTTCTTTTTACAAAAAAATAAATATTATGGAGGTGAGTTGCTAGGATTTACCCGAGCAGCTGGATTTTGTATTTACCTAGGCTAGGGATGCAGAATTCGGTTGCTTATTCTGATTTTAGGCTGAGAGTTGCACTAGGCAGTTGTGTCAATGAAGAAGGGTATTAAGGATATTAGACAGTTCAACAGCTTGACCGCAGAAAAAGGAAAGTTGATTTTTATTTTTTTTTTTTTTTTAAGAAGAAAGCATAGAAGAGGAAAGAAAGGGCTGGAGGTCAAAAACAATGGCTAGGATGGGTGAAGGCAAGAATGCAGACAATAGTGCAGGAGAGGGATTGAGGGAAGAAAGTAGAAGAAGAAAAYGAGCAGAGGAAGAGAGTGGGAGTGTGGAAAAAGGGCAAGGAATTGCGCAAGCAAAACGAGAAAACTGCAGCTGGAGTACATTAAGTCATCGAAGAGAGCTAGAGACTAACTTGTGGCATGTAATGTCATTTTTTTTCAATCACGTGCAGAAAACACTTCCTTGGGGTGGGGAAGAAGCAACAATTCAGCTCATAGAGTTTGAGAGGTGCTGGTAACAGGACAAACAAACTCATGTTATCCTTCTCTTTATCTTTTGTTTTAAAGTCTGTTTTGTACTGMAGTGTCAATATTTTTCATGTGTTTGGGAGAGGATAGGGGAAAGCTCATACTTCCAATTTAGGTTCTTTCTTTTTCTCCCCCTCTTGTTAATTCATTCCTCTTACAATCTTCCTTTTGACTAGCTTTGATGTTCTCAGTGTTCTAGAAGCAAGATCACCAATATTTCAAGTCCATGAGAATGCAAGAGGTGTAGATACCAAGAAATTACACTGATGAATAGTTGAACACACCAGGTTTGGCATTTGGTTTTTGGAAGTTACCCACATACCTCGTGGATACCTGGGACTTTTATCTGTGTGCTGGTCCGTCAGAGTAGCCTGGGAACTAATGCTTTGGGCTAGTTTTTAACTCTGGGTTAGATTACCTGCAACTGCTGCAGGACCATGCGGTGGGACCTTGAGCAGGAGCTTCAGCTTCCATACTCATCTGTTCCCCTAATCAAAATAAGACATAATAACTGTATACTTTTTCTCGTCTGTTGCTATGATTTGCCTTTTACGTAGTAACTTTCTTTTAGGAAATGAACTCCTTTCTCCACTGCACGCACYGAGTACCTAACACCTTTTTGTTTCAAGTTGGGTTTTAGGTTCTGGTGGTTCTTATGACGCTACTTATTAATAGGAAATGGGGTAAGTGCAATTTGAACTGAAGTAAAAATTGAAATACAGCTAGCATGTATAAAAGGTAGAAGTGGAAGGGGATGTTGCAAGTTGTGTTTTTAACTTTCTTAGCAGCTCAGGGACAATGACATGACATTGATTGAAAGAAGAATATAGTAGGTAAATTCAGCTTCTGAGAAGTAACTTGATGCCAGGAAAGTCCTCTTAAGCCATGTACTAATCTCTAGAAGGCAAAAGCAATATTCCAGCTCTAAAGTGTCTTGTAGTTTAGGGAAATAACATTACTTTCCTGTGGGATTTTTTGTTTCTTCAGTTGGAGTACTTTTCTGTTCCTAAATCAAATTATTCTTAAAATAAACAAAAAGCTGCTTTTCTAGCTGTGTAGATGTATCCCATACATTTTTGTTTGCCGATGGTCTGGAAAAATCAGTGAAAATCACCTTTGCGCTTTCTGATTACGAACTGATTTTACTGAGCTTCATATTGTACTGTAAAGGCACTATATTCCTAACCTCTTCAGAGGATGAGAAATAAATGCAACTTTTAAAAATAGAAATGCAGTATATACATAAATCTGAATCTCTTTAAACACAGATAACATAGTTGTCTTGACAAATGAGTGGCAAAAAAAAGTAGAAAATTGTTATTTGCTGTCAATTAAATGCAGTATTTCACATCTGATTTGTAACATTTATCACCTGCTATATAGCACATGCTTCTGTCATGACTGTGTGCTGTTGTTACTCAGKGTTTGGATGTCTGTGACATGGGATGTTATTGCTGTGAAATTTTTAGATTTAACTTAACAGCTGAGCCACACTGTTGTCTACTTTAAATTACCTAACTTTGTGAGATGATAGAATTCAGATCAACGGGTGTCTAACCTGCTGTAGCTATGGATGCATTCCTGTAAAGAGCTGCTTACAGCAGTTAAGTTTCTGTGTGTATGTTCAATCTGGGTGTGTATGTATAAACTCTGTATTTTTAAAGGTGTGTGTATGCAGTGTATGTGTTAGGAGAGAAGGATGTTCTGCATGGTAGAMTAAACCTAAACTCCTCTCTTCATTTGAAAATAGGTATTATGTAACTTTAGCCTTGGAAAAAAATCTGTCTCTTGTCTCGCAGAATCTTCTTGCTCRTTGTAGGCATTGGTTTGAAGGCACTGGGAGGTCTGAAGTGCTGCTTCTGCCTACTGGAAACAGCTTCTAGAGAACTTCATAACAGATTGTTTGCCTTGTGAGTAACAGGACATCTGGACACTTCCAGTACTTATCTATTCAAAACTGGCACAAGGCTGCTGAGCACAAAAACAAGCACCTGCATATATTTTTGCCTGATGCCTACCAGTCAGTAATAGGAAAAGGAATTAGGTGTGTCTGTTTGGTAACAGGGAAAGCACGCCTCGCAAAATTAAGGTCTGTAACAAAAGGATCTCTACAAAAGCTCAATTACTGTCTTTGTGGATTTTATATTAAAAAACAACACACACACACACMCCCAAAACAACAACAGCAAAAACCAACCCACCCCCTCACACCCCTCCCCAAATAAAATTTAAAAGGAGGGACAAAGATCTGAGGAAAATGATGAGAACTTCTCACCTTCTGGTGTGATGCTGCCTGGATAAATCACTTACCCAAGGACAGCTCATGTCCCACCAGCATGTAGAAAAATCTCGGTGGTCTTTGTTGTCCCTAAAACACGTGCCCCACAGCATTATATTTTTGACTCAGAGCTGTAATGGTAAAATTTCCCTATTTTTTATAAACATTTATAACCAGCTGCTAATTTGAGTAGAGGAATTTATGTAGAAAACTACAGCTACAGTGCCTTGCTGTAAGAATTAAAAGCGTAAAAGAAGAGAGGTTCCTTACCTCTGGTGTGACCGTTAGTGAAACACAGAGGAGCCTGCTCAGGGCTGTGGGAAGTGTCTGTAGATCTCTGGCAACTTGTCCGAGTCTGTGACCAAGTTGTGGGAACAATTGAAGTAGGTTGAGGGGAAAAAATAACAAAAGTTTCAGAGGCAGGACTCCCGGTGTCATTCAGCAGCTCACAAGTTGTGATTGGTCCCATTTCTGCCTTCTGACACAGGCAGTTGCTCCTCTAAACTTGTTCACAGCAGTAATATATTAAACATGGGCAACAACTTCCCTCTCGTGAAGGGAACTGTGTGCCAAGGAGACCACCTGCGCAGCCACAGGATGAAGGAATCTGGGAAGCGGCACGCTTCAGTGAGGTAGCGGAGGGAGCTGCTTGCTTACACCCTGCCTTTTCTGAAACAAGAACTTAAATGGGAATTTGTTCAGGGAGCTGTTTTGGATGTGTTACTTTTGCTACAGCAATGTTTCTTCATCATAAAAAACCCTAAATCTCTAGTGTGGGTGTTCACATTTCATATGGRCTTTTGACTTGGAATGATTTTCTTTTGTACAAGAGGTTTCTTAAACTACACTTTCAATATATATGGTTTTGATAATTTGGTTACACAGCTGGTATTCAGTTTCCAGTGTATGACGCGTGTTATCCAATATCATCTTTCTTCCAACAATGCTTGAACTGAAGTAATTTCTCTGTATTTCAAGCCTCTTCCAACCTTTCAAGTTAATTTGTAGGTTAGAGGATTTTTTATTTTTTCCAAATAAAATCCGGCATATATAAGTTCATCTCTGAAATTTATCATTTCTATATAATTTGAAGTATTTACTTTTCCTTTAAAACACACCCCCCCCCCGCCCCCCCCGTTTTCTCCCCCTCCCTCTTTTTGTGGCTGGACAGTGTCCAAGAAATTTTTGAGAATGTTCTGTTTGTTTGGATAGGAGTAGCAGCTGGATGCTACTTTGCAGGTTATCTTATGTATTTTCTCCTGGTTGGGAAATGATAAATGAGACCACAGTGCATATATGGAGTAGGTTTCGTGCATCCAGGAAGTGGAGGATTTACTGGATGTGAAAGGACTGAACTGTTGAGTGTGTAAGCATCCAGCATCAGGCTTCGTATGTGGATGCAGCTGGCAGCATGTGCCTTTTTCCGATTTGGAAATTGCAGGCAAACATACAGAAGCTCAGCCTAACTCTGAACACTTACAGATCCAGATTTGATAATAATTGTTTAGCATAGATTAGTCCTTGTCGTTGGACAGGACACCAGACGTGGTGGGGTTTTTTTGTTTAGTTTGGGTTTTTTTTCATTCCCTATAATACATGATACATGCTGCAAACCAGAGACAAAAAGACCTTGGAGGTGATGTACCACCTTGTTTCAAATAGAGCTCTATTTTTATTTTTGTGAATAAGATTAAGCTCTTCTGCAAAATTGTTTATAACATAGTTGAAGCAAGAAACTCGGTTTTAATATAATAAATCTGCCTGCTTTCTGTTATCCTTTAATATCAAACCCAGGAAATTTAGGGTCATATATTTCAGTTGCAAGTTAATGGAATATCTCCACAGTGAGGGGTGATAGTTCTTTACCGCTGCGAAGGGTTTCATAATTTACTTATAATGGCATTATTAACATTATAAATCTCTCACAGTCAAGCAAACTGTATTTGGCCTTTTTATGAGGGAAGTTTGATGGTTTTTATTGCGTRCTGTCATCCAGCAAAAGTACTGCTATCATTGCATTGTTTGCTTTTTGTAAGATGTAGTATGAAACTTGTMCTAGTGAAATTCACCTCTGTACTTTCTTATTAAAGTCCAACACCCAGCACTGCAGTAGCTGTGATGCCAGTTCCTTCCTTTTACCAAGTCACTGTAAAATGATTGTGTTATTTAGTTACTCTACCCCAAATTATCAGCTTTTTTTGTTAGTGAATTGGACCTAGTCATCATTCTGGAGCTTTTTTAGAAATGAGATGCCTTAAAAGAATGCTGATTTTGTGAACTGCTGACAGAGTCATAGCTAAGTCTTCTTTTTAAAGAATGATACCTAAATGTGCAAGGTAAGGCATTAATTAAAATAATAGTATCTCATGAGAAGTATAATGCATGCCTTCTGTAAACGTCTAACTCCGATAAGAAATTTTAAGATTGAAAATATATTCATTAAATAACAATAACATGCACAAATTCAGACCACATAGATGTTGTAGATCTTGCGTTGACGTTGTTTCTCTGACAACAAGCTTGTTTGGGTACCCTCTCTCGAGAACATTTCTCTAGTTCAATTTGACTCCCTTGTGTAACTCACAGGGATTTTGGTGGGGTTCTGAGGCAGATGCCAAAGTGCTGCTCAGGGGACGTGTCAGTCTGACAGGTACAGACATTATATATGAGCACATCGTTGTACTGTTTGATTCACCCCTGAATGGGTCCACACASCCATGGATATCAGAAAGGAAAAGCTTTAAAAAAGGAATCTGTGTTGGAGGTTCTGGTCTGCTTTATTTTTTTCTGGGGAGCAAAAATGTGCAGCTGTTGCTTGCCTGACCTTAAATGGAGATGGTCTGGGCTTTCTCCAGTGGGATTAGAAATCTGCCACCAGAGCATGTTTCTTCTCATAAATTTATTTAGAGATCCGGTTGATGTTTGGGATAATGTCCAAAAAGAGACGTGTTATACTTCAGCATACCAGCTCCTTTATTGAAATAATAATAAGACTGCTGTTCACATTGGCAATAATTTCCCGGACTATTTTTGCCTTTCATGTGCTAGTTTTTAGAATTCCAGCCAGAGACACTGGCCACCTGTATAACTTGTGTAAAGAGTTTGAGGTGTTAGTATCTGGTCTGTTGATAATCCATGACTCTGCATAGAAATGAACCATAACCCAAGCCCAGTTATTTATAATACACAAGTAAAGAAATTCAGCAGTAAGTCAGAGTACTTGGGTTAATGCATTATTTCATGGTGCTGCTCCACTGCAAGTGTACCTTTACGATATCATACTGCTAAGGTTCTTGTATTGCATGTGTTTGGTTTAAAAGTAACTAAAAATGAAGAGAAGGGGGAAGCGGATGCTCCCACCGATGTGCACTGGTTTGTGTGTGTAGGAGGGACAGAATAGCAGATTTTGGTATTGGAAGCTGAACACTGGAATGAGATCTTTCCTTTTTGTAACCAATATTTTTCTGGCCTGATTCTGAGATGCTTCCTGCAGCATGTGTAATTGCTTGTAGCCGTACAGATACCAGCAAATGTGGCTTACAGCAAACGCTTTTTGCTGATCTCTGCTAAGGGAAAGGACCCAGCTAATGTGTCCTTCTGTTAACATTTGTACTGCAGGTCTAATGCAACCTAAAGGGAGATGGGAGTTTTTTCTTTCTTCTAAAAATACAGGAAAAGCAGTATTTTCAGCTGGTGTGAACAGCATTCCAGATTTACACCAGGTAAGGAAATAGCCTAATCAGTTTGGAGACAGTAACATTTTTTTATGCCTTTGAGTTTTCTTGCTTGAGTTTGATATATGTATGACCCATATGTTTGTATGTTTTACCTGATGCTTCCTTTAATACTTATCTGACTTCAGTGATTCTCACTCACATCTGTAATCTCAGTGGTTTTTGGATGTATGTGGACGAAGTTGCCTTTCTGAGGCTGCAGATTTTCCTGCTTCTATAGTGAGACTTACAGTCTCTGTTAGCGTTATAGGAAACAGCTCTGCTGAGAAATCTAGGCTTTGCATCATGTTATTCTCTTCTAGGACAAGAAGCGTTTACTTTTCCTAAGCATTGGACAGTCATTAGATTAGTTTAATCTTCACATTTTGTTCTTCGTTAGAAACAAGGCGAACGTAGTTTTTGAAGCTGCAACTTGCGAAACGTACCATTGCAAAGTGATTAAAAAAACTGTACAAAATAAATTAATAGAAAACTCTACAACTTGGGCTGAAATATTTCTCGTTTTGGGAATGCTGAAGGCTCTGGGAGGACTAGTCATCTGATTCATTACTAACCAAAGACGTTTTCGGAAAGGTCAGCTTGAATGTTTTCATTTCAGTTGCTGTTACTGGCATGAACTTTTAACTATTAAAGTAGATCACAGGGCTCAGAAGTGTATAATGCCTGTTTATTGTCTTTGGTGCTTTGAACCCAATGTTAGGAGAGAAGTAGGGGAACAAGAAATTTTGCCTGGCTCTTGCTCTGAAAATGCACCGTGGCCTTCCTCTTCCCATGCCCCCATGGTGAGCACTTACTTCACTTGAAGGCAACACAGTTAGCACAGACTTGACCCATGTAGCTTTTTTATTTTGCAACAAAATATTGACAGCACAAAAAGCCATACTCTTTTAAATACCTGGTTGCTTCCATATCAATGAAGTGTACTTTTTTACTAGATTAATGAAGGTCAAATAATTGAATAGTAGCAGTTAATTGCAGTGGTGCAAAGTGTCTTCAAAATAGCAACATGATACAGAACAGGAGGTTCAGTGATCTTCATTACAGTGGAAGGKTTTTTTTATTTCTATGAAATGCCTGGGAGAACCGTATTTTGGTGTTTACTGGTGTGCTCAGCTGGTTAAGCTGAACAATGTGCTTTAGGTGGTGTGCCGAGWTCCTTATACCTAAGAAACTGTGTTGAGTGTCTTTGAGATAAACTGTTCTAGGAAACACAGAGATTAGTTGTGTTATTTGACATGTTATGAGTGATGGATGAACGGCGGGACAAAGGCATATGAAGGAGAGATAAAGTTGGAAGACCATGTTCCGGTTGCCAAGTGGTGGTGCTGGATTATCTCCACTTAAACAGTAACTGCAGAATGGAGGAGAAACGATTGGGGTTTAGATTTAACTGCTACCTATCTTCACCTGAATGTTGTCCTAACAGAAATGCATAAACATTGTCCAAACCATGAATGCATTAGCAGCATTTAGAAATTGAAGGATTCTCTCGTGCAGAGTACTGCAGTGACCACCCTCATGTAGTGTGGAGGGGAAGCTTGTAGACCAGTGGCCTCAACATCTTGCCTCACTGGGGTCTTCGTTCAGATCAACATGGAGATCACGTAGATCAGACATTAAAAGGGTTTTCAGGCTGATTTTTAGTCAGTCCTACTTTGAGATGTGCATATGGGAAATGTGAACCAGAAACACCTTTCTTTCTCTTCGTTGGTATAACAGGATGGCATCTTTCTTTTCTTCACTTATTTCTTCTGCCCATTGCTCTGCCTTTTTTTTTTTTTTTTTTTTTTTTTTNGGTGTGGCTATAAATAAGACTAGCACAAGTCCCCTGGTGAACATCGGCTATCTATCACTTCCTTTCTTTGTTACATTCAATTCATAGCTAAAACACTAAGGTAATTTTTTTTTTACTTCACCAGAAATCACTGAAGTTTACTTAAATGGCAGAGAATGTCTTTTCCCTCTTCAGAAATGAAGTGCTGTTTCACCATAACATATGCAAGAAAAAAATCCTTTATTTTAAAAGTAAAAGTATGTTTTGCTCCTAGCACCCCAGAAAATTAAGATCCCAAACTCTATTACTTGAGAATTTGAGGTACAAAACTTTGGTTTTTTTCTTTATCGTATTGTGGAATGTGCCAAAATAAAAATGTTGCTCTACTCTTCTGGTTCAGACTGTGTCTGAGTAGCAAGCACAGATTTCCCGGTCTTGCAAATATTTTCTATTTTGTTACAGGCAGCTGCTTCCTCATGGAAGTTGTCTTGTCACTCACAGGAGCATGGAAACTTTGTCATGTATAATCTCACAGGTCCTTTTGGCTGTAGCTGCCTGGCCACTGAGATGATATGGAGGAGAGCTTTTCTTTCTCTTTTCATGACTTTCTTCTTACAGAAGAAACTATTTGCTCTCCTGTTTTTGTGGCCTCTATTGAAAATGAATTGGTCCAGTGGTTTTGAAATAGCCCTTTGTATCAGTTGGTTATATGAGCATTTGATATAAAAATAGTCCTGACGTCTCTGTGAATTAGAAAATTAAAACAAGGACAGTTCATTTTGAAACATGAACTTTGCCACCTTCTAGATGAGCCTCCTTCATCTGTGTTAAAATAGTTGCCTAATTCATGTTATATTGGATTACTCTAGTACTAGTTTTAAAAGAGGAGACTAAATGTATATTTATAGTTTGTGTTTTTTTCTGGCAATAAACTGCAGCATTTACATTAAATTTGAAACTCTTCAGACTGCAATAACTCCTGTGTAGATCAAGAAGTATACAGATTACGGATATACCATTTTACTTGRTTAGCTACCACTGTGAACAGAGTGTGAGCATACTTGATGAGGGGAAGGGAAAGGAAAAAAGGGGACATTTCAGTGTAAAAAGCGTCTTCAAATATGCTTTATAGGGTTATATAGCTGGAAAACACACCTGCTTGAATATTCAGTATGACTTTTTCAGCATGTAGGACTACAAAGGTAAAGTATGGAGGATCTCCTAAGTTCCCTATAGACCACCTGAGCTTCCTGGTGCTTCTTTCCACTTATGGAGGATTTTGCAGATTTCCATTCATCTAAAATAACTTAGTAATGACAGTGCAGAAAGGTGAACTGAGAATTAGCAAGCCTTTTGAATTTGACTGGTGGATAGAGTGTAGCTTAATGGAAGTTGCAGTGGACTGGAATTTGGAAAATGATGATTTTGAATCTCATCTGCGTTACCAGATTTGTACGTTTCTTTTGATTCTTTTCAAAGTCTGTAATAAAACTATGTTGAGCTTCAATCACAGAGAAACTAGGTAGAGGTGTACATACAGCTTTGAACTAGTTGTTTTGGAAAACTAAAAGCTGGTTCAATATGTTTGGTATTATWGATGCACTATTAGACAGTATACTAGGAATTTGGGGTTTGCTGCAGATACCCCACTTCTAGCAGAGTGGCTCATCACTACACTGGGAATCATTTTTGCCTCTCATTCTTTCAGTATTGGACACAAAAGGGAATCTCCAGCTGGAGCATCAGGAGACCTGCCTGTGTGTATTACATTTTCCAGCATGATGAAAAATTAGATTCAGATCTTCTCGAACAGAAGGTAGAGCTTCATCTCCATTGGCTCCAAGGATGTTCTGGGTGGATAAGACCTTGRCTTTCTTTTTAAATCAATCAAAAACTTCATTCAACACATTTGTTTTTCTTTAGGCAGGGATAGTCTCATCTATATCTAAAAACCTGTGTTTTGCTTACAAAATGGTTTCCACACTAGAGAATCTGCTGTGTTTTGGTGCTCTTTGGAGAGACTTGGACAAATTGTCTTTGCTTTTGTCTCAGTTTCTTTTCTGTAGAATGAGAATTACAAGGCTAGTTTCTTTTTAAGATATTTTGAGACCTACAGGCGACAAGTACTGATTGCTGGTGATGGAAGTGATACTTATTTTTAGTGTGAATTTTTTTTTCCCCCCCTACTCTTTCTGCTTATATTAAGAAGGTGCTAGGGCTCCCCCCCAGTTTATCTCCTAGGAAAGGAAAGCACCTTCACACACTGACACGGATGTTCAAATGCACCCTTACATCATRCTGCTACTTTTGTTAGAGACAAGTGCGTTTCAAGTACCGCTCATAAACTCAAGTGGGAAAGGTTCATAATCTGGATTGAAGCCAAACAGTTTAAATATCTGTCACTTATTCCACACACAAATTATGTGACTACCTTCCATGCTTGTGTGGTTCCCAGTTCCACAGACAGTCCAGTGTTAACCTGGCTGCATTTCTTCTGTTTGTCAGTGATGCAGAAGTTTAAGGCCAGGGTTTTTAAATGTCTGACTTTTGAGATTCCAGGACCTGATTTGTCAGAGGTGCAAAGCTTCTGTAATTCCCTCAGAAGTTTAGAAAGTCATGCAGGTAAATGTTGTCTTTATATGAGTTTTAAAAAAAAAAATTAAATTTTTTTTTCAAAATTCTGGGGCAAGTGACTGAATAATTGTTGTTTACATAATGATATGTGATATACGTGATGCTGTACAGGGATGGTGGCAGAATCCCTGCACAAAGCAATGGAAATCTTTTCACAGCAGGTCCATGTGGTGTCCTGCTTCATTTGCTGAGTGAAACGAAGAAACAGCTAGTTCCTCCAAGAGAGAATTCCTGCAGTGGGGGCAGAAAACATGAATATGCCTCTAATTTTTCCATCTGCTGAAGTTTTTCGAGGTAGTCACCAACAAATGTAAATGAGTGCTGTACTCATGTTGTGCAGAGCTCTGACATCCATAGACCTTATTAAGTCTGCATGAGGCTGTTTTTATAGAGAACTTGTTTTTGTCTTCCAATCCCCAGTMAGGTGGCTTTACTAAATCCCCCACTTGTTGGTGTTTAGAGAATATCCTTGTCGTTTTTCCTTCTTGTTTTTTTAATCTGTGTTCATGGTAATGAGAGCTGGAGAAGAACAAAGCAGGGGGAGGGTTGTTGGGGGGTGTGTGTCTTTGTTTCTGCTTACTATTTTGGTTTATCAGCCTAAAAGGGAGTGGAAAACAGTATATTACCTTATCATTCCTTCCCCATGTGCTATCAGTTATAACATGTTCAGAAGTTGCATCTGCAAAACTTGAAATGCACAGGTTCAGGTAATTTGGCTAGGCTCCGTTCTTTCTGCAAGTGCCCACAGAGACCAGTTCTGGATTGTCATTTTTAAATAAAGTGTGCTTTTGTGAGTTTGTGTGAATACTTGGGTTTGTTGTCATATAAATATTTTGAACACTTCTGCTTTATTTTTGTGGGAGTTTTTTTGTTTGTTTTCAACTTCAGTTAAATCTGGTGAATATTACACTCATGGAAAAAAAGAAACATGGCTCATGTTTCTTTTAAAGTCATAAAAAGCTAAAACAAACAGAATGCACAAGAAGAGAGGCTCAGTTTTCTGGTTCAGGGGCCAACACCCTTCTCAGAATCTAARGATCTTCCATTTGAAAAATGGGGACCCTTGATAAAGAATTTGTAGTACATCAGTTTTCCCCAAATGTACACTCCTGCTTCACATTAAATTCAGAGTGACTTGCCTCTCTTTCAATATGTTTGCATGTTTTCTTAAGAGAATGTGTTGCTCTGTGCTTAATAGGGTCTTTTGAATTTTCTTTTCCAATTACTGCACAGCAAGTAAGTATTCTTTTTTTCTTTTTTTTTTTTTGCCTTCTAATACTCACCCAAGTTGCACTCTCTTCATTATCCTCTTGTTACAGAAGGGCTCCTGTCAGTTTCTGTGCAAGATTGATGGCCAGTGCTGCTCATCCTTACAGAGTTGGTGCAGGCTGGCAAAAAATAGACGCCTTTTTGCTTGCTTTCTAGGTCACTTTTGCATCCACTCTTTTTTTGGCTGTGAGCGAGAGTGATAAGTAATGCATGAGCAATGATGGCCCTGAGTAAACTGGTATTTGTAGATATTAGCAATGTACATTTAACATAAAGCTTTTTATAAACGATCAGAACTTGGTTGAGGATGCCTGAGTGCAAATGACTGAGATATTTTAGGG
Source organism: Oceanodroma leucorhoa (assembly GCA_030449065.1). Classification (NCBI taxonomy): domain Eukaryota; kingdom Metazoa; phylum Chordata; class Aves; order Procellariiformes; genus Oceanodroma; species Oceanodroma leucorhoa. Next base: position 10,654,079 of record JASVER010000029.1, read on the forward strand.
GTGCTTCCATTCATGATGATTTGCGCCTTATCTTGTCTTCCCAACTATTCCTTTTTTCTAATCTATTTCTGTCTTACTTATACAGTTCATAAAATTTTGTAGCGAATAACATATGTCCTACATTTGTGCAGCATTTAAAACAATGCTCTTTTCATGGGCTTTGAATAACTGTAGTCACTTTTTGGTCATATTGCTGTCCAGGACAGAATAGGAAACAAAACAAAACAAAAAAATCAATTTATCAGTGAAGCTTTCACTAAAAGCTTCAGAAAAAAAAAAAAAAACATTAAAGTTGTTCTTGTGGAAGCTCCCTTTCATCTCCAGATTTTTTTTTTTTTTTTTTTTAGTAAAGAACATTTGAATTTAAATGATAAAATGAACACTTAATAAAACAAGTGCTTCTATACTTAGGAAAGACCCAATTGTTATCAGTGGAAAATTCCAGGCACTGTTACTTTTAACGTCATATTAAGTGGCACCTAGAAGTGTTTTGTGTTCATAACATTTGCCAGAATATAAATGGAAAGGATTTCTGACAAAAATAATATTGGTGTTGCGTGGAGTATAAAGGAATGTTATAGCAACACATAAAAGCAAGAGAAGTGTAATTGTTCATAGGAAGATAAGCAGAAGAGGGTATATAATCTAGCCTGCAGCTCTGTGAGTGCCGGTTTCACCTTTTAAGAATGTGGTAACTTAAGGTGGCAGAGATGAGAAAGTCWCGGAGGACTGCTGAGTGGCTGCAGCCTCTTGTAATGAGACTGTCCTTGCCTCATACAGTAACAACATGCATCTGTAGGGATCTTGCAAAGTCTTTTCAGAGACTTCTTAGTTTGTTGTTTGAGACTTTGCACAATACCATCAAGGATGCTAGAGGGAACAAAACCTTGCCAGTTAAGCAGTGGCCAGCATTCCGGTTCACTTCCCTTACTAATCCTCTGTTATATTCCTGTTTTATTCAGTAAYCCCTGCTGGGTGCAGATTCTGAGCACGTACAGATCAGTCACACACATAGTCTGACTGTAGGCTAGGACTGTGCTGCTGGTCCTGTGTGTGCTCTCATAATTCAGATAATTCAGCACAGGACTATTTTGAAAGATAAAGTGCAGGAGACTTTTGTTTTTATTCTCTTACGCCACTTCCATGTGGAAGTTCATTTTCTCGAACTGATTGCATATCTAAACACCAAGTCTTGGCTGGTAACTTGACAGTGTCACAGCAACTGCATAATAGTATTTTTTCCAGAAGCTTAGAAAATATTCAGTCCGCAAACTGATACTTTTGGAGGGTTTGGCACTGTCTGGAGTTGAGATAATTCAACTTGTGGTTGTGTGTTCATACTAATCCAGCACAAAGCTGTGCCACTGCAAAACGTGTTGTCTCGTACGCTGCTTTTCCACTTAACAGTGTGTGCCAGCGCTAGATTTCACATGGCCTTGTACAATGAATTTGATAGGAGCCTGACCTAGATACAAATAACCTTCATGTGTATGGAATGGAGGGAGAGTGTAGGACTAGGGCTGTCAGAAGGGAGCTGAAAGGTATGAATGTTTGAAGTGGTGAGAAGGGACAGTAGAACAGGCCCCACTCCCTTTGATAGCAGTGTAAATTTATGCCACATTTAAGTGACCATGCAGTTGCTATCAAAACCCTGTAACTATGCCATCAGTAACAAAACTCTGCTTTTTTTTTTTTGCCTTTTTTTTTCCCTCCATGGTGGATAGCATACCTGACCTTAGCATTTGTTTTCTTCCATCTCTCTTAGTATCCCAGCAACCATGTACTTGCTATGCTTTGCTCTTAATTCATTTGTAAGCTATTGTGGTAAGGGAATCATGTCTTCCTCTCTTGCTGTGGTTATCAAACCTGACCTTGATAAAGTTCAGAAGCCTCAGCTGCAGTATAAACAGTGCTGGGGAAGAAGTAAATGTACAAATAACAGTAAGTCATAGGACAGTCAAATTCCTTCCTGGCTTATGTGGGTCAAGTCCGTGAGGTCTCTAATAAGGCATGTGATGCCTTGTGTGCAATGGGGATTTCATTTGTGAAGGAGGCTTTGACAAACATTCTTGAAAAAGGTTTAATGGCTAGAGGGAGTGCTGCTTTTAGGAGGCATTTTAATGCTGTTACACTTTATTCKTTTCCTTTTTGAAAGCTTTCCACTTTCTAGAAGATACGATGATAGTGGTGTTGTCTGCAAATAGTCAGCATTAGCATTTTAATTTTTTATTGGAAAAGCTTTAAAAAATCATATAACATGCACTAATGGGGTTCCATCTAACTGGAGAGGCGCACGTTGGCCCTCCCTTGCAGAACAGAACAACTCATTATTGCAATTTTAAACACTTGTTGCAAAGAGGAAAAAGTGGGTTAGTGCACTAGCAAAAGACTTTATGTGCTTGCTTTGTAAAGCCCKGTATGAAATTGCAACGCCAAACTGAATGGGTCTGATTCTATAATGGCAAAAAAAACGGGGGGCGGGGAGGATTGTCCTTTTCTTGTTGTATTGTTTAGCCAATTTTGAGACTCCAAATTACAAACACTAATTTAGACTACTGCAAACTGGGATAACAATTAGTGCATCTGTCACGCTGGCTGCTTATTCTGTAGAAATCCTTTGTGTGGCATCCATGTAGTTCAACTGTGGCTATATATTCTTAAGGCGAGCCCTTTCTTAAATGAGTTTTGACCTTGTTTTTCAGTCTGTGAGTCTGGAGCCTAACTGATTCTCCTCTCGGCATAGTGTAGTCAGTTCTGTCCTTAATCACACGTACTTTGTCCCAGCATAATTTAACCCTAACACTGAGAAGAAGTCCTGATGTGTCATCAAGTAAGGACTGGTTTGCCCTTTAGTTCCTAATCTTTATTCAGTGCAGATCCTAAAATCTTAAAATCTGAATCTTCTTTCAATTGTTTGTGATATGCTTTTCCTACTTTTCTCCTTCTTTTTAGTTTGTGTTTTGTTTTGTTTTCCTGATACTCTTATCCCAAATTGTCAGATCTCAATTTTCATTCCATCAACCTTAGTTTGTGTGGACTCTCAGCCTAGGAAACRAAGTATTTGCTGGCTGATTTCATGTCTCTTCAGCCTTTGTGATATTTAGCTCTTTACTCATAAATCACTTTTTCTAAGCTTTTTAATTATTAGAGTTGCTCTTCTTTGAACGTGTTCTACTATTTCAGTGACTTTCTGGTCGTATGATGCCCAGAACCAAACATGTTCTTCCAGCTGGGTTTATGCCATAGCTATTTAAAGTCACTGTCTTATTCCTTCCCTCACCTCCTTTCTCTGTGATCTGGCATATCATATATAGGCAATTCAGCCTTGCATTAAGCTTATTCTCAGGCAGGTTAAACTGTGAACTCCTGTCAAGTATATTCTCCCTGTTAGATGTGGTCCCTCTTACATGAATTACTTTGCAGGTTGCATGTCTGTATAAGGTATGTGTTTGGGAATTTTTTCCAAACCTTATTGATTTTTTTGATATTTTTTTTTCTGTGCTGGATTTCACCACTTGCTGTTGGCAGTGCCTCTCTGATACTTCTGTATTTCTCAGTACCTCGCAATTTGATGATGTTTCAATTTTGAGTTTAATTATGTTGTCGTCCTCATTAAAAATTCCCCAAAGAACACCACATGTACCATGGCTGGAATCAGGGTTCCAAGGGCATGATTAGATGTTCTGTCCCCCATGACTGCTGGAGATTTGTGAAAGTATAGCAAAACGTGATACAGCCTAGGTGTTGCTGCCAAGAATTGTAGTGATTATATCCTGCTGAGCAGAAACACTGTCTTCCCTAAATGGCAAAGATGGAGCAGAGTAGAGCRGTAAGTAGGTGACACCACAAGTCAGGATTTCTTGAGTCAGTCCATAGGCTTGTTTTTATGCATCCGGGAATCTGTTGTAATGCTTCTTTGCGGCTGTTCTTTCTGGTGCGTTTCAGCAAGACACGGCCTCTTTCTATAGAAATGATTCCTTGCCTTTCTTTTAAAGTGATTTAAAATTAGGACCTGATTCCATGCTTGCAGCCTCCTCTCACTTTTCCTGCATGAGAGCCACTAGCCCTGTTGTGTTTTGCTGGCAAGAAGATGGRTAATCCTCCATGATTGTCTGAATTAAGGGAGCTGTTGTGAGCTGAAACACTTGGGCTGATGTTAGGAAGAAGTCTGGGTGGGGAGGAAGGGATGGGTAAATACTTCTTTCCTCACCCAGGGCAGGGAGCAGTTGCAGAGCTCATCAGTGACTGTTGCTCTGCGTTTACAGGTCTAATCCTTTTCCCATCACAGGGGAGCAAAGAGCAAGAGGTGTCTGTGTGATAATAGTGCATTTGGCCTTGCTGCTGCCACATCCACCTCTTCTTTCTCCCTCATCGCCCAGTGAGGTGGTAGGGCAAGTGCCGTGTCCCTGAGGCACAGCCTGTGAGGACACTCATATTTGTTTCCTCCACTGTCAGTCGAACAAAAGGAACCATTTGTGTTCCTGCTGACATTGGTTGGGCCGATTCTTTGCCTTGGATTAGCTGTGGATGCAAGGAATTCTCTTTCTCCTGAATAATGAATGCCTGTAGAATGCAGCAAGAGAAGAATGATACCTACAGAGGGGRTTTTATGATAGCGTAGGGCAGTGCAAGCAGTTGGCCAAAAGGGATTATTCACTTAGCATAACTTTTGGCACTCTGCTAACTGTTAGTAGTGGGCTGTGAAAATTTTACAGTTGTAGTATAGACAGTGCTAAATTATTTGAACTGCAACTTTCAGGAAAAAAACCCCTTTAAAATCCATTGCTTTTTTTGAGATGAGCTATCATTTTGACATTTTTGGACTCCACCTTTACTTTGTGATACAGCGTGTTATGTGGAACGCTATGCAGCTCTGTGGGCTGAGACACTGAACTGCTTCATGCGGGAACTACGAGCATGTTCGGAGAAGATAGTTTTAATTAGCACAGTTAAAAACCCGCCCATTATTGGCCTAAGTTATCTAAATGTTGTTACCCTCTAGTCCAGAGAAAAATTATTTTCCCACTGTTAAGAAACATGATGGAATCAGTCAGCAATGTGTGTTCTAGCAATAAGTATTTGCATATAGGCTAGAACAGCAAAGATTTTTTTATTTTATTTTTTTTTCCCAGCAGCTAGCTGTGKCTCAGCAGTGACTTGAAGGCTTGCCAGGTTGTGAAAGTCAAGGCCGAGCCCTTGGCAAAARACAAGGTAGTGAGGACCTTTGGATGCCACTGTGCAAAGGATACTGTTTTRACTGAACAGATGTTCTTGGTCCAAGGCTGATACCCTTGGAAGAGATGCCAGGCGACAAAAATAGTTGTATTTTCTAGGGCAGATGGAAAAGAATGCTATGTGTTTCAACCTGGTATTTTATTTTGTAGTTGTGGAGGATTCAAGTTGAGCACTTGGAGTTRTGGATGGCTTTCTATATGCGAGTCCTAAGAGTGTATCTTGCTTTCACTATTTGGTTTGATGTCCTTAGGAGGCAAAATACTCAAATGTAAGTGGACCACCTGTGTGTTACCACACCATTCAAAGCAGCTAGAAAGCTGTTTGGAGTAGTCAACACCATGTGGTCATAAAGGAGTGAAATGTCTTGTTATTCTGGGAAGTGCTAAGATGTATTTTTAGCATATTCTTTTTTTTTTAAATTGGCTGAAACATGATACCAGAAACAAATACTTTTTGTTGTTGTTTTCATCTGTTCAGAGTGACAAATTGAAGCACACAGTCATAATACAAAATAATATTTTATTTGTTGTTACATATGTATATACAGCATGTATACGCTCCGTAAGATTAGATATATTCCAAAGCCAAAAGCATTTCGGTCAGTCAGCTAAGAAGGCTTTATATATCAGATTTTTTTTAAAAAAACCCACACTATCGTTAGCATCTAATTGACAAAATATTACTCCTGTTACTAACTTYGCAAAACTCATTGGCTTGCTTTTCAGCAGCTTTAATATTTAATTAACTACTTGTATAGTCACTTAAGGTACCAAAGTTGAAGGGTTTCTTTCTAATTTTAGTGCAAGCTGTTAAGTTTGCAAAGGTGCTAGATTGAAGTAATGGGCTTGCTTTGACGAATTTTGCTAGAGAAACCACTGGTGGCTTCCAAAATGTTTTCAGTTAAGGTGGGTTCATATTTAAATAGTTGGCTTTAATCTCTTCATTTTTATAGGTTCAGTCTTAAAGACAAAATTCACCTTGCTCAATAAATGGGTTGATTTGGCTTTATAAAGCCATATATTTCCTGTTTATCATGTCAAACCCTGATGGGTTGTTTCTTTTGGGTAGAGATGGAATTTCTGGCTCTGAAAAGTAAGGATCTCATCCCAGCTGTGTTAAGGACTATTTCTTTCTCTTTTTTTTGACGGTAGCGTAATGCTATGAGGTGGATATAGAAAAGCATTCTTCAGCACTATAGTGGGAGAAGCACAGGAAAAAATTTCATGACACAAAGTACAGTGATMGTTCCTGATGTTGTCACTTTATGCTCCATGACATGGCACATATGACTGAGAGACTTTAATTGAAATAGTTTTGTGCAGGTGTCTATTAATACAGCCAGTCACATGGATAACTGTAATACAGAACAATAGTGACAGTCCTGTGGTATTCTGTAAGCACCAGAAAATGACTGTGAAGTTATCTGGTCTGGATTGAGTGACCCAGGCAAAATTAATTTTAGAGTCATTGATCCTTTCATTACTTACAGAAAGAATCACGACTTGGTATCTTTCCTAGGTTTTATTAGACTGCTGCCCAAACAAAAAAAAGCCAAGGTGATATCACCAATTTAGGGTTTTTTTAATGCTAATATTGATCATTGTGCATGAAAAATGAAGCAAGACAACTGTTAAATTGATCGCAAATGTTAACAAATGGGTGGTAGATCTTAATCCAAGCAGCACTTAGCTTTGCCGTTCCTTGCCTCCCAGTAGAGCGCAGCGCCATCTTTAACGTAACTTCCTTGAACAAGCATAGGTTTAATGGACTGACTTACTAGAAATTGCAGATGTGACAAATTTTGTTCCCACAAAACTTTCAAACCTAGAATATGCTTCAGTAAGCAGTTGTATGAGGCACTTTTTTTAGGTGCAACAATTGAGAGAGTTTTCAGATGTTTTCTGTGTTTTTTATTGCTTGTGGGATGTAATCATGAATGAGCATGGAATAAGAAATACTAACCATAGTCATAAATCAGTGAACCATTTTAAGAGAAAATTTGATTTTAATATTATTTCACATTTTACTTTTCCTCAAAAAGCACTGTTTATCCAGTCAATATGGCCTTTTCAATAAAGATACAACACTTGATATTGTCCAGCAAGGAAGACAGTCAACATTTTCAGTGTGTCTTTGGCCAGAAATTGGCATGAAGTGTTTAATCTGTAGAATTGTTGACTTTTTTTAAAATCATTCATAACTAACTTTAATATTGAAGCTATCCAGTTCATTAAGCAAAGGAAATATTCCCTGAAGCAGATGAATTGGACTTGGGGGGGGTGGGGTGGTGTGTCTGACACTCTTGAAAGATTTTAGAAATAGTAAGTCTTATATCTGGTTTTAAGTTATAAATTAAAAGAGGGAAAATGTGTTTCTGTCCATTTTATCAATGAGCAAGCGAGGGATTGAACCAAACTAGACTGAATGGGAAAAAAATACTTTTTCAACTTACAGAAGAGACCACAGCTGTCAGGAGTCGGTTCCCGACTTCAGCACATCATGGTATGGGGGTTTAGGCAATGAATTCTCTCCATTCAGTGTTATAATTCACAGTAAAGCTTTGACCAGAAGCACGGACTACTTGACAACTGTTTACCTAATTTTAATTGTTGATGATATGTCTTGGTCTTAATACAGTTTATTGTAATTTCAAATGAAATTTAAAACATTTTAGAACAATACAAGTAAAAATATCCTAAAATCTATTTAAACTTAAAAAAAAAAAATTAGCCATATTWTTTTTTTCCTTCTGCTCTCTTCCAAAACTATAAAAAGGCAACATACTCCAAGATGACTCCCAGATAATACAAAGAGGAATCTTTTTTTCAGTGATTAAAAAACTGGTGGAAGATTAGATGATACCTCATGGCAACTGATGCTGGGATCCCTCAGTCTGATCACAAAARTTCTAACTTAAACCTTCCGTTATGTGAATTCCTGATACAAATGTTTGTAATACTTTTTATATTCTGAGTATAAAAATTTCTTGATTAAACATCCCAGTTAGTTGTTTATTTTTCTTCCAAACCATAATGTTACTGGTTCATATTCAGTTCAGCTGTCGTCGTCAGTTTGTTGTGGGACACATAGCCTGGCCTTTGTGAAGATGAATGGAAGGCCTGAAACCTGTTATATGTGAAACTTTTATTCTTGGAAACAGTTAGAATTTCACCAGAATTATATTCCCATGTTCTATATTTTAAATGCACACACATGTAGGGGAATTTCTCTTTTTCTATATGCTAAAGTTACAGGTGGGAGTCAAACAAGTGAAAGGAATGGTAACCATTATCTGCAGTTATCAGCAAGTCTAAAGCTATCAAGCTCTCTGGTTTGTAGTACTACAAGAATTTCAGCAGGATATGAACATTTTGTGGTGTTTGTCTTAATTATGTACTTAAATTCTAAATGAGCTTCTAATCTCAAATTGCTTTCAGAGCTATGAATTCTTTAGTAGAGAAATGATAAAATAAGTTTTAGATCACTGACACTGGACTGAAGATTGTTTCAAGAAACTTGTTTATGAATCCGATTGTTTTATATAAAGCTGAATTAAAGTGAAAAACAACTGTTAGGTTTCTGAAACAACAAACTGCTTTGTAAATGCCCTAATATCTAGGATATTATTTACCTTTACTGTTTTGGAGGCTAATTCTACAATTATTTTATGCAGGTTCCGACTGGAACATCTCGTCAAAGTTACCCAGCTACCAGCTATCAGGACTTCAGCAACTGGGAATCTCTAATGAAAATCAAAGAGGGGCTGCTAAGACAGAAAGAGACTGTGATCGATCGGTGAGTAACCTGCTCCTGCTGCATTGATTAGATTAGATGATGTAGAAACTGACTTTCAGGAGAGCTGCTTACTCAGTAAAGTTGTTAGGTTCCAGTCCAGCAAATATTTATGCACAAATATGTGGGAGCTAATCCTTGCTAGGAGAGAAGACTGGCTGCTGGCTAAAAGTCTTTCACAGAGTTGGAAATTTACTTAGGGGTTTAATGCCTCTGCAATGGAGAAGGGTGAGTGAGACCAACAGCCAGTTCTGCTGTCAGCTTCCCTAGCTTAGCTTCTTACCAGTCTGGAGGTTTGTATCAGACAGCTTTCCGCTTGTACAGGTCTTGGAAGTGACTTGCAAGATGGAAGTTGGTAAACTGCATTGCCCTGATTTTCTTTTCCATGACAAGTACAGAAATGCAATATATTTGAAGCCAGTTGATAAAGCTTTGAGAAATTGGCCTTTGCAGTAACATTCAGTGGTAAAATCCTATTCAAATGCTTCTACAAATTATTTGGATAATAAAATAGTAAATCCAGGATCTATATGTCAGTAAATACATCGCTTCTTACTAAAATTGCTAYCAGTCTGAAATGGGCCTTGGCAGCAACTCACTGCTGTTAAGTTTCTAGTATATCTGAAGTAATTTCTGGAGTTCCTGATGTTGGGATAAAATGAAGCCTTAACGAGGAAAATGTGCTTTTAATAAAGGGCTTGAGCTTAATGAAGCTTACACTAAATTAGCAGATGTCATCAGGAGCTGCAGAGTTTGGATATAGGACATTTAAGAAGGACATTTTTATATTTGACGTAATTATCATTTGGCTTAGTCTGTGTTTTAATAATAAACTCTTGGCTTGTGGCTGAAAGAGGAGTGGTTGTTCTGATCTTGAAATAGCTGTGCCCTCATATTGATACTTTGCTCCACAGCATGAAGAGAACTGTGTAAAGCAGGTGTGTGTTGATCACAGGAATGTCAGACATCCATTATGAATGTTTTTATATTTCATCTAGCAGTTCCTCTGTTTTAATGGGTGGAGATAGACAACTTGGACATAATTTACTTTGGGACCAGGAGAATTATGCTTGCGCAAGATATGTTCCTTCCTCTATTGCAACAGAACAAGGAATTACAGTGGTTTAAGGTGTTTCTGTCCCCTAGCAATCTGGCTAGTACCTCTGCTGGCTTTGTAGTGAGTGATGAAGGTCAGCATCAGCTTCCCCAGTTTGATGTGGCATATTAGTGTGCGTTTACCTGCCTCTGCAGCTGAAGATGGTATGCAAAGTTACGAACTGCGGCAGCTGAGGCATGGGCACACCATCCCACTCTGCCAGCTCTCCTGCAGAGGTGGTGATCTCCCAAGGGAATAAGCAGTTAAAATGGAAACATCCTTCACTGTTGCTTAGATCTCTGTCAGAGCCTTTTGGTCAACTGCTTAAAGGTTGTCTAAATTACAGTGTTTTTTTTTAAGCTTGCTGTATCAGTAGTAATGCTGTATAACCTGCAGCCCACCTCTCAGGACCCAAGCTGTCAGCAGCATTTTTAAGTACATTGCCCATGATGGCTAGGGGCGGTCTTTGGTGCCTCTGCTGAGCTTACTGTCGTCTGCACTCTACATGAAGGCTCGTTATACAATGGCAACTAAAAAGGCAGTTCATGTTATTCTTCTCACACTGGAAATGTGTTTACAGTCAAGGGTGAAGTTTCTGAAGTGACAGTTTGTAACCTAGTTGCCTGCTAACGTTGCTTGATGCTGTCCATGTTGAGGAAGAAAAGCTGTTTCTTGATATCCAACGGCAGTGTGCTGGTTCTTTTTTTGTACAAGTCATACTTGCGTGTGACTTAACGATAGTGAATACAATTCTTTCTGGATTTCTGACCGGAAGTTGGTTGAGATGGTTCCTTTTCATTTAGCTGAAAAGGCAAAATGCACTCTGGAAGCTATTGAAGTGAAACGAAGACCACTTAGTGATGTTAGTCATTCCCTTTAAGTAGACGCTTGGTGTTACAGTTAAGTGTGTTGTAAATTATAATAATGTAGTATAATAATACATCACAGACAAGGCTCTCTTTTGAATATTGAGCCTCCATTTGGGCAAAATATTTGCCTTAAAAGTTATTATTTTAAAATGAAATAGAATTATTTAAAGTAGATGGTTTATATTATTTAAAATTAGTACAAGGTGATGTTGCATATTTAGAAAGATTTTACAACAGATTTTTTTTTTTTTTAAAGAAGAGGTAGTGTTTTCTATGACAAATAAAAATATTCTTGGTTTCACTCATGGAGAAAATGGCATATAGCTGCTGTCCAAAATCCTAGAAATAGAACTCCATTATAAATAAAGCACTAGTGTTATTTCTTATTAGATGGAGTATTAATAAGACTTAAGTGTGAATAATACCTTTCTTCAAGGCACTAAGTGGCACTAAGAGAAAACTTGATATTATCCATATTTAACACGTGGGGACACAAGGCCTTGCACTGAGAATGAGGATGATGTTTGGGAGTAAACCTAAGTCTTCTAGCTCCTGGTCTTCCTCAGTTTACTTTAAACTTCTTTTCAGAATGTGAATTTATTTGGGAATAGTGACCTAAAATAAAAATACAAAGTTTGCTAAAGTGTGATTAATTAGGATTCAAGATGGTGGTAGTTAAATTACAGAATTTAGGCTTTCAGGAGGTGGAGGAGGAATTCTTTTGTTGACTGAGGTTTAGTAGTAGGTGTTTGCTGAGAAGGCCCTTCCGACCTGTGKTTCTCTCGGAGTTTTAAAAGGTGTAGTCTCCTTAAGTCATGTCTCATGCTGATTCACTAACCAGTAACTGGAGGATGCCAGCAAGACTTGTTTAATTCTGGGGGGACAGAAGGTTGGGGGAGGCGGATTAACCTCCTGCTGTCTGGAAGCCAGAGGAGCGGGATAGCAGCCGCTATGGCGTGGTGCTCCAGACCCAGCTGTTCGCTGCTGGCAGGTACAAGGAACAGCTGGATGAAAAGAAGTGCACTGGGAACACCCTTCTCTTGCCCTTGTCACCAGCCTCCCTTTCAACCACAGGATCATTACCCATTTTTTTTAATATTAAACCCTCTTCTGTTGGGAATTGCACTGGGGCTCTGCTAATCCAGGAGGTGGAGGAGTTTAACATCACTTTGCACCACACACCTTGTTCTGCGTAGCGATGCTTAAATCTGTTGATAAGTAGGAAATGGAGGCACTGTACGGGGCAGTGTCCTTAAGCTGTTCTACCTTTATCTTGTTAAAAAAGGGAGGAGGGGCAAGAGGAGGAAAGATAAACCTGCTGCCTGCTTCCCTTCTTTCCACACAATGATAAAAAGGCAACAAAAATCCAGCCCTTCCGGATTAGATTATTAAACTTCCTTGTTTTGCATCAGAAATCTAACAGTTCGGAATAGCTGCAAGCAAGTTTCAAGTAATTATTAAAAACGATTCAAGGAATAATGCTTACGATGGAAATAGTCATATTTGGATACTTTGGTGTGTCGCTGGAAATTCAAAGCCATGAATAGAATTTTTAGAAACCCAAACAGCCACTTGCATCTGTAAAAAGAACAAGTGGCTTGATTTTTATTCTATACACTGTGTTGAACAGCAGATTTAGTAATAGATTAGTTAAAATTGATTTGATTTGTGTAGTCTGTTCTGTGTAGCAAATGCATATTTTTAAGTATAAATGAACAGAATAGCTAAATGGGTGGGTTTAAAAGTGGTTTTGGTTTGCTTTTTAAAACTACTCTAGGAATCACTGCCAATTTAATGAATTAGAGCCTGAAATTGGCTTTTAAGTCTGCTCTTAAAAAATGGGATGGAGACTGTACTTTTAGGAAGCAAGAAAGTGGTGTGAGCAAGGGAGCCTGGGCGTGTGTGTATGCACAGGATCATAATGGCACTTCTTAGAAGTGTGTGTCATGTTTTCTCCATGTAAGAGCTGTTGGTACAGGCTGTGAATAAGGGCTTCAGGATTTTGTCTGTAAGAGGAAATTGCTGCTGTAACTCATTACTAGAATGTCTGTCACCTAGTGTACAAAATAATTGGATTATATCATTGCCTTACTTCTCTGGCAGTTTAGTATGTAACGCTACGTTATATTTAGCACCAGAGGGAGCCAACAGTGTTTGTGTTTGTTTAGAAAATTACGGCATCGCATTTTAATTCTTTGTGTTGCTCCTCTGTTCAGTACATTCACAAGACTGAAATTACAGTGTTTGGTACAATTGCAAATGTCTCCTGAGACTGGCCAGCCACTGTAGATGTCTCTAGTGTGGTCCTGGCACTGTTTGTTTGGCAGGGACTGCATGTAGGGGGTGTGTGAATAAATGCCAAATATCTGAACATATGACATAAGCTGCTGAGAATAACACTGTGCATGCAGTGTTCTCTCCCTGACAGCTTAAGGGTATTTGAACAGCTTTTTATGGAAAGGTAGTTATGGAAGTATAATTTCAGTGAATAGCTGTCATTCCGCAGGGCATAGTAACATTTACATTTTTAAAACAGTTGCTAAATCATTAGCTTTCCATCCATAGCTGAATTATGCTTAGATGTTTTCATTGAGACAATAGAATTAGATTTTCTTTGCCTTGTGTCAAATTGTCCTGACTTCAGTAATTGACATCAAACTGTATGTGCTCTGGTAGTGCTTATGTTACTGCTAGTGTAAAGCTGTAATTTGGGGTGGTCTGTTAAGATCTGCAGCATTAGCATATCCACTTGAGTGATAATTTGATGTCATTTTTGAGGAAGCTTTGAAGCTTTATGCCATCCAGGGTCTGAGCGCATGCATGTATAAGTGGGAGTCCTATGCAGGGAGTAGGGGTGTGAGGAACCTCCTCAGAGTGTCTTGCTGTGTAAAATGTTCTTTGCTTGCAATAATAACTTGAAAAAGATTCATTTATCTTTTTTTTTTGATATCGCCAATCACCCAGGTAACTTGTGGTTGAGGCTTTTGTATCTTGGGCTGGTAAACTTTCAGGAAGATTTTGTTACAGAGTAATTATTTTAGCAGTTTTAAAAGTTTACCTTTTCAGAGGTGAATACTAGTAATATCAATGAAATGGAATTTGTTAAAATTAGTTTTCACATAATAACCTAAATCTTGGCAATAATGAGAGGATGTAGAGCTAGAAAGGACCTATCTAACCTATGTGCCAGGCCCTAGGGAGGACAAGCTGTATTGGTGTCACTCCTGGTAGATGTCTATGCTATTGCTATCTGCAATAGCAGATGTTCTACAACCTTTCTGGGCTGGACAGTTTGGTGATTAATTAGCTGAAACATTAGAAAACTTTTCCTAATATGACTTAGTCTTTCCTCCTAGGTCATGTTTTCTAGACCTCTGGTAGCTTTCGTTATTCCTTGAGATCTGATTAGTCTTCCTTGAAGTGTCTAAACTGGCCAGCCAAGGCCTCCCTCCGCCTGAGTGCTCATCTCTCTCACAGGCCATGCTTGTGTAGTGTTTGCTTTTTGCAGTACAACGATGTGTAGTTTTGGTCAGCTGCATTCCCAGATCCTTTTCTGTGGAACTGGTGCCGAGCCATTTTCTATTCTGTAGATTTAAATATTTTTAGGAAGTTCTAGTGTTTGGCAGAGCTGAGAACAGCAGGGGAGGTGCAAGTCTTGCTCTGTATTTGTCCTGCCAGTAGACTGCAGAAGTTGAAAACCTCCCACCCTGGGAGGGAGGGTGCAGTCCTCTGTGCAGACAGTCACGTCCGTGTCCCACTCATGCCTCACACCCCCTTGACTAAGTAGCCCAGAGCATTTGAGAAGGTAGAGTGTAGCAGCTGACTGTGCTCTTACCTGCCTTGCTGCAGCACTAGCTTACTGCCCATGGGTAAGGCTAGCATTTCAAACTTCTATGCAATTCAGAAAAGTCATTTAAAAGATAACAATCCCTCCAGAACAGACATCATGTCTTGAGCTCCAGAGGTAGTGTTCCCATCTTCTCTTCAGGATAAGGTCTCCTGTGACTGGTGGAAAGGTAGTATTCATTTTGAACTGCAGGCTCTTAATTTCACCAAAAAAACGGACTTTATTGCATAGGAAATTTGAGATCGTCTTTTCTCATGAGCTTTGCTGATGTTGGAATTCCTTGGCATTATCTTCCAAATTCCAGGAAATGTGTTTGCATTGTTTTTAGGACTTTGTTTACTACTGATCTCTTTCCCTATCAGTACTCTGCACGTTTGGACTTGTGGTCCCAAGAGATCATGCCTTTAAAACAAAGGGATGTAAAAATGAGTATCCAGCTTCTTAAGCAACAAAACAAAGCAGCATACCTCCAACTGCGGTGTGAAATAAATTATATTTGTAATACAGAAGGATCTGTATTATATTTTACTTTGCATCCAGATTCTGAGGAAACCTGCTCAGGCATTTTCACCTAAAGGAACTCTTTCTCATTAACTCATGACTTTTGAAGGTAAGCATCAACTGACATTTGATTTATTATGAAGTTATTAGTGTCCCCTCTGTGGTGGAGGAAGCTCAGTTCTGAAGTCCCTGAAGTGTTTGAAGGTACTGGACCTGTATCTTGACTTGTAGTGTGGGACTTAGATTTACGCTAATTTAAGTGTCTTAAAAGTTGAGGGGAGGAGGTGCTTCTTTGGCAGACGTGGGTTTCTAAAGGCTCTTTCATGTTAGAGTAAGTGAGGGGTAAGACTGGTTTATGGAGAACGGATAAGT
Source organism: Oceanodroma leucorhoa (assembly GCA_030449065.1). NCBI lineage: Eukaryota > Metazoa > Chordata > Aves > Procellariiformes > Oceanodroma > Oceanodroma leucorhoa. The sequence goes on from JASVER010000029.1 coordinate 10,669,791, forward strand.
TGGTCCCAGGTTGAAGAAAATGGTTTATTTCCAGATGAATGCATATATGAGTGTCTGTGTAAGCACGTGTCCACAGTTCGCTTGTCCTGTGTGAATATGAAAGTGATGTGAATGTCAGTTGTGTCATACTCATGTTTTTGAGACATACAGAGAAGCAATTTGTATATTAAGCAATTTGTATATTGCTTATTATTAATGCTGGTCTGTGACGACAGTCCAGGCTTGTTTATGTTGAGCTGAGTGCTGCTCTCTGCTATCCCACATCCTTTGTTCTGACTTGAGCTTTGAAAGGAGATTGCATGAGCTAAAGGACAGAACTACAAATGAATCAAAATCGAGATCTGCCCCTCACCCCCCAATAGATACTTCACTCTTATGGCTGTAACTTTCTTTTTGCTCATTTACATAGATCCAGTTAGTGTCAAGTGGCACCAGTAGTTTTCCTCTGGATTGTAGCCAGCTTCGTAAGTAGAGTCACAGTCATCCAGGATTGCGGGAGCTTGGCTGCTGTTTCATGGGGCATAGTGTGTTGACTTCCCCATGTTTGTCTGCAGAGAATAGTGGCACAGGGAATGTGCACCACCAGAAGCAGCCCCTTACTGTCTGTGGGCAGAGAGACTGCGAATTTAGCAGACCCATAATTGAAACACAGATGTGAAGTGTTTATTGGTCATTCCCTAGCCTGCCTTTAAGTGTTTTCTGAGACTGACCTTTAAATACAAATGTCCTGGTGAAATGATGCTCTTATCACTGAGGCCAGTATTTGGCCTGCCTTTCTCCCTTCACTGCTGTGCAGAAGAGCACTAACTCTCTTGATATCACAGCAATGCCGGGGTGGGCCGCAGCAGAGGTCCCCTGTTCCAGCTGTGGCAGCTTGGCTGGGCGGTACCCACAGTGTGCCATGGAGGAGAAGGAGAGCTGCAGCAGTGCTGCCTGGACTCTTGCCTCTCATCCTCACCCGCTCTACCTAGTCAGTCCCTTGCCTTCAGCGTCATCCCAGGCCCCCAGCTCGAGAGACCAGCCCCACAGTTTTGCTCAGGGCCAGCATTGTTCATATTACCACAAGACTGTCCCTGTTTTTTACCCCACAGCTCCTTCAACCCCATTAACTTCTCACTCTGCTCTCTCCCTTCCAGCCTCATGAGGTCCAGGGGTTCCTGGGGAGCATGAGGGGGTGGGTAGGGGGCCGTGATCCAGTGAGGTGCTGAGAGCTGATGTCCAGGGCACAGGAGGCACACTGACAGCCTCTCCCCAAACAGACGGGGCAGCACAGTGTTAGTGCATTTTCTTCTTGTCATCTGCATGTGAAGATGAAAGTGAGCTGCATATTTACAGACCTGGCTTTAGGCAAGCTAGGAACAGTTACTTGATGTTAGAGCACACAAGTGATCGTTACAAGAGAAAAGGATAGCTGGTGAGCTGGTTTGCTGTTTGCTTAAAAAGAGTGATTTTTTTCCTTAGGTGCATAATTGGCAGAAAGTATTCTGGGATTTACTTTTGTCCCCCATCCCCTTAGCATCAGAAAGATAGAAGTTTGAGCTGGATTTAGTGAACCACCCTACTCATACGCTTGATGCTCAGAATTTACTTTCTTCCCAAACATAGTGGCGTTCAGGATCAAGGGCTTTTGCTTCCTTCTACAGCAAAGGACATTGGCAGAGACCTGTGAGAACCATGCTGGCGTATGTCACTTCATCGGTTTCAATCCTTTGAGTGTGGGCTTTTAGCTTCCTGATGATTGACATGCTTCGGTTTGATTTAAATTGTTGGGCTCAACACAGAGGTTACTGTGTGGGAATGGAAGTATCTGTGGGAGGCAGGAAGTCAGATAAGGAGAACTACTCTCCTTAAATGCCATAAAAATAATTACATGGAACCAACATCTTAGTCGAGTAGCCTAGTCTCCAGTGCCAGCGATTCATGTAGGGGTAATAGTTGGTAATTCCGGGAAAGACGAGAGAATGGTGCGATCTGCCATGACAGGTTTTTAACTTTTCCTTCCTTACAAAGTATCATTGATCTGCAGTAGTGACACATGACTGAAGCCTTGAAATTTTGTTTACAAAAATAAAGAATGCTCGAGGAAATAGAAGATAAAGGGGACAAAAGATGCATGTGCTGTACAAGACCTGAAAGTAAGCCAAAGTCATTACTTTGGGAAAATAGTAGGATTTTCTGTAAATAATCTAGCTAGCTTGTAAATAACTAATGTGGGAACTGGGACAAAAGAGCTGGTTGTAGGGGACCATAGAGCATGTAGCCAYCACTTGAGTCATATATGTTGGATAACCTGTCACTGCAGCTGAGTTCCCTCAGAAAGAATGTACCTGGGAGGAATGCACAGGGAGGACTTCATCTCAAGTTATTTATAAGTTATGTCTGGAGGTTCAAAAAATGGGGTGAAAAGGCATAGTCCAGGGTATCAGTGAAATTTTTAGAAGAAAAATGATAATGATAATAATAATAATGAAAATACAACAAGCAGGTAGCTTCTGAGGAAAAAAAACTTTAAAATCATTGTATCTGAAGAAAAATACAAGACAGTGTCTTCAGTGCAGAACTCTTCTGCGGCCGTCTTCTGTGTACCAGACAATCTTCTAGTTCAAAAGGAGTTTCAATTCTTTTTTTGTCTGTTTGCTGCTGCACCGCCACCCCCCATTCCTGAAGACAGTATTACACCTTGAGGGGTAGCTGCAAAGATTTGTGCCAGAAGTGTTTGTGAAAACAATGTTATTAGTGTTATGTTTGTATTAATCAGTTGGATAGAAGAGTTAAAGTTTATACATCTTTTAATGACGTTTTGTTCTGAAACATCAATTTAAGTAAAGAACACTTTTAAATGTCCCTCCCAAAAGGATGTTTTTCATTCCTGCCTTTTGTGACCGTTTTTTTCTTCTTTTTTTAAAACAAACTTTTCTCCCCTCTGAGTCATTTTGATTGGGTGATGACTTTAGAGCAGGGTGTTGCCTCCTTTTCTCTTTTTCTTAAGTCTGAGTGTAAGGGGAAGGGACGTATCAAGACAGACACTTGAAGTGAAATAAAGTATTTTCTCTTTGGACAAAGGAGCTGAATGAAACCATATGAAAAGTGGTTTCACGTGGTTTCATTCAGCTCCTTTGTCCAAAGAGAAATAATATGCCAATAAAATAACTCTTACTTTGCCATCAACATAGAACTGTAACACTCACTCATGGGAAAAAAAAGGGAATTTGTGAAGGAGAGTAGTTTCCGTGGTACCTAGATACAGTATTTTCATTGAAGCTGGTTGTGTGAGCTGTGGTCTGGTTTCTGTAAACGTGAGTCTCGAGGGTGGGCTCCTGTCAGGTTCCSCTGTGCCTTGAGCTCAGGCCACAGCCTGCACCCACCTGTACACAGATGGCTTCTGGAATCACAAAAGGTTGAGGACCTTGATGTCTGGAGACTTCAGTCCTGTGTAAGGCTGATTGATTGGAAATGCCTGGGTTGAAAGGAAAAGGAGTAGGTCAGAGTGATGCAGTGCAGCTGTGTAACTCTAGCATCTATGGCAAAAAAAAATTAAAAAGTGCATTTAATCTTTTTTTTTTTTTTACACATCTTGAACCCTTGGGGAGACTTGAGGGCGTTAGCAGCCGATCAGAGAAAGGGAAGAGTGAAGGAGAGTTTGCCAGCCTTGGTCACAATAGTTACAGAATTTCAGTCTGCTCTAGTCTGGCCCTCTGCGAACACAGAGGATACGCACGAGGTTATAAACATTATAGCTGATATAAGGCGAGAGTAGCGTTGCCGTCAAGAAGGTAAAATCCCTCAGTTTCAGGTTTATTTTTATCTGGTTTGGGCCTACCCAGAGTGGCAGTTGCCATGTATCTGAGCAGAAATTTGAAAGCACCTAGATGCTGAAGGTTGGTTCTTGTGGTGGTTGGGTTTGTTTGGTGGTGGTTGGGTTTGTTTGGTTGGTTTTTAAAGCACTGGGATGATTGATTGATAATAGGGAGGTTTCTGGGGACAGTGTTCCTGCTGCAATACACGAGCTGTGTTTGTGGGAGTGTTTGGACTTTTCTGTGCTCCCTTTAAATAAAGCTCACAGCCTGTGGTTATGCAGCGGATTAATAGCAACAGCTGTGGGCTAACAGAGGATTAAAACTGTCTTAGCATAAGAGAACATCAGTGATAAAATGCATCTGCTATGAAGTCTCCAAAGACTTACAGGATTGTATGTGAATAGTAAATATGTTTCTGTGGTGCTTATCTTCTATTCTGCTTGTGACTGCTGGGTTGTTTTCAGAATTTTTGTTTCAGGGTGCCATGAAGTTAATGATATTTTCAGAGAGGCGGTTATGCGAAGAAGTTGTGCAGGATCTACACAGCCTTAAAACATTTGTATGGTGTGTTTTGTTGGCAGGGTTTTATAACAGTGGAGAGTTTCATGCTTTGCAGAGTGAAAAGAAGCAAGGTAGTTACACTCTGTGCTAGCACAGCTCTGTTTCATCACGGATTAATTTGTCTCACCTTTTTTCCTGCAGGGATTTGGTAGGGTAGGAGAAGGATTATGAAAGGCAAAGGAAATATGGTAATGTAGTTCAAACTACATTGGAAGTTCAAAAATATTTTAAAACATTTACTCCAGGCTGTAGTGTTTAGTTCAGGCTATCGAAATCCTGCCTGTGAAGGAAGGCACTGCTAAGATACAATCAGCCACAAGCAGAAAATCACGTAGTGCCTTCAAGGGATAAGTGACAAATGGATAAATAATTTTAAAACACGTGGGGCAAATATATTTTAATAGATCTGTCTAGTAAGTAATAAGGTGATAAAAAATGAAAAATTATTTCTGTTCATAGGTTAAGACAATTCATACTAACTGACTTTGGTATTTGTGACCAAGCATGCACAGAAGTCATTAAGGCTTTATATTTTCTCATATGATTATACAAGTCCTTGGGCTCATGTTAAGGTCTGTTACAAGTTAAGAGCATATTCTTTTACCTGATCTTCAAATCTGCTTCTTCCAAAATAAGTTTGAAGCTTTTTGTTTGTAGTGCCATTGTGCAGACGCCAACCACAACTATACAAAAATCTGTGTGTTACGTACTCCTTTTATATTTGTACAAGCTTGTTCCATCTACATAGTGGAATAGAAGAGGGAAGCCTCAAAATCACCTGTGGTGATAGAGTATTTTAAGACTTGCTATGGAGTCTCGTAAATACATTCAGTTGCTCTGTTTTTATGAATTGCATTGAATGAATTGTTCTAAGGTACTACCAAATTGCAACTTGTTTATACTGGTTTTCCATTCATTGCTAGTCTTTATAGATCTAAAAATAGGGAAACATAAAAAAGATGTTCTGTAGGCATGCATCACGTCTTCTGCAACGTGCATAGCTTAAAAGCTTAACTTCTAATATATTCACTATTTTTGAAATATTAAATTCCTTGTGTAAACCAAATAATTGGGATACACTTGGCTGATGACTAGCTAGGAGAATGTACATGACTAAAATAGTCCCTTTAATTGGGTTTTTGCATCTTATTTTTCCACTTAAAATTTGCAGTTGGCATCTTTTCAACTAATACAACTTTTGTGTTAATTTATAGATTGTATAATACATGTTTTGTATACTCACAATAACATTTCTGAGATGTTCTTCCTAAACACAACCCTCCCCAAAATTGAAAAAAGCAAACCAACTTTGATCTTTCTCTGTACTTTTAGAGGATTTGCTTTTCCAGTGTGTGCACAGGCAGGTCTTCTCTCTTGAAGTTAACCTGTATTTGCCGTTTATCTCCTCTTAAGATTGGGTTTAGTCATCTCAGTTCAGTGTCATCGTTCCCAGAAAAGCCAATCATACTGCATGCTCAGATGTGAAGCTTTGAGAAACAATTTCATGCTTGTGTGCAAATATGTCCTCGTATAAAAAAAGAAGGAAAAGGAAATTAAAGGAGTGCACAAAATTGGGTTTAAGTTTATTGAGAAGGTTGCTACGTGTGTTTCTGATGGGTGCTGACAGCTGCATTCTGGAGTCAGTTATTGGGGTGCGCATCACTCCATAGAGAGTACAGCACACCTCGCAGGGCTGTAATGTGGGCTGGGGCTGAGACCTGGCTTGTATTTGCCCTGCAGTCATGCTAGTTCAAATGCAGTCATGTTTTAAACAGTGATATAATTTGTGATATAATTAAATAGTGATGTAATAGTGATACTGTTTCTGTTGTGCACTGGCCAAGCGATTAGTGTAAGAGGTTAATTCTGTTTTAGCATGCAGTGGGGTATTTTACCCTGGYGTAGGGAACATCTTATGTAAAGCAGTTGACTGAGAAGGTCTTAAGCAGAGCAAAAAGAAAGACCTTGCAGGAAATCCGTGCTGACTATCTTATATAGTGACTTTTTCTTCCTAAGTTCTTCCTGCTCCCCTTGATTTAGAAACGTTTCTAACCTGTGTCAAAAGTCAGCTCTGGCAAAGAGAGAGGGGCCAAGCAGAAGTCCAAATAAAATGAAGGTTTTGTTTGTTTTCATTCTCCTTTCTGTTTACTTTTTCCTGCTTGTACTTCTGGCCCTAGGAGCAAATGACAACAGAAGCCTCCTTCAACCCCCACAAAACTGATAGTTTTCAAATTGTATTTCTACAAAATCTGCTTATTATTGCCAACGGAGCACAGACCCCAGACCCCTTGTGGTATGCTTAAGGGAAAGTTACATGGCAACTGTAGTTTAATAGCTCATATCCTGATGAGATTCCAGTTCTAGTGGTAAACTAGACTAGTTGCAGTCTGGCTGCAGTGGGAAAAAGCCCCCAGCTAATGTAGATCCAGGATAGTTGAATAGCATTGTTACAGTATTCTTCAGTATAAGTCTTAAGATCTATGTTTTCTTATTCTCTCTTCCATTCCTTTTCTTAGCAAATAAAATCTCTGTATTACAGGCAAAAGCAGCAAATTAACAATTTACATCAGAAGATAAGGGAGAATGAATTACGAGCTCAACACGCAAGACTGAGCCATCTTGTGAACTGCGAAGAACCTTACATGACTAATTTGCAGGTAGGATGGATATTTTTCTTTCGGCAAAGCTTTCTGTTGCCCAGTAACTGATACCTGAAAGCATGTTCACAATTTACTGCAGGCCAAAATGTAGAGCTTTTGTGATTATTGATGGTTCTGTAATTGTGTAGCCATAAATTGTATAGAGGAGAATACCCTTCAAGTGTTGTAGTTTATGTTACATTTGCAGAAATCTAAGTTACGTTAACATTTTGTACATACTTGTTTTGAAATCTGATGAAAATGGGGTAAGAATGAGGGATTGTGACACTGTAAGAGTAAGGGTTTAACAGCATGCATGTAGCACAGTTACAAAGGGAGATGTTAGGAGATGAAGTTTGATAAGAAAGTATCTGAAAACAACTGATAGAAGGTTTTCTGAAGAGGAGGAGGCAGCACTACCCAAAGGAGTGGTTAGATTGTATCGATAGAGTAGATGGAAGAGATGTGAGAAGGCAAACAGACTGGTGGAATACCTTTGCACAAGACACCTGAAAAGGATATGGATTAGTACTCCTAGGGAACACCTAGTCTGAAAGGGAATGTGTGATGGTATTTTGGGCATACCTGTCCTAATTTTTATCTAACTAGCACAAATATCAGAAAGTGTAAGGATGAGGTAGCATAGGCTAACCATGAAATGCAGATCAGTTCGAGAACAGGGCTGCCAGGCCTGTTGTAGCACACAAATTCCATCTCCAGACTTCTGCATATCTAAAAGGCAATGCAGAAAGAGAATGTTAAAGGCAGATATGCAGAGAAATAGCTTTTCTGTCCCCGCTTTATTACCTTATCTCCTTCTGTCACAAACACTGCACCAGGACCTCAGCTAGCGTACTTCAGYGTGACATTAATTATGTCCTTGGAATAACACAGCTGTGCATCAGATGAGAATCTGGTTTGTGTGAGACAGGAGAGAAATTCAGGTGGAGCCTCGATGTGAAGTTAGGCATTCAGAAACTTTTTCAGACATCAAGGAATGTTGCTTTTGGTGCTTCCAGAAGTTCTTTTATAAAATACTTTAAAATTCTGTCTCGATTAAGATATTTTTGGGGAAAAAAAAAATACTGCAGAAACCGAAATTTTAGTGTACATATCTTAGTAATACATTTCAAATAAAGCAGCAGATGCATTCATCTTTCATAATTTAAAGTGTTAAAAAAGTTTATAATGTAGCCTTCTATAAGATTAACTTACAAATGCAAATCTCCTTTAATGGAGGCTTTAATCTCTCTTAATGCTTTGCTGAAGGAATGTTGTTAGTTACAAATACTGTCTGTATAATTTCTTTAAAAATGCCAATTTATGTTATTAAAAGAATCTTGAAACTGAAAGCCTAATGGGATGCATCTCCTTTTTCATCCCATATGCAGCTGATTTCCATTTTGTACTTGTCTGTCCGTGGGCAGTGGAGGTAGAAGGGTAATATTGAACTGCATGAAATGGAAAGGGAGGAGGGTTTTGGTATACAGGACAGAAGGTAGGAGGCCTGCCTTCTGATTGTGGCTGTAGTCTCAGGCTCATCCCTGCACCATTCTGCACCTCAGGTGTGATAGCTCTAAGGTTTGACTAGTACTAATGCTCTGCTTTAGAAGCACCTTGAGATTGGAGCATCTCTTACTTTGATATATTCATAGCCATTTTACAGAGTGTTTTCTTCCTAGGGGGTGGTATGATAATGCAGTGGCAGTGATTTGTTTTGAAAACACTTTTTGTTTGAATTTTCAGGGGGTTCTTTTGGAAGAAAAGTCACACCCCTTCCATAAATCTGAGGGGGAAAGTGGCCCCACAGTGTTCATTTGCATGTGTTGTGAATGTAAAGGTGTCCATCTTCATTTTTTTTTTCTCCAGATTCCTGAAATACATGCTGTTACCACGTATTTTAATGTTTGAAAAATCAAACCCCACCCTTCCTGACAGTGGAAAAAAAATGCAGGACTGTTTTCTGCTGTGCTGCTCAAGTATACCGTGGTATGTGTGCATTCATTTGTATGATTATTTTATTTCTTTTTGTAAGCAACCGCAGTATGAGAGCACACCACTGCAACCTCGCGTTTCAGAAAGATCAACATCCCACCTTGAGGAGCTTGAGCGAAAGATTGCAGCAGCTGAGAATAAGGAATTACAACTCAGTGAATTTGTAAAACAAATTTCAAACAAATCTAGTGAAGAGAAAAAGAAGATGGAGGAGAAAGTAAGTGTCTTTCATGTTCCAAATTTCCTTTTGACACTGTTATAGCAGCATAGGTTTTGTTGGCTAGAAAGCAACTTAGTATGTTGGTTGCTGAGCTGTTTTCACAAGGTAGCTAAACAATCTGTGATAGAAAGATTGATGGTGATTGTAAGTGTTGGCAATGGATAAATCTGAACTTGTACTGCATACATCCTAAAAAGCAATACTAGATGAAATGGCAATCATGATGATGGTTTTAAGGCGAGAGCTTACCTATTTTTTCCTGCCCCAACAAAGTCATCAGCAGTGTGTGTATGAAGGAGGAAATTAAAAAAAACAAAGTCCAAAGCTTGTTTTCCCCTCAGCAGAGTCAGCAAGAGTGAATGGAGAAAAAAAAAAAACAAAACCACGAACATTTTTTTTTTTTATCTCAGGTGACAGAAGGTGGAAAGAGTCGTCGGGGTGATGCTGGGGATTTAGAGAGGGCGGGAGGAATCCCAAGGCAAACATGGTAGCTATTAGAAGGAGAGAGGTTGCAGGAGAAGAAATTCCCTATGGTATATATGCAGGACAAGAAGATTTGGAAACCATGTAATCTTTGTCGCACAAGTACTGGAGTATTATGACTGGTCAACTAGTCATCCTTAGTGGTATGTGAGAAACAGAGGGAAGGGATTCACTTAGCTGGCGGTCAGACTCCTGGCAATTCTTACTGTGCAACATCGGCTTACATCCGTGTATTTATATCACTGCCTTAAGGCTTGGGGGGTGTGTGTGGGGGGAGTATGTCGTTCTGAAGCACGTATTGTGGCAAAAGATCATGGCTGAGTTGCAACTTTGCCTTACTGAATGTGGGGTTTACTTGGGCTTTGTCTAATCAGAAAGATTTTAAAGCAGCCTGAAAGCTTTGTTCAGTTTTGAGCTCTTGATAAAATAAAAGTTACAAAGATTTCTGGCCTTTTGGCAATCCTGTTTTGTGGCCCATATAGAAGGCTATCTCCGGAAAAACTTTCCAGGTATTATTGACTTAAACTTTTCAGTAGGCTCTGTTACTGAGCTCTGACATTGACAGTGTCACACATTTATTTCTCAGTGAGATGGTTGTCTGTAGCACCGAAATAAAAGTACGTTTAGCATTTACTCTAGTGACAAGTGTTTGTTGTCTGTGAATTACTACACCTTAGTTCAAGCAATAGAGATACTGGTTTTCATTAAATTGAACTATGACTGGAAAATACTCTTTTCCCTGCCCACCTTCCCACTTTTTTGACCTAGGTAATAAAGCAAAGTAAGTACCAGGAATGCAAGCAAAGATAACACAATATAAAAAACCTTTTGCAGGCTGATGGACAATTAAGATGCCTGTAGAAAAGGTCTTTAAGAAAGCCACTATTCTGTTCTGATGTAATTGCGTCAAAGTCAGGTTTTTGGCTCCAGTTCTTGTTGATTTAAGTTTGTGGTGCCTGTGTTTTAAGTTGTTTTCCTAGGCTAGAGGAAGAGGACGGACTGAAATGTTTCCTGATCATTTGTTGCGTATGAACATCGCCATTGGTGAAAAAATTAAGAATATTTTAACTATTGAACTGTTTGTGTTTTCAGTTCGCAAGGCACACGGAGTGTTCTGGGCAGAGGTGAAGCAATGTTTGAGGTCACGTGTGGGTCTATGACTTGGAGCTGCCTGGGTTTAATCATTCTTTGGTTTTGTTTTCTGCAGTAACCAACCCTTTCATGCAKCTGAGAATACAATTCTTGAAGAGTGACCAGCCTCTGCTTCCAAAGCAGGTTTATTTTTCACTGTAGTCATAAAACATGTACTCTTACTTTCTTCTAGCTTAAAACTAGAGACCGATATATTAATAGCCTGAAAAAGAAATGCCAGAAAGAGTCTGAGCAAAACAAAGAAAAACAAAGACGAATTGAAACCTTAGAAAAATATCTGGCTGACCTCCCAACGCTGGATGATATAGAAGGGCAGACTAAACAGGTAAGGTAAAGGGAGTTTGTTTTACATTTTAAAAATACAAGTAAGCTCCCTAATATCTGTTGTCAAATCTTTTACTGTTTCAACATACATTTTTTTCCCCCATCTGTTTAGAAAGAGGAGTATTTTGATGTTTTAGAAAGCACTGTAGCTATTAGGGATTCTCATACCCAGATAAGTGAAGTGGGCCTAAGATTATACAGAAGGTAACTGCAAGGCTGGGGCCTGCCGCAAGGCCTTCTGCTAATGTGGTGTCGTGTCTGACTAATGTAACCTCTGTTAGCTGCAAATTCTAGAAGAAAAGAACAAGCAACTTCAAGAAACTATGACTGACTTAGAAAAGAAGCTTGGAGAGGCCCGATCGCAGTGCAGAGAAAGAGAATTGCAACTGGTGTGTCAGAAGAAAAAAGAAAAAGAGCTGGTCACGACAGTACAGAGGTATGAACAGCTGCCTGGGCTGTGCCCTGAGACGGGTGTACTTTGCCACCTGATGTCAAAACTTAATGTTATTTGCACTCTTAATCTATTACAATGCTAATGATTTTTCATGGCATAAATATATTACTGTGCAGAATGACAGTGTAATGCAATAGAAAATCCAACAAGATTTTTATTTGTGTCAAGTTGCAAGTAATACCATTGAGAAGAGTCTGCCTAGGACACTTTTCACTATCTTTCTTTAAAGATGCGGGACACCACTGCAATGCCATCATAGCCTGCTGCCAGATAGAGGATAGAATAAACATGTGCAGCAAAGGGGCATTGTATAGAAGCTGTCAGCACTCCTATTTGATAACTAATCCTGTCACAAGCTGTGGAGAAGCTCCCTGGATATTGGCTGACACGTATATCAGGGAAGGGTCAAAGATTTAAATAAATTGTAGCTGTTTCTTACCTTTTCACTGAGGGTGGAGGTATTTACAGGGAGATTTAACTGTAGCTACTCTGCTGTCATTGAACTTGCATAACTATGAAAAAGCAAACAGGACAGATAGCCATGAGAAGATTCCAGATGAGACATGGAGACATTGTTACTATGGTACATTTTAGATCAGGGGAGCTACTTAAACACTTATTTTTAAAAAGGCGGGCGGGAGGTGGGGAAGCAGAGGGAATAACTTTTAATAATTTATGTGGATGTTACTACAGTTCACTGTTCCTCCATTGGGTGAAGGTGCATGCCACAGGAGTCTGAAAGTGTTTCCATGATGAAAGGCAAGCTGGTTGGGACACCTTGCCAGCCAAATTGTTGACGCATTGTTTCCATCTTACCAATGAAAGGCCTTTTTACTTTGTGCCCTCAGAATCTAGAGGGGGATCATTTTGTCTTTTCTGAAAGCCTACAAATAGTTGAGGTGGCCTCTGGTTTCTAAATTAGACAGCAAGATTAAYGCTAATAAAATGTATTTCCTTTCTGAGAGAAAGTGAGCAGGCAAAGGCTCTAGCTACACCTAGGAGCTTGAGYTGAGCTACAGAGGGTCTGAAGGTCGTGCCCTCGTGTGGGAGCAGCTGGCAGGAGTGGCTTTACGCTCCCCCCTTACAAGTCACAGAGGGCGTGAAGGATAGGCCACCAGTACTCGGTGCAGCCTCCAATTCTGGACTCCGCTGTGAGTTGTACATGCCCCTGTGAGAGAGTCTGATTTTAAAGCTCCTGTAACTTTGAGAGGTTCGAAGACTCCTCTGACCTATGCTGGTGCTGGCTTTGCCTCCCACTGTAGCACAGAGCTGCTGTTAACACCACAAAGCTTTCCTTTGCTCCCCTCTGCCCTCTCTCCCTATGCTGTACTTATGGAGCTGTGCCTTTTGGGAGATGCAGCACAGAATCTGGCCCATAAAACCATTCCTGCATGAATCTGTTCTTGTCAGTGCCACAGTAACGTCAGTAGTTTAGGATTTTTGCATCATTCATCCACTGTTGGTTTGCTCATTCATAGGGCTGGATTCTGGTAGATACGGTTTTACAGTTCTGGTTGGAAAATGGTGCAACTTTCTAATTTTTCACTAGAACACACAGCCCTTCTGGTTTGTGTCAGCACACTTAATTTTTCTTTCATGTTGAATGGCAGTTTACAACAGAAAGTAGAAAAATGCCTGGAAGATGGTATTCGCCTTCCCATGTTGGATACAAAACAGCTTCAGAGCGAGAATGAATGTCTCAAAGAAAAGAATGAGAAAGCCAGTAAGGTTAGTCTGCAAATGATCTGTTGGTGGCATCTTTAACCTTGAGTTCTGCATTTCTTTATTTTTTTACTTTAGAGATAAATATCTCACTGAAAAATTACACATTTGTTGCTAATTCAGATTTCTTTTCAATACCTGTCTGTTTCTGTTCAGTACGTTTATTTCGCATGAATTTCCTGTTCTAGCAGAGTTAAATTCTGTCTTGTCATTTACATTTTCAAAGATTCCATTTAAAATCTATGGCTACACACCTATAAGCTGATTCTTAAAAAAGGATCTGAAGAGATTCAAGCCTTTTAAATTACTCAATTTTATATTCTAGGTCATAGAGAATCAACAAAATCAGATAGCTGGACTGATTTTAGACATGCAGGTAAGGAAGAGTGTATATTCTGTTGTTTACTCTGTCCATTTTTAGTTCATAAAGATAACATTACTAAAGTTGAATTTTGTCCTTTTATCTTGCCAAATAGGAGGCAAAGGTAGAAATGCTGAGAACTTAATCTTATGGCCTGTAGTTGACCTGTGTTCTCTTGCAGGCTCATAATGTATTCGTTATTGATGTTTGTATGGTTTAGCACTTTGTCGATACTCATCATAAAGTGAAAAACTGTTGCTATGTAGCATCCTTATTCTGCTGGTCTAGTGGATGTCATATCAGAACTGCCTCTTTCAAGTGTGAGGACTGCCCCTGTAAGTAACAGTGAAGCCTCCCATCCAGCTTCAGGGTTCAGATGATCATCCACAAAAAGTGATACTGATTAGGAGTGTCACTGCTGAGATCCTTAGTAGAGACAGGTGCCTTTCTAAACCATACCACTTCACATTTCACATCGCTTAAGCAGTCCCTGTTCAACTGGTTTCTGACACGTCACTCAAATATCTTAACTCTCTTGGCGCATCTTGGGCACCTAGCTTGGAGCCAAGGACTTTTCAAGACAGCAGAGGTTGTCAGCTGGGAGTCAGTTGCAGCTCTGTGGATCAGATTAACACATCAGGCTCCTGACACTTGAAAGGTACTGGGTGACCAGTGTTTGTTGTGGAAAAAAGGAAACATTATACAGGTTATAGGGAAGAAGGTATGACTTGCTCTAGAAAAAGCTGAGCATTTAAAAAAAACAAACATCTGTTTGCAGCAAATACTGAAGCCAAATTCAATAAATTCTAGTTTCTGCATTCTTTTAGATTGGCATTTGTCTCCACATTATTTGCTTCCTTGCCCTCCAGAGAGACTGAAGTTACAGGGTTGTCCCTTGAGAAGGCGCTTCTGCTTTGGCTCCGTGTACGTTAGGTTTGGAAGAACAACAAAATGGTAGTAAACAATCATCTGACTGCCTGCTCCTTCTGAAGTGGAAGGGAGCACTCTATGGAGCTAGAATCCAAATAATTAAGACACAAAACTGCTTGCATAATACTTGCTAAGAGAATGTGCTTTCTTATTTCCACTTTTCACACCTGGAGCCAAGTTTGCTTATTTGTAGCTGTTGAAAGTAAGTTGTCTTCCACCATTAAATTGCTTCCTTTCTCTACCATGCAGGTAAATAGCAGGCCTGATTCCTGTCGACAACCATATTTTTGCTTGATTAAATTACAGTGTATTAAATACATCTGTAAAGAAGCACTAGGGGAATTTAAGTTGCAACATAACATATGTCTGTTAACTGAAAAGTAAAATCAATCATTTAAGCKTCTCTAGGTTTGAAGAAGACAAAATTTATCAAATTGAGATGTTTTCATGGAGCAGCCTGTTATATGCAAAATTGTCACACAGGCAAATGTAGTTTTGGATATTTCATAAATAAAAAAAAGTTCAAATTGAACTCTAACCTTTCTGAGGTTCTCTTTCCCTCTTCATAGTTTAGTTAAGATTATTTACATATATACTATGTGTATATGTTGTGCTTGTAAGAAATATGCACAACTTGCCTAAATGTATTATCACTAACCTAAACCTTCCCATATTTCCTAAACTTTCTGATCTTTTTCTCTCCATCACCTTTATCGTGAGACTAGTGATCTTTGTGCACATTTATACAGATGGCTGTAACATGTGCTTAGTCTGAAATTACTTCAGGGAGCTGAGACTGGGAAATGCTGAGTAGTTGTGACAGTCTGTGAACAGAGTGGTGTTCTGTTCTCCAGGACTTTCTCTTACTTTTGCTCTTTTGAGGTATTTTATATAAGGAGAGGAAATAAGATTTGAAAATTATGTTAGCCCTCAAATTACTTGTAGACTACAGCAGCTTCTTTGTATCCTTGATCTCCCTGGCCTTCCACATTTGTTCCCTGGGAAGCATTGAAAACTAGTTCATTAGAAACTGAAATCCCTTATCAGTGCAGAAATACAATTTATCTTTAGCTCAGAAGATCTCATCTTATTCCCTGTCTTCTGCCACATTGTAAACTTATGCTTGAGAATGTATTTCAGTTCATTGTTTTTAACTTGCAAGCTGAAAACAAAGAAGTTCTGTTTCAGACAGCGGCATATGAAGCAGTACTAGTTTCTATTTGCTCATAATCGTGGTGGAATGATTTTGATCTTCCTTGTATGGTTTTGCTTGATTTGTGGTTGATTTGTTCTCCTGAGTGTGAGGGATTAATATTCTGGCTGGTCTTGACAAGATGTCATGCTGCATACATAATACATCTTCAGAAAGAGAAAAATTATAGATGAGAGTGGCATTTAAAAAATCCATATTTACATGATTAATTTAGATATCACAAAATTTACATTTTTTGGTACAAAAAAGGACAGTAGAAGTAAGTCAGGTTGTATGATGCCTGTGTTACCCAAAGTACATATGGAAAGCATATGGAAAAATGAAGGGTGAAGTACGGAGGACTCTTAGCACTATGAGCAACTGGGAAATCATAGCACTGTGGGCTCAGCCAAGCTGGTAAGCACATGTGCTTTTTCTGAGCTTTAAGATTAGGGTAGCAGAGAATGATAGATGTTAGGTGTGTGTTTTAAAAATAAACACTGATTTCCACTTCTAGTAGTTCCCATTAAATGGTGCAACTCATGAGCTGAACATGCGCACATTATTTGGAATARTCTAGATGTTGTTTTTGGAGTAGTTTGCAGAGTCATGTAAATTTAGTGGCAGATGTAGTTCTGAAAATACACTGAGGAAGATAGTATTTCTGAACCTGTCTTCCCCACCACTTGCCCACCTTCAGGAAGGCTGCACAGTCAAACCTTTAATGTCTGGCATTGACACGAACATGAAGCGTGTACGTGGTAGTACTATTGCATGTATTGTAGCAGGGGCTCTGGGTGTCCCTGAACTTGCTCATGGAAGAGAAGTGCATCAAAGACTATTAAAATTTGTAGATACTTGGAAGCTGGGAGGGTGTTTTGGGCACCTGCTATTACTGCATTGCCCTGCTCCCTTCCCTAAGCATCTTCCATCTGGCTGCAGGCATTCAGAGCTAGAGGGACTTTCAGTCTGACCCAATATGGCCATTTTTCTCAGTAGACAGTGCTTTTAAAAAAACTAAAGAAGATGGTTCAACACCACCGTGGGTTCTGCTCATCTGCAAGCCCGACAAAGGAAATGGCCAAGGCAGAGCGATTTCCTGCCCTCTCCCAGCCAGGGGGTTTCCTTTGACGTGCGGCAGGGCCCTCTTTCTTCCTCCCCTTCCTCCCACTGGAGTGTGAAGCTGTGCTTTCTCGCGCAGCTTATCTTTAGGATGCAGGTTACTTCAGCACTTCCTTTTGAGGGGCACAGTGTGGGTGAGCTGAGAAGCAGGTCAAGTGTGTGAAAACAGTTTTAAAAACAGGTAGTCATTTCTGGGTTCTGCCTGCTGATTCTTACTAATTACATGAAAATAAAGTGTGGAGTTTTTTAAGTCCATATTAAGTGTGTATATTTTAGCACCATTGTTTTCCAGTTTTGCAAAGTATTTTGCAAAATACTGGCTTTTCTCACTGCTTGTGCAGTGTTGAGCTGAATGCATTGGGAAATCTTGTCAAGGCTGCACACCTCCCGTGAGTGGCCAGGCCATTAAAAACTCCACTCAGTGTCAGCCCTGCCTTGCCTCTTTTTACTCCCTGCCTTCTTGTCAGCACTAATAGTTCTTATAGTTGGCAAGTCAATTAAATGGCTTCTTGTCTGCTCAGTAGGCCACATACATGGTAAAGAGTAGGCCTGTATATAGACATAGTCTCCTGTGTGCTACAATCCCCAGTACTGGCAACCTGAAAGTTACATTCTTTATACATCCTAGAAGCAATTCTCACAAGAGTAAATTTGGCTTCTTTTCCGAAACTAAATTGTTCTTCTAAGACCCCAAAACCAACATAGCTTGACACAATTTGCTGTGGTTCTGTCAAGTGGGGAGCTTGGGTTTTTTTCTGTCTTTGAATAAGGTTGCAGAGTCATACTGCAGCAATTTAAACATAGCTTTTAGTAAAGAGTGACATTGATCTTTGTATAGCATTTTATTTAAGCTACCATACAGAATTCCCTGTGAGAGAGTTCTGTGCTTTGGAAGAAGAATCATTAGGATTGTTCCTAGAGAGATTCAAGAAAAAACATTCTTCTGGGACAGTGTCATTCCATAAATTGAGAGCCATCAGTTTGTGAAATGCAACTTCTCCTCCCCCCATCATGGTCTCTGGTTCCACTCTGTGGAAGGTTACAATCAAAACTGTGCCAAGGCATGCACTGTTGTCACCAGTGCTCCAGCTGTATTTTGAGCATGATGGGATCGGATTTGCATCTTATAATTGAAATTGGGCAACAGGTTTTACATATTAACGTGCTGAGCTGGGGATGGGAAGGACACTTTATATGCACTGTGCTAGCACAGCATTGGATTTCTGAGTAATACCATTAATGACAAAAGYGGATTTTTTTTCTTCGTGAAAGCTGAAAAGATCTCTCTGTTAAAGCATCAGGAGTTTATATAATCACAATTAATTGTTATTAGTATTCAGATAAGATGTTTTGAATATTCCTCTTTCTGAATCTTGCCAGATGACCTTGAAAGACATATCTACAGATCTAAAAGCCAACTAGTGGAATAAATATGAGTGCTTTTAACAACAAAGACCCCTGTGGTCATGCTGAATTCACCCCAAAAAATCCACTTTGGAAATACCTTGTGATTTCTCAGTTTCAACTCTGTAGGTGAAAACTGGGGAATTGACAGCAGCTGATTCCATGTTGCAGCGGTTGTTTGTTTGTTGCTGCTTGTGGCTGGTCTGGAAGTCAGCCACAGAAAGCTCCAATACTTAAGTACAACAGCATCCTAGAAACTTACTGCTGTTTTCATTACTGAAAATAGTAATTATTGTGTCTGTTAAAAATTACATTATAAACTACAAGTTACTTTTTGCCTGCAGTTGTTTTTTCAGCACCGTAGAATTGTATAGACTGTTCTGATTTATCTTTTATGTGAATGGTTTTAAAGAGCTTGCTGCTCTGTATCAACTGTCAAAGGCTTTCTTCTCAGCTGTATAGAAGGTGAGGTGAATTCTGTGTTGTGAAAGGTTGTAGGAAGCCCTGCCATAGCCTTTGTGGAAAATAGAGGCCAAAAAAAATCTTCAGTTACAACTTGGAATTGCACAAATTAAGCTTAGCTGTCATTAATCTGTTGCTTATTTCAAGTTAAATTATTTGGTTAGAATAAACAATACTGCATGGTTATTTTAGACTTCATGCATTCCATATTGGAGTAATATTTTGCATATGTATAGTATTTTTGTTTCTAAACAGATACTGCTTATTTAAAGGGTTTCACTGATATTTAGAATAGCTGTGTTAGTATACAGAGAGCTGTTGGGGTCCAGTTGAATATTACCAGGTGAACATGGTAGAAAATAAAAAGTGAGGAATTAATACAAAAGCAATAAATAGCTGAAACTTAGAAATTTACTGAGGATGCATTTTTTGTCAGTGCTAATATAAAGTACAAAAATTTTAAATCATTACCTGTGTTTTCATTCAATTTAGTCTATGCAAGAGAAGCTTTTGCAAGAAAAGCTGATAGTTCAGAAGATGACAAATGAGCTTGAAGAAAAAGAAAGGAGTATAGAGCAGTTAAATAAAACTCTCTCTGAAGTAAGTAAAAACTCCAAAAACCCCAACCCCTGACCACACCAGCTGGGAAGAACCTTATAGAATGATTGTAAGATCTCRTGGTAGGGCTTTATGAGCTTAATTACATACTTGACTGTGCTGGCTGCCGTGCAGACATACAATAATGTGACAATACCATCCCTACCTCAGGAAGTGAGAACTTCAAGGGTGAAGGCTGTTAAGCAGTGGAAACATGAAATAGACGGCCATGTAAAAGCTGTCTATCTGCCGTTCTTTAGAGGGGTATGGAAATACCGATTACATGTATGGAAATTAATTCTTTTGAATTATATTGTTTGTGGTTTGAAACAGGAGACTTTGTGCTACAGTGCATGCTGCAGACTAACTTTCCCCTTTCCTATTCACTTTTCACAAAGAACCAAAGACTGATGGAAGAGAATGCCTCCCTGAAGGAGCAGATGCGGCAGGTGGAGCAGTCCAGGCAGCCAGTATCTGAGAAGATGCCTATAGCAGACCAGTTGTTCAAGGAAATGTCCCATTGCTTGTTTGACTTGAAAGCACTGTGCAGTATTCTTACCCAGAGAGCTCAGGGCAAGGAGCCTAACCTTTCCTTACTGCTGGGAATCAGATGTAAGTGATGTTGTCATTCCAATGCTTCATAGTGTTTTGACACAGAGGACTAACAGTTTAGCTAAGTGGTGCTCGAACTTGCCGACTGGACAGGCCGGTGTCCCCCTTGCTGTGCAGCTGGAGCAGTTGTGTGTGAAGTGTACTTCTGGAGCTCTCTGGAAAAGCTGGGCTTTTAGTGCACCTGGGCTGCTAAATGCATATGACTACACAGGTCCTTGCCGAGTCAGGAAAGGAGGTAGCTGGCTCTTCATATGGACCCCGTCATGGATATATTCACCCCACTAGAAAAGAAGGGTGTGTAGCCAGGTGTCTGTCCCTCCTGGGATGCACTGCAGTCACCCTGAGGGTTAATGGATGCTTTTCTGTCAAACGTGTTCTGCCCTATAAACTCATTACGAGGGAGATGAGGCATAAGCAGGCCTGGTGTGGCTACATCACGTGGTTTTGTTTTAAAGCCCTTGGGGTCAAGTGGTAGGAATATACATCTRCTGTTTGAACATGTGTATGTATGGTTTGGAGGTGGGGGTGAGGGTGTCTGCGTGTGTTAGATAAGCCTAGTGCCGGGCACCTCYGTCTCCAGTACTGTTAATGGCACATCTAGTCTGCAGCACTTACTAAGCTGTTAAACTTAACYGGGAAATGAGAAGCACGCCCTAAAGCCAGTCAGACAAAGCTTCAGCATAGTGAGTTTCTGTTAGGTCTTTTCTTTTAACAAGCTTAATAAACAATTAGATTTTTTTTTGACCGGAATGTATCATATTCTGTTGTTTTCTGAGTGTTGATTAGAATTAATCAGGTAGACTGGTTGCTGGACTGGACCGTCAGCAAGGTAGAAAAGTAAAAGTTTAGTGTCCTGTGCAGCAAGAGCTACTACATGCCACATAGGCTCATCTGCACTATAACCCCCGTGAAGTACTGGAGAGTGCAGCATCTGCCAGTCTCAAAGCCCATGAGGCCACCATCAGCCAGCAGGGTGAATAGTGCAGTGTATCTGTAGTACTGGCTCATCATCTTACATGGCCTCATTTCCCAAGCCCTTCTGTCCCTCTTTTCTGATTGGCTATAGAAACCTCCAGAATCTCTAGGAAATAGCTGTTCTACCCAATTTTTTCGCTGCTGTTGAGATCCATCAGACTTTAGCAAGTCTAGATCTTGATGCAAACAGCAAAGCATGTCTTTCAGAGAAGCACTGATGGGCTCTGAATTGACTTTAAGTTCATGCGGTACCACATTTTCTTGGCTTTTCAGCGTACTAAAGCGTGATTTGTCTTGATGTAATTAAATTAAAGTGACCTACCCCTTATTTCAAGGGGGACTGACTGGTTGAAGTATTCATAGAGCACAGTTGCTAGAGCTTTAACCTTGGGTGTTGTTTTTTGTAGCGCTGAGCTGTTCTGCTGAAGAGAATGAAAACTACCACAGCACAGAAACCCTTTCGAAGAAGCTCTTGGACGTTTGTCAGTTACGAAAGGATATTGATGAATTAAGGACTATAATGTCGGACCGTTATGCTCAGGACATGGGAGACAACTGCATTACTCAATGACAACATTTCATCTAGTAGCAAATGACTTATTAAGTGCTGCTGTGTCACAGGTCTTTGTATTTCTATTAAGGAGCCATATTGGAAGACTGCAAATAGCGTCGCACGTGCGTCTCTCTGAGGATTGTGAATATTGAATCTCGGGAGTCTGGTGGGGAGGGGAGAGTCATCGTTTGAATAGAGTGGTACAAACTACAAGAAATCTTTTCTCCAAACTGCTGAATGTAGGAACAAGCTGTGAAGAATGATTCAGGCGGATACTCTGTTTCCTTCATTAGGGCTCATTTTATTACTTCAGCTAGTTTCTGGAATCAGAGCATCAAAACAGCCGTGCTGCTACTATTCTGTCCTTTCCTTCGTCAAGGGTTTGTATGGCATTATCTGTGTTCTGAAATAAGAGCAGAGGGTCGAAGGACCTATAGCTTTATGTGGTGAAGCCAGAGGCTTCTGCAGCTGCACTTCACTCTAGGAGTTGCAATTGGAACAATCTTGGAGCACTACAAGAAGTAGTTGCTCTTCAAGTTGCCTAAAAAATCTGATATAAGAAAGATGTTATTTTTAGTAATGGATGTCTAGCTTCTTTGCCCAATAGTGGAAGAAAACCAGTTTTAACTCCTTTATGCAGATCAAGTCCATAAAATATAGCGCTATCAAATTGTTATAAGCACTCTCACATTGCTGTAAGAAGTTTCAAGAATATGAAGTCTGTGACAAACCCAGAGAAGCTGGAAGGCATGAAACTGCAGCATAGTACATGGCTATCAGAAAGAAAAAAATAGACTGTAAGTGTTTGTACCATACTTATTTTTCCCTTAGGTCATCTCCATTTTAAAATGTGGCTGGTCTATATTCCATCCCTGAAGGCCTCTGATGAGGTTTTGAACCACCTCAACCATTTTTTACTACAGCTACAAGACGAGCGTTTGGCACTTGGCAAAATCAGGGCTCAGAACAGAATGTTACCACTTAGCAGTATTAAGTATTCAGTTATCTGAGGACTGCAAAATTTTCCACATTGTTTGGGAATTCTTGATTTCTCCATTTATGTAGGAAGAAATTACATTAAAAAAAATAAGATCATGTTCCATAGTTTATTCAGTGAGTGTCACTTGGCAGTGCTGTTTCACTCCCGTGGGACAGATGACATATTAACGCTTCTAATTTCCTGGAACATTACTGCAAGTTAGCTGCACAGTTATGCGTGGTGTAAAATAGTATTTAACTGAAGGAAACAAAAACTTGCAAAGAGCAAAACCACTCTCAAATAACACTGTTAAGAAAATACATGAGTATCAGTTATACATATATGGTATTAAAAGAGTTTCAAATGACTAAGGGGCACGTCAGTCAGCTGACCCGTAGTGTGGATAACAGCAGAGATCTCTTAGAAAGCTTAGCAGTTAGAAACAAGGGAATTCTAGGGTAACATTTTTATGGCAAA
Source organism: Oceanodroma leucorhoa (assembly GCA_030449065.1). Classification (NCBI taxonomy): domain Eukaryota; kingdom Metazoa; phylum Chordata; class Aves; order Procellariiformes; genus Oceanodroma; species Oceanodroma leucorhoa. The sequence continues at coordinate 10,692,802 of JASVER010000029.1, forward strand.
AGTGTTAGTATCTTCAGTTTTCTGGTTATATTTATGTTAATAGAAAAAAATGGTATAGCAATGTAGACTGGTTACCAGTTTTTACTTGGTGATATTTTGCTCTCTGTTCATTGTTAAACAGTTACTGTTAATGTTGTTTTTATAATTTAGTGATTTAATTTTTTTTAGCTATATGGACTTATTTATTTGACAGTTTTCTCTATCCTGAACCTACACATGGGCTAATTTGTGAAAAATAGTGTTGCTATTTATATTATTGCTACATAGTGTTTTCGGGTAGATTAATCTGACTGGTTCAGCTCCTGTAAGCACTAAAACAGTGTCTAGATGAAATCTCAAGTGAAATTGCCTAGTGTCTCTACTTCAAGGTAAAAAACAAGGCCATTTTATTTTAAATTTGAATGCTCTTTCTGTAGGTTTGAAAGTGTACTTTTATACTAGTGCGAAACTGAAAACAAGGATCTTTGCACAAATGGGCTTGCGCAGTTTCTTGTGCCTCTGACAGCATTGGCTTTTGTGACCAGGGCCTCAGCTCCTTCCTTTGCTGTGGTTCGTTGGTTTTGGCCCTGCAGTGAAGTAATAGTCCCCAGTTTATGGAATCTGTCTCGTATCAGAATTCAACAATAGCATTTCAGATAATAAACTAGAAGTATTAGGGAGAGAGGAAACACCTAAGTTGCATGTTATTATTTCCTTAGATGGCAATGTTGCACCTGTAAAAAAATACCAGGCAACACATTTTTCTAAATTTGGTGGAAACAAGGAGTTTAACAGAGCAATTAGAGAGGAGCAGGAGATTTTTTGAGTCACTTTGAACTATTAAGCTGGTCACTTGGCTGGTGTGCCTCCACTGTCCCTCCTGTTAAATGGCGATACTGTACTGCAGAGTTGAGGTCAGTAATTTATATTTGCAAAGCACTTCAGGAGCTTTTACGCTTTTCAAGTATTAGCTGAAAGTCCCTCAGGAAGGAGGTCCCATTTTGTTTGTAATACTTTGATTGCAGTGCTGTAATCTTGCATTGTAATATTTTTATTACGGAACCTGTAATATTTATGTTGACTTTAAAGCACTTGATTTTAAAAAACCCTGAGTTTATCTGCCTCAGTCAAATTAAAGTAGGGAGCTAAATGATGGATGTATGAGCCAAAGATGCAGACTACCAATTGACTATCTAGAGTGATACGGTATTTTGCTTTGATTTCTTAAAATTTGGCCTGTTGTAGTAGTAGCAATTACTATATATGCATCAGTTTATGGATGCCTCTAAATGGAATAAGCTTTGTCTAAGATATGCATGATTGTTTAATTGGTTAAAATGTAGTGTGTGTGTGGTCTCATTCAGSATATTTAATACAGAGTTGATTAATGAATGTTAACGTTGGAATTGCTTAGATTTAGTCATGACAACTTTTTGCTGTAGCTATTAGACAATCTCAAGGGCTGAAAAACAACCGCTAATGAATGGATACTGTACCGTTCTGGCTGTCAGCAAATTTGTACAGTAATTCTTTGTATAGTTTCAGATTGAGTTTATACAATCCTTTAGAAGATATTTACAGTAACTACTGTATTCAAGAATGTATTTTGAAAAAGACTTGGAAAGTAACTGTCTTCGGACAAGCTATAGATGATGCTATGTATTTACTATATAGAAGTAACGCAGCTCAGTTGTGTAAATGTGATTTAGGTTGCTAGCCTCTGCTGTGCAGCTTTGTAGTGTGGTAGTTGTGTGAAATCGTGGAGATTGCTGTAACCACCCACTCGGGCTCCAGCATTCGAAATTGCCGGTGGCCGTGAAGTCGTTACAAGAGGTGAAATTTTGTCCTTTTCACTACAAAAGGTTTCTTTCCTTCCTTTGCCCTTGCTGCCCGCCTTTTGTTTCAGATGGTTTTTGGGATGTTTTTCTTGCAGGGTAAGAGCACAAGGAAAGAAAGAAAGCAAACCCCTTCCTGCACGACCTGCTGCCCTAGCCCGGGCAGTGGCGGCACGCTGCAGTCTCTCTGCATGGGCGTAGTTTGCTCCAGTTTTTCTTGTCCTTATTAATGATGTTACGCAGGCGGAGCTGGAGGTATCATCGGGCTCTTCTCACTGATGTGTCAAGTTCTGTCGTGAGTGGGGAAAAGATCTTCTGAACTAATCTGCATTCTTAAGACTGCAAACAAATCAATAGTTGTTACCTAAAGGGATATGATATATTCCGGTAGCTCACTAGCAATATCAATTCCACAGCTGCATACCTTTGTGCCTTTTTTGCCTGAAGTAAGTGTATATTCCCCTCAAACTTTAGATAAGTTGTTAGGATGCTGATGACTGCACCTTGTTTTCCTCTTACCTGCCGATACTTTGTTTATAAGCTTTTGTAGTAAGAACTCTCGCATAATGTCTAGAAACAGAAGTACTTAAACTAGGTACTAGGTGTACACTCTGAATGTTAGGCTGGTTGTAGTATGCAGCTTTTTTTGAATATGAAGCATGAGCAGGAAACTCAAATCATAATGGGTTTATTTTGTGTATATTAATTACAATATATCATTAGTTCAGTGGGGAGGAGTGTCTGGAGCTATCTTGTAAAAGCACAGCTGACACATGTACTGGATCAGTCCCTGAAGACTGGTAGTTTTGTAAATTGGGTTCAATTTTTGAACCGCTCAGAATACCTCATATGTAAATAGAGTTGTCATGACTTAATCACAATGTGTTCATTGTAAAAAGTAAAGGAGCCACTGGCTGGCTCAGCTTTAGGCTTGTTGTTCTTGCCTCTTTTTGTAATTTTTTTTAAAGTAGGGTTTACAGCTAGAATTTTGAATGCCAAAGTTCTATTTATTAAATAATAAAAAAGTTTTCATTGTTTATGACTGGTATTTTTCCACTGGACTTTGTTTGTTGATGTTTGGGATTTGTATCCACAGAGCAAAAATAAATTTTGTTACAAAAGTGATTTCTTCATGTTTCTCATTTGTCCAATATCTGGCATGTGACAGAAGTGACCAAAGCTGGACCAAGGGCAGGAGACAAGAAAGGAATTGTGAAAGATCTTCCCAACACCCACCCCAACTTCCCTTCAGTGGTCTGTAGTTCTGCCTGAACACCAGCTGACTGAGCTCTCTTCCTGGCATTCATTTTAAAACAAAAAACAAACAAACAAACAAAAAAAAACAAAACAAAACAAACCAACAACAAAAACAAAACAAAACAAAACAAAACCAAACAAAAAAAAACCACCAACCAAACAAGGCCTTGGTGGCAAAATTATTATATCAACGTAATGAAAGGATTTTAGAGCAGAGTTCCTTGTAAAGTCCCTGCTGCTTTTTTAGGCAGGTGCTGCTGTTGTCAATCTTGGATGCTGGTTGAAGAGATCACAGGTAGGACTTCTAAAAAGACTAAGTTGGCACAAAATAGTAGGCAGAAGCATTATGATAGCTAGTTTTGAAGATGCTGAAACATTCATCAGTTTTGGAACATGTGGTTGCCCCAAAGCCAGTCACACAGGGCAAAAAAAGCTGGATGGTGAGGGAAAACCAGCAGTGTGTCTGGTACCAAGGAAGAAACTGAGGATCAGAAAGGGCATGTGTTTTAAACTACTGTTTTTCAATTAGAAAGCACAAATGGATGGCTGGTCAGACTGAGCGGTAGTTAAGGCAGTCAGCAGTCCCTGCTGCATGGAATAGCACAGGTCAGTATAGTCCCACACAACCAAGCAACGATGCCTTCCCTTCCGTGTCAAGTTAGTGCAGCCTGAGGAAAAGTCAAAGGTTAAGGATTTTAGTCAATGTGTAACAGGAGCCTACACAAGTGCTGAGGGAAGTGGGGTCACCCAAAAATGGTTTCTTTTCTGACAGCTCCCTCTGAGAAATCTTGGAGCCTGTTTGGAGCATCAAGTGCTGAATGAGCTTTGTGTGTAGAGTGGTGTTCCCCTCTTCCCCCCAGTATACTGCGATGTGCAGAGCACAAAAGTTGAGGCTACCTCTTCTTTTCAAAGACACTGGGAAATTCACTTTAATTAGTTAATGCATTATGTATGGTAGAGATCACTTGCTTTTTTCCAGCCTTGTGACTGTTGAATGATGGGCTTCTAACTCAATTAAAACATTCTGTGCCCTGTATAAATGTATGTAAAGAGCTGCACAGATGCCAACTTTCCGTAAGATTTCTGAGGGTGACCTTTTGTGTACTGCTTGAAGTCAGGTTTAGGTTTCAAAGTATCATGATTAAAGCACTGCTAACAATAGTAGTGGTAGAAAATGTTCTGTTACTTTTATGCCATAAACAAAATACAACTCCAAATGTGGCTAAAAATGAAACCTTAAACAATAACGCTGCACGTAACACCGCAGCATCTTGAATGAGGACAGCTTGCAACAACTAAATCCGCAGTAGATCGCCTACATTATGTAAATTAAGCAATTCTGCAGGATGTGCTAACGACACTGGGTCGTTTGTTTTGTAAATGAATGGGTTCAGCATACTTGGGAGAATTTCTAAGTGGCAAGGGAAAGTGTCTACTACGAATGACGATACTGAATTACGGTTTAGTATGTGCATATTTCTCTTCCTACTTTGCGTGAGTTACTCCCCCTTTGGGGGCAGCTGCTGCTTTTCTCCTTTCCTTGGTGTGCAGGTCTGAATTTCATGGAGGTAAAGGCATGCTTCAAGTCATGGAGCTGAAGCCTGCTCAGTTTGTGGGGAACCTGATAGGTTCAGCTAATGCTTCAGGGCTCTTTCATGAGCGGTTTGGCAGCTCCCCCGAAGAATGCGACCCGTGGGTATTAATAGACCAGAAAACTGATTTACTGGTCTGTGTACCTGTGAAAGCATTTGCCTGGAGGAAGGAAAAGAGAAACCATTGTCAAGTTCTGGTTGAGAAGAACAGTATCTGTTGCTGAGAGWGTAAATTGCAACCCTAAAGGTTGTGATAAGAGAGTTTTCTGACTGAAAACTCCTCCTCAAGGGAGAACCAAAAGAATTTAGTATCAAAAAAAGCTCGTCTCCCTGACATTAAAAACTGAGAATACAAGTAGTCCCTGACTGCCAGGGAGATGCCAAAACCCCTTCCCAGGCCAAACGTGTTGCAGTGAGCTTTGTGGTGGCCCCAGGTGCCCACCTGGAGGGTGGGGGGGGGGGGGCAGGAGCCAGGCGCCAGGCCCTGGCCTCGTGGCCACAAAACTGCCCGTGGCGCTCCAGTGCAGGCTGAGCCAGCGGCAGGATTTTCCCGGTTTCTCAAGAAGCTGACTTGCCTTTTCCGGCACCAGCGAGATCCAGCTCATCAGGGATTTTGGCTAGCTGTGGCACAGGCACTGCAGCCTGTTGCTTCAGTCACAGAAACATAAACCTTATCCCTCCTACATTAGCACACGGAGGAAGAGGCAGAGTGTGAAGCCAGATTAGCCTTTTACCTGTTCCCAGGACTGTCGTACTGAGCCAGCAGAGAAAAGTAGTTCAGAATGTCTGCATCTGCGACCAACCGCTTTCTCTGATGAGGCAACAGTTCCTTATACTTACCAATTGTAATGATTTACTATTAGGGGAAAAAAGACACTTTAATCACTGCATTTGAATAGGTTAAAACATTTTTTTTGCTATTGATTCCCTGGTGACAAATTAATTGCTGTTCTTTTTTCTCATGGCTGGTACTTACGATGGCCGTGGTGTGGCGCAGGCGTGTTACAGAAATTAGTTTGGCTGAGATCTTGACATTAATGCAGTAATTGGAGCAAGGACTCATTACACTCTCGGTAATCATATCCACTTTCATTAATTTACCAAATTATTTTGCAGGACTCTGCAATCACTTTCAGACTTCTTTCGTGTTGCATTTCTAACCGTAGGGATCAGGTGTGTTATATCTGGGCTTGGGGCTGGGGGAGGACAGGGGGGAAACACCTAGCTGGCTGCTTAGATGTGGCCGCTCACAAGAGCAAGACAGTGTGCCTTTCCAAAGGCAATTTGGATGACAGGACTTAATGGACTGATGCATTTTCTAACCTTCTGCTCTATTTGATCTCATAATGCTTAAATCAGACGATGCCTAATTTATTGTCAGTTAACTCCGGGGGGCAATCCAGCAGCAGGAAGGGAGGGAGCTCTGGTCAGAGTGAGTGATGACACAAGCTTTTTCAGATGATCCGTGTTCCCCCAATGCATGGACACTTGAGCTGATCAAGAAGCTGGTCTTGTGGTGGTGCGTTTGAGCCCGGTGTTTTAGGGTGGCCCGAAACCAATGCTGGCGCCTGGGGCAAGTCCAGAGCTGTGGGGCAGCCACGCAGCGCGGCAGGATGGGCCRGTGAAGACCCTCTGCCCCACTGCAAACAAATCCTAGCTGTGAGACAGGCTCTCGAGTCTGACGCTTACACCCCACTCCAGCCCTTGAAAACCTGGTGGCCATCATGCCTTGAGCACAAGCACCTGCRTCTTCATTCGGTTCAGCCACTTGAAAGCTCCCACAGGATTTTCAAACTGAGTTTTCTCCTCTGCAAGCTCAGCTGCACCACGGCACGTTACTGGCCCTCACCCTCCCATTAATCCCGACAACTCCTTGTTGTCCTTTATATATCAGAGCTGGGGTGGCAGGACCTAGTTTCTGGACCCTTCTTTGGTCAGTAACTCTGTTATGGTAAATATGATTTAGTGGCAGGTGAAGGCCATGGAACAGCCACCTCTCAGAAAAATCATCCCTGAAGTATTACAAGAATGACCAGAAGATCATCAAACTTTAGCCATTTGCAGCCTGGCTTTTGCCCCCATCGTGGGAGCTGGTTGCTTTGGGGAGGGAAAATAAGGGTTACAGCTGAGGGGGAGCAGGCTCATCCCCCTGCAGAGAGCTCTGCTGAAGGAGGGAGCACTGCGAAGGGTTTGATTGATGGCATAATCTGATCAGCCCCCAGACATGCTTCATTATACAAGCCAGTGACAATCGGATCATTAGTTAAGTTATTGCCCACTGCCTTAGTGCCCGTGAAATAGCGAAGATAAGTAATAGGATATTTTTAGTTTAAATTATGGTTCAAACATTTTAATTAAAAGCCGATTATAATCAATCTGTTTCTAACACCCTTTCCCTCACCCTCATTCATAAAAATTAATTGCCACCGCGAAGAGCCAGTGAGTGAGTATATCCTGCTCCTGGCCAGGGGCAGCTTCAGAACCCAGATCTGCCACTGCCCAGGTGGCTGCGTGCACGGAGCCAGCCCAAATTGTGTGCGTGGGTGAAATCAGTCGTGCAGGGCGGGTTAATAACCTTCCTGGTGCTGGGTATGGCCCAGCATGGGGTGTGTTGCAAGTAATTTAAGAAAAAGCGATGGTCTGCTCAGATCCTGGTGTCTCAGAGACATCCATTTATGTCTTGGAGGTGAAAGGAGCTGAAAACACATAGGTTTTCACCAATTCAAAAAGCAAATTGTTTCCTCAAAGTGCTATCATTTTCAAAATGTCCCAAACGTTCCCCAAAGTGCTGCTGCAGTGGCTATGAAGGTCAGCACATGAACTATCCCAAACAGCCGAGAGAGCAGCTAACAGCATAGGGATCCCAGGCAGCTCTAAAGTACGTGCAGCCTGACTCCAAAACATATTGAGAATGTAAGAATAAATACACAGCTGATCCTTTTTTAAAAAAGATTAACCCCAAGTCATTGGCTAAACTTTTCCTCGACCTTCTCAAGGCTCATCATTGATCCCAGCCTGCATAAACAAGAGGAGACTTTGGCCTTAAAATACCTCATTTGGGAATTAAACTCTTTCCAGCATCTCTGGAGTCTGAAGCAGAAACACTTTCTCTGCCGAAGAGAAATCAACAATTTTAGGTGAGGGCTTTTCTTAATTGTCAAAAAAAGAAAAAGCGATGCTACTGTTATTTCCCCTGGGAAGTGCGCACAGCTTGGTGCGTCCATCAGCAGGGCAGGAAAGCAGCTCCTGGCAGGAGTTCGAAAGAAGGAAGCAGTCGCTGCCCTGCCAGAAGCAGCCTTGCGCCCTTGCTGCCCTTTACGGACCCAGGGGCTGGCGTTTGGGCTTTTGAGAAGGTTATCTACCCCATCAGGTTTCGTTTTCTGATTCAGGATGTTTGAAGCTGGTAGGGACTTTGTCTTAAGCAGCTCTGGTGCTGAGGGGGAAATATTCAACAGTAAGGTGGTTTTTCTCTACCTTTCAGGCTGGAGCAGGAAGGCACTAACCCCCYCGCTCATCCCACGAGCGCGCTGCTCCCGGCCCCGCTGCGTGGGRGTCACTGGGCTGTGCCGGTTTGGGGCGAGCGAGGGGGACCCCGGGGAGCAGCGCTAACCTCCTGCCTGGGAAATGAGCCCTTCCCTTGTCACCGGGGAACCTGGGTTTGTTTCTGTAGAGACTGAGAAGGTGCAAACCCGTAACGGCTACTTCCCAGGAGGGCACCTTAATTATGAGATTATAGACTATGGTAAAACGGGGGCAAAACATCTCGCTGAAAGTCAGAGGCCACCACGCAGCTACCGAAGAAGAGTGAATTTCAGAGGAGGCGTCCTGCCCACGACCTTCAGAAGTCCTGGAGGAATTTGAGCGAGCCAGCTGGCTGGGTCTAAAGGGATGTTTGACCGTAAGAGTGCAGGACGGCACTTCTGCTGCAGATCCTGCTGTCACCCAGGAGCCTCTCCGGGAGCAGGCTGGTGCGGGAGAGAGGCAGGAGGCACCCAGCCGTCTAAGTGTTTCCTGTGGATCAGCTTAGGCATCTTTTTGCTCCATATTGCAGGAGGCACAAACCCTTCTGGTGGGCATCCAAGCTGGGTTTGCAAATTCCCATGGCCAAAGCAAGGCATTTAGGCATTGCTACACTCAGCATGGACATACCTTWATGACTAAGACCACTTGCTGGGTAATGGAAGAGTCAAAGCTGTCTGGGGTTGGGAATTAACAGCTCGTTTGAGTGTTGCAATTTTATGTACAGTTTTCTAAAGCCCCAATACAGTTGTTTGTACAATTTAGAATTGGTAACAAACCCCTCTACTATTTCCACAAATGAAACAAACTCAACTGTTTGTAACGTACATTGCAAGTGATGACTTTACAAAGAGAAAGGATAAGTCAAAGACTTTGATCACGTAAAGCAAGAACATCTAGTTCAGGAAAGAAATTCAGGTCTGTTTTCTAAATAAGCAAAGAGCTACACTGTTACAGGCTTACAGACAAATTAACCGTCAGTAGGACCCATAATTCATCAGTTTGTCCGTGAGGATGTTACAGGAGACAGTGCTGAAGGCCTTCCTAAAGTCAGGGTGATGTCACCCATTGCTCTGCCCTTGTCCACTGAGCAAATCATTTTGTGGTAGAGGTCTATCAGGTTGGTCACGCACGATTTCCCCTTCATAAATCCATGCTGACTACTCCTAATCACTTTCTTGTCTTTAATATGTTCGGAAACAGTTTCCAGCACAACTTGCTCCATCACCTTTCCAGGGATCAAGGTGAGAGTGACCATCCCGTAGTTCCCTGCATCCCTCCTCCTCGCCCTTCTTGAAGATGCCAATGATATTTGCTTTCTTCCAGTGCTCAGGACCCTCTGCCACGACTGTCCAAGGGTTATCGAGAGTGGCCTCGCAATGAGATCAGGCAGCTCCCTCACCACTTGTGGGTGCATCCCATAGGGCCCAAGGATTTGTGCATGTCCAGCTTGTGTAAATGCATAGCCTGAGCCTCCTCCGTGGGGGTAAGTCTTCATTGCTCCATATTACAGCGAACAGCTCCCAAACCTGGAAGATGAACTAATCTCTGCCAGCTACAACTGCATTCAGTGCTGCTGTTAACTTGTTTGTTACACCTTCCATTTGCTCACAAGTAAGAGCTTTTCCCCAAGCTCTGAGGCTGGCAGACATGGCTCCAATAATTTAGCTCACTTAAGTAAGTTAAAACTTCAATGCGTTTTGCAGGTGATAACGCTAACATGATTTTTTCCATCTTTCAAACAACTTGACCCCCAAAAGTGAAGTACAACACTGAAAGTTCACAGTTATTCAGAACTTAAGCATGTGTCAAGTAAAAAATCCACTGAATTCAAAGGGCTGTGGAGGCTGGATATGTGACCCCTGTACTTACTACACCTTTCCCTCCCCATTTTGCCAGCTGTGTGTTAACTCTTCTGTGCCAAAAAGTGAGCTGCTCAACGCCAGAGCAAAGCCCTTCTGTACCTTTGCAGGAGCAAAGGTGGTGTAGGGCCCTCCTGAAACGATTCACAGCAACTACATTTCTCCAGGCAACATTTTTCCTTCTTTTAAGAGACAAGACTTGTGCTTAGGGCATACGAGGCAACTTAATGAGAAAAACAAACCCCAGCATCGTCTCCCATAGCTAAGCACCGCTCCAACCCCGCTCACCCTGAGAGTTGGCCCTGCAGGGTGCTCACAGCACGCAGCCCAGCCTGCTGGCCTGAACATACAGCAATAAGGGAAATTGTTGCTTCTCTCCCCCAGCCTGTGGCAGAGTGATTAAGGAAGCAGTAAATCAAGCGTTCACTGCCACGCCATCTCACCACCTCACTTGTGGGCCCTTGATAAAGAGCTGCGTTACACAGCTCATCACTGGGGCTTTCTGCCACTCAGAGAGGACGAGTTCTTTACATCTGTAATTCTCACCATTACGACTTCATTGCGGTTTATTAACATGTAAGCGAGGAGGCCAAATTTGCAATGGATCAGATGCAGTAGATGACAAAGCCTGTGTTTTCCTGAAATTTATCCTCCCAGATTTCAGACACGAGAGCACATTTGACTGCTTGTCATGACCTTGTTACATAGGTCCTTTTGAAACATCACATGATGGTTAGAAATCACACACACACACAGGACGCACATAGAGCCTACTTCGCAGCTTGGCTCCCTACAGGACTTGCGTTATTTGCATTTTGTTAGTGCTTAGCCTAGCCTTTCTCCATGGTCATCTACGGTATGTGTGACAAGGAGCGGGAGGTCTGGATGGACACCGAAACACAGAGCCAGGGGAGCACAGAGGAGCTGGTGAGGTCCGTAYGGTCTCCACGGCAGGAGAAAAGGGAAGGGGAGAGGCCTTCACCCAGTGACAGCTGGGTTGCACCAGAGGAGCGTGGCAAGCAGTCAAAGCTTAGCTCTGCCTTGGACATCTGGAGACAAACTGTTTGTGCGGCAACTCAATCTCAACTGATTGAAACGGGAATAAAAGGAAGTTTCACGGACAGGTAGTCTGAAGCAGCAGTAGTGGCATTTTCTGTATCTTAGGTTTAGGGCTTCACACAGACGTCCAGAAAGAATTGCTAAAAATATCACAGCACCATAGTACTATTATTTATATGCACATTACTACAAAGACACAGCATGGTTTCTGTTTAACTAAAACAAAAAGATGTATTATGTAAACTGACCTTCTAATAAAAAGAAATTGATTAGGCTTGCACTTACACATTCTAAATCTAACTTTTGAATGCTTTGAATTGTTTCAGTGTAGAGAATTGTTTCTTCTTGACACAGCCGAACCAAGAAGAGGTCATCTGTGGCATGCCTGAAACATATTTCAGAGGCACCACGTCCTGGAAAATGGGCACAAAATGCCCAAATGCGGYGCTGCCTGTTCTGTTTGGGGTGTGCTGGACAGCTTTGGGCAAGTTGCTCCATCTCAATGCCTCGGTGTATGTGTATGTCAGGTGAAGATTACACAGGCTCCTTCGGAAAGCATCTTGACACCTCTGGATGAAAATTTCCACAAGACCTAAACAGCATCTTCGCTAATCAGCATTCGCACATAAGACTGTGTATGCCAAATTAGATGCTAATATAAATCAATGGTTTTTAATCTACCTGCAAAACTGGAATACTACATCTCCTGTCCTGAATCCCCTATCACACCATCACCATCAGTAACACGGGGGGGTAGAGGGGGGACCCTTTAAAAACTTTCCTAACTCGTACCCAAATAGCCAAATTCAGCCAAAAAATTATAATTTCATTTACATACAGTGGGATTTCCCTGGATCCACAGGTACTACTGCAGTAAAACCTGAACTGTTTTTCTCTCCTTCTGTAGACTTAGCACAGAATGTAAGTTTTCTTTTATCAAGTTCCARATCAACTAGTTAAATGTTGAATTCCCTGGGTTGGCTGGATTCCCCGCGTTAGGGTCCGCTCAGCCCTGGTTTGGAGCCTGTCACCCTGTGCTTGTGCATTGTGGCAGAGCATTGCTGCCTCAAGTGCTCGCAGAGGAATGGCCAAGAGAGCGGAAAAAGCTAGCGCATCGCTCAGGCATCTGGCTTTTTTGGGAAGCAGTCCCTTGGGAAGCGAGCGCCATGGGAGAGCATCATTCAACATCGCGGGGCTGCGTGGAGCGGAGGTTTGCCGCCTGCCCGCCGSAGGCAGCTGACGCCGCCTTCGCTGCTCTCTCTTTCCATCCATCTGCCCCTGAATTTGCAGAGCAGCAGCTCCCAGCACCCTTTCCCAGCTGGACCCCGTCCCGCAGCGCCGGCAGGACCCCGGCCCCTCCTGGCACCACTCGCCGCTGAGGCCCACACACGGGTGGTGAGCAGCTCCGCGGCAGTGGCTGCTGCTGCACACCGGCACTGCGCCCTGATTTAATTCTCCTAATTGAAAGGCCCCCACTCATATGTTCAGYGGTCTGTTGGTGCTTCAGGCTGCGTATGTGCAATGTTAAATGGTAAATGAGCTRGAAAATATCATGAGAAACTTCAAAAGCTCAGGCACAGCTGTTTGATCCTTTGACAAACAGTGGACAGATTATGCTCCCTCACTGCCAACCAGGAGAAGGAAYATCAAGATTACAGAAAGAAAGTAGTTTCACAAGGAAGAGTCCTGGCCAAGCAGACGGAGATTTGCAGCACTGATGAGGACAAAAAGTGCAGGACAAAACATACAAGATTAGTTTAAGTGGATAGATCTCCGGATCGTGATGATCACAAGCGGTGTATTTACAGTGCTCTTAGTTTCCTTCAGATTAAAAAAAAAACAAACAGGTGACTTTGTCCCCTTGCTTCACACCTGAGTGCCAGCAGCGTGGGGTCTTAGCCCCACTCTGTGGGATCTTARCCCCACTCCCTTTGGAGCAGAAGGCCTACCAGGAGGTCCTTCTACCTGTGTATCTTACTCAATTTTAGGGACCAATCTTCAGCTGTGGCAGACGAAGAATTCTCTCCCTGCTATAGTGTACACTTCCTACAGTCCCCGTGCAAATGGCTGCTGATGCACCTGAAGCAGCAAACGCTCCCACGCGCCGGCGAGCCCTCGCTGTGCAGAAGCAGCGTGCTGAACGGGGGTTGTCCCCAGGTACRGGCAGGCGGCACCGGTCATCTTAGTCCAACAGCTTCAGCCATGACTCAAAGATTTTCATTACCACTTAGGTAATGCTTTTCCTAAGCATTAACAACCCTCCGCCCACCCGTCACTCTTGCACTACAAGGGAGCACAGCAAAGCCTGAGTGCACGTCCAGTGTCCCACCTCCTGCAGATCCTCCTTGGTGTGAACATCAGCATATTCACTGTATTGCTTCCACTGCACTGCGGGAGCTAAGGGGAGAGGTGGAGGGACACTTGACTCGCTTTGGCTTGAGCCAAAGAGTGGAAGGGAGCTGGGCAAGCTCTTGTTGCCCATAYCTGGCACAGACAAACCGAAAGCAAGGGTCAAAGCCAATCCTGACTTAAATCCCTGTGCGTCCTGCTCTCATGCACCTTCTTCTTGTCCCATCAATCGCTCTTCCACCCACTTGACATTGTGCTAGCGAATGAATAAYGTGTCTGGCCTTCTCCTAAGGCAGATTCAACAGCACAACCCTTTCCAACTACAGCAGGCAGAGGCAAAAGGTGACACTGTCACAGTCCATTTTTGAAACAAGAAAGTGTCTCTGGCTGAAAGCAACATAGGCTCCATTCAAATAATGGATTCTCCGTTACAGAGGGGCAGCCTTGAGCACCACTACAGAAAGGTTTATTGGCAATCTAGCAATGGACTGCACCTTCAGAATRGGCATTTTTATCTTTGAATGCCTTTGGTTCAGCATTCAGTGATGGCACTCACCACTGGGCTGCCCAGCGAGGAGTCTGTCCTCACCACAGACCACGCTTGTACCATTGCTTGTTAAAATGGTAAGGGCATGTAAATACTGACCAAGAAGAAGAGAACTTACTCTGCAAGTGAAATAGCAAGTTATTGCAAAAGAAAAACTGGAGAAATGACTATGAAGTCTTTAACTCATGTTAGTACGTAAGCATCTGTAACTACCAAGGTCATTATGAATGGGAGAATGAAATGGGAAACTGTTGGTACCCCCCTTTTGGATCAGTATTGCAAACAGTTTCTTTAAAGCAAAACAAACAAAAACTAGATTGGAGAAAACCACCCAACAGCAGCACAGCTAATAAAATACCGTATTGAATTCAAGAGGAAATAAAGTGAATTCACCTGTGGATAAAGACTATACACTCGTGCCAAGAAAATCCTGGGCAATACAGATCCCTTGTTCAAAGTGCAGGCAGTATATGCCATCAAAGTCTGTCTAACAAGCAGGTCCTATTCTTTCTCTGAAGGGAGAAAAGGAAAAGGCTTTTCCTGAGAGAGGTTTCATCAAAAGCATCACTAACACAGAGATAACTCATTCAGTACATGCCAGGATTGCTCATGCCTGTGTGCCTCACTACGGCTCAGGGAGAGCTTCAAACCATAAGGGACCTTCCTGAGATGTCCCCTGTCATTCAGGGAGTCATCACCTGTAAACCAGCACACTGCGGGAGAGGAAGGGAGATAAAGCAAAGGGAAAAAAACCCCACCAACTCCAAGAAAAGCCTTGAAATTTAGAAGTCCAAACCATGGATGTTATGAGTGTGATGTTTTGAAAACCCCAGTCTAAGGCTGAATGTGTGCATGCGGGGATTTCCACAAGCAGTGTCTGTCTTTGTGAACACACAACCCTCCTCTGGGCAGAAAAAAGCTTTGAACATTGGGCTGGCTGGGGGCACCCACGAGCCTTTGGAGTTAGACCCGATTCCACTGCTCAGTAAAGTGTAATGAAGGATGACCTTCAGAGCAGGAGCACAGTGAACCTGGGGCACCATCACCGAAGGGAGAGACCACAGTTCTCGCAGCTGGGACGCAGCAACTCACTGCGACCRTCAGCTGTCATGCTGGCTCTTTCAAACTGGCCCCAGTGTGAAAGTCCCTTTCTAAGTCGACATTTCTCTACTCATTGTGGTGCTTCCTATAAAAGATAGCTACAAAGAGCACCAAAGTGAATGGCAAGAAGTCTTCTTCAAAGTAACTTTCATGCTGGGGCATGTTTGAAAGCAGCAGCGATGCAACAAATTTCCCCCTTTGCCCGCAGTTTTCCATCTCTCTCTTGCTCTCATTGCTCATCTGTTGCTGTCTGCCCAAGCTCTCGCCCTCTCACTGTGTTTCCCATCCTCATCTGAGCAAGGCCCCACACAGGACAGTGGAAATGCTCAGGATGGTTGCCAAACTGGCCCAGATACGGCATGAAAAGCCTGAACTAGTRCGTTCCCCAGCGTGTTCCTTCCTGTGGTGGAAAGCTCTTTGGGAGGCCTGGGGGCTATGAGGAGCCTCCAGACCCTCCCCACCAGCTCCCAAGCCCGTTGCAGCCCGGGGCTGCTCTCCTTAACCCATGGAGAGGCTCTTCAGGTGCCCTTGCTTTCCTTAAAGAAAACTCACTATTTATGCACTATGCTCCTTGTCTCCAATTACCTGCTGTGGCTTTCAGCAATTATTCTAACGGCTGGAAGCAGTAAGTGTACTGCTATGTGAAAGAGGGACAAGGCTCAGCTTTTTGGCTCAACTGCCGGCTTTATTCCCAAGCCCTACTTCATACCATTAGCAGGGGCGACCCCTGAGTGGTGCGGGCGTGCTCACGGTACAGCCCCCAGGAGCTGAGATGGATTTCTGCTCTCCTTTCAGTCGGCAGCGCAAGCATGGCTGTAGAGACATCTTTGGGAACAATAATAGTAATGAAAAAGATTCTTTCTGCAGCCTTCAAGCTTCATTTCTGCTCTGCAATTTTCCCTGAGTACTCAGCAAAACTATTTAGATGCCTGGATTCTACAGTAAGGAAAAGAGGACTTGGGTCCCCATTTGTCTTGGATGAACATTTATCTTTATTAGTGATTTAGCACCAGTCACTATTTAATCACCGACAACATTTACCCTAGCAATGGGCACATCGGCTACATTATTAATGCGACAAGGAATTTACTTCCTCCATTAGCTGTTCCGTTGCTCTTGCAAAGACAAGAAAAAAGCATTTTAAACCAGCCTTTGGTCATAATTTATCTCCATAACAACAGCTGCAAACTTGTTTATCCTGACAGCAAACAYGGGTGCAGCTGGCCAGGCTGAGCTGCCCTGTGCTGCTCCCAGGCTCCTGCTTCTACACAAATAAAGCTTCTTCACAATGACACCAAATCAGCACTTAAGGAAAACTGCTCCATTCCTGCTGGGAATTTCTGTTGGCTGGAGACGGGAGACACGAGAGGTTTACACATTTTGCCAAACCTTAGGTTGTCATATAGCAGGGAATAATCACACCTCAGCTCTCCATAAGGAAGTGCAGTAGCTTCTAGAGATGTTTGGCACCAACCACTGTCCATCCCACCCCCCAGCCCACAACCTTTTTGCAGGGATGTTCAGGGACCCCTATTATTTAGCAGTACTGAAAAACTCAACATTAAACTGCAGTTGGCTATTTATAATCCTACTCTTCCAAAGTGGGATGTGCAGGGAAGCAAATAAAAGGGGTCACTGCTTGTGCCTAGGAGGGCAGGAGCTGGGCAGCCCACCTAGGGCTTGTGCAGCTCCTCCTCATGCCGCCCTGGTCCCTGCCGCACTGCCCCGGCTGTCTTGCCCACCCCAGGGCTGAAGGGCAGAGCCCATGTCCCCGTCACTCCCGACCACACCACTGCTGCTCCCTGGGAGACACTGTACCCGGCTCTGGGAACACACTGCCTTTTTTTTTTTTCCAGGAGGGACTGGGGAGAAGGTAAGAGAAGCAGCTTGTCAGGAGTATGCATAGCATATACATGTTTGTATAGCGAACACCGCTTCACCCTCACTGAATTTTTGACCCCTGTGATGAAGGATAAGGAAGAATGGTGAAGGGCAGAAAGGTGTTCCTCCTGCAGAGGTGAGCACAGTGCTCCGMTCTCTCAGAAAAAAAAATAARAAGAAATTCAACATTTGTGCAGGATGACCCAAATTTCTTCYTTTTAAATATGCATGAAGCTTTAATCTTTTTCTTTCCCCTGACATATYATTTAAATTCAGAGCAATGGAGGTGTCTATATCCTGACAGACACTCAGCCCATTTCATTCAAGGTATTCATAAAATATTTCACACACTAAGGATGGCTGTCACTACGAAGAGCAATTCCTACATAGCAGTAGAAGTTATTATGATAGCACTGAAATTTATATATTATTTCACAATAATATTATTTTTGCCAGTCCAGAAGATGCTAAAAGAAAAAAAAAAAAGTAACATCAAACAGGAGTACAAACAACTTCACACTAAGCACCTAAGCCTTCATCCTGTAAGTTACTGACAAGATATAATCTATTTGTTCTTCACTTCCATGATTGACATTTCTGGTTTCAGCCACTGCTGGAATAGTCCTGGAGGCAGGCAGGGGGTTTGTGGCTGCCCACCTCCAGCAGCTGAGAGCAGAGGCGCAGCCGCCCTGATGCCAGCTCCCCCTATGGACCTGGCAAACCTCATCCCCTGGGTCACACTCACAGCTCCCCCTGAACTCATCTAATCACTGGTTCGCAAACTCACCCGAGGAACCAGAATAATCATAGAATCATAGAATCATTAAGGTTGGAAAAGACCTCTAAGATCATCAAGTCCAATTGTCGWCCCAACACCACCGTGCCCACTAAACCATGTCCCGAAGCACCAYATCTACACATTTTTTGAATGCCTCCAGTGATGATGACTCCACCACTTCCCTGGGCAGAGTCAAATCCACTTTGACTCCAAAGAAGCCAGAACCCAAGTTTTCCAAGTCCCAGGCAAGTGCCCTGGCACGTGCTAGTAGGTTGTCATGAGGGAGGAGGAAACAGAGCAAAATGCATAAAGCCAAGCCCTTGCCTCCTTGCTACGGAGCTACTCTGAAGACAGTTTAAGATTAATAGAGGTGCCCATTGTGAGGCCTTCAATCAAGCAACTGCTTGGATCTACTTCTGTGCCTAGGACAAGGTTAGCAGAAGGCATCTGAGAAATCACTGCTTCAGATTAAGTTGGTTCATGGCACTCACTTCACCTATGGCCAGTGGAGAGAATTATACCCCTAACATTAGGCTCTCCATCACTGCTCATAGCTTCCAGGAACTCTTAAATTTCTCCATAGATTTTACACATTACCTGGGCAGCATCCACATTTTTAAATCAGTGGAGAGAGGAGCTTTGAACTGGTAAGTGTATCTTGACAGGTTTAAGTCCAGTCCCTCTGGGCCCCACAGCCATGGTCAAAAAAGCCATCTAAAAAATCCAGTGTAATTGAAATGCAAATCTCAGCAAAACATCTTGGCTAAACTAATGAGTTTCTCTTTCAGTCACACAACGATGTCATCTGTACAGAACGATTTGTTTGACACAAAGTGCACAGGCTCTGGAGACCTCAAAATCTATCAGCATTTAAGCTTATGAATGATAAAATTGCCACATCAAAACATGAGAAATTAATTGCTACTAACAACAGGACTTGTCTGATGTACTCAATTTAAATTGTGCATCTTTCAGAATAACATGAATTGCTCATTTAATGGACTTTTACATGGGGCACAATTGTAGCAACACCTTCAAGACCTCAAACATTTGCAAAAGCCTCAGAAAAAACACACCAGAGCTGAAACAATGTCTGGGACACCAGAGGCTTGGTGAGATGGAGTCATTTTAAATGAACTTTCCAGTCTAAACAGAACAAGAAACAGCAAATTATTTTGTTTTTTAACTTGTGACACCAAAAAACTGCTGTGTCTGAATCACTAAATATCAGCATTTCAAAGAGTTCACTGCAAATAAGAATAAAAAAGTCTGGCATATGTAATACATTTACAAATGTAATATATTATGTATAAATATGTAGTGTAAATACATGTATATGTACACTCATATAGTGGTAATTATGCATGCACAATAATTAAATTTAATTACAGAAAATAAACCACCAACTTGTGATAAAAAAATATAAAGATGCTTGAGTTCCTGTACAAAAGCCATAGCCCATTTGGATGTTGGATCATTCTGTATTATCTATATGGTTATATCTAATAGTCTTTTTCTTGTTTTAAGGTCAGCACCTAAAATGCTTTTGGGAAATAATTTGCTGTCACACAGCATTAGAGATGTAGGTGAAGAGGCACGATCCATGCTGAGATTTAGAACATTGCCTGGTGCCCATGAAAAGGACTCTGAAACTGAGGATAGAATCAGAAGAAGAAGAAGGAAAGACAACTGTTAAGTTATGCAGAAATCCTCAACCGAAAAACGCTAGGAACTCCCTTGTTCAATAATAGGCCACCGACTTTCAGTAAGACATTAAAGCGCTAGAAAGCACTACAAATTTGTGTCCTACAAGGGGGTCATCTACTTGACCTAATGCTCCACAGTCACATTTTGTGAAGACAGAGAGGGAGCAAACAGGCAGCCAGGAAGCAACCTGCCACAGCCGCAGAGAGCTTGTGGGTGGAACCCTTACAGTGCTAAAGAAATACTGAGCAAGACCGATGGAAATGCTGCCATAGATTTCCCAGCTGACACCACCCATGTTCAAAGAGAAACAGGACAGCTGTCACTCTCTGACTAATGAGATGCTCGCATCTCACAGGAGAACTATGGTCCATTCTTCAAGTTCCACTTCAAAACTTCTGGGCTGGGACTTCATTGACGTCTGAAAGGCAGGCAATAGATCAGGGCAAATTCACCTGTGGTGTAAGCCTATTTATTTCACACGATTTAGATGAGATTTGAAATTGGTTCCTACTGGGATTTTAAATGATGATTAAATTTGAAATGTCACTATCAGGCTTCAGAAAAGTGAGAGCTCTGGCAGGCACATACGGCCCGTGGAAGGAAGTGGTGCTGAGCCACCTGGAGAACAGCCATCCATCCTCCTGAAAGAAAATCATTAAATTCTTCGACCAGAAGCTTATCAAGTTACAGGACTTTTAACGGAGAAACCTTCTAGGTATTGTACTTTGTCTCCCTGAGAGTGGCAGAAGTTGCCAAATTTCATTACAGCAGGGATAAGACGGTTGGACCTTGTGTCCAACGAGCTGTAGCAGCAGTATGATACTTGTAACAACGGCTGCTCAAAGGAGCACAGTAATATCTCTCTCCAGTGCTGCGCTGACTGACAAATTTGTGACACGGCTCCAGATGTTGGCAGACAGCTGTTCGGCAATGCTCCAGGTGGTATAAAATGTGCAGAGGTTCTTGTGGCTTGAACGTCTTCTGCCCTCGTGTCAACCTTTGTCCAGTCTCAGCCAGGTGGCTCTCGCCACCTCAGTGGTGTTCGTCAGTGGCTCAGGTGGGAAGGAAATACAGTGTTGACTTTATTTAGACAGTTGTTCAGTATGCTCTGGACTGGAACAACCTTCTTTGTATTGTAAATGAGTCATTATCAGGGTGAGGAAAATACTAAGGCCTAATGGCTGTCACTCTGTACCCCCAACCTTGCCTGCAAACATGTTCTACTTTAATAGCAAATGGAAACAATGATAAAACTTTAAAAATTTGATAAAACTCCTACCTTTACAGCCTTGTTAAGCCACTGCCCGCCCTAACCTTTTCTGGCAGGCAGTATTGTAAGCTTGGTTTCAGCAACCCCTTTTCCAAAATCAAAATTAATTGCCTCTCTTGTGTCAGCAGATGGTTATGTTTCCCTCCCACTGAAGATTAGAGGCACTCTTGTGTGAACACATTTCTCCCAGGTGATGGCATCGTGGATTTGCAGTATGCTCCATATTTCATTACAAGCACCCAGTCTCACCTGCAGTGCAACATAGGCACGTGCTTCGCAGTGACCCCCTTGCCTTGTCCATGAAGCTGCAGCGTGCATTGCAGAGCAGCTTAATATTCCATGGATTCAGATCTAAGCTTACCCACAACTTGCTTGTGAGAGATAACAGAGAGGTTTTTCTTTCCCGAATGCTATTTTAATTGTGCTGAATGCTGATCAACAGCACCTTGGGTGCTTCCTCTCCAAGTGCTGCGTTGCTGGTAATGAAATCTTTTGGAGGCGCAACTGCTCCAGATGGCCCCCATTGCAAAATGGGGTGTCTGGGAAAGAACACACAATGGGCAGGTGGCAATGCTAGAGGGATGGCAGTAGAAGGGAAGACACTGCTCCAACAACGCTTGGGCGAATAAGTTTTCAAAATATATTTAGGGACTGACAAATGATAGGATCAATATTTGGACTAGAGGTTTTCAAAAAGTGCTTCAAAGTTGGTCCAGTGTTGCCCTTCATAAAAATGAGAGCTTTCCCATGAACCATGATAGGGCAGAAGTTTGAGGTCAGTGCTTAGCTCCTCTTGAAACAGCCCAGCACTGAAGTTTGATACACCAAAATGGTATTACTGCACTCTCTCAATGAGAGTTACAAAAGTACATAAAAGCAGAGATAAATTTACATCTGGAGACATATGCAACTTTCCAAGGTGGCAAAAAGATCAATGGAAGAATTAAAATCAAAACCACAGACAAAAGGCAATACAATTCTATCTTATTTTGCTTAATTTAAAGGATTAGAATACAGACATTCACCCAAAGAGGAAATCTTGGTAAGAAAATAAGGTAGAAGAGGTAACTGCAAGAGTTAAATCTTTAGAGGGCCATTGAGACAATTCAGATTTTCTTCTTTGAGAGCACAGAGCAAATAAAAAATTACAAAATAATAGAAGAAAATCAGGAATATCGAAAGGAAATCAGCATGGCTATGTATCAAAGTAAAAGATACTACTAAAAGCGAGAAAATATCCTTACAAACAAACAAAAAAMCCATGGTGTGCTTCTAATGAGGATTGTAAGCTCTGGCAGTACACAGGGCAAAAATGTGCAAGGAACAACTTGTAAAGTGTATTAAAAAAAACCMAAAACTTTTTTAACTCATTAAGGTTAGCACCTAAAGGACATACAGATGATCCAGATATGACAGAACTTCCTAGAAAAAAGAAACCTTTGTCAAGCACCTAAGTGAATCTCTTCACGTCTGCAATTACCATTAAATAGCTTGAAGAAGTTCCAGTGCTAGACCTGCTCCCTCTTGTCCACACCCCTTTTTTTTTTAGTAGAAGACACAGAGGATCTCTCTCCAGATGCAAACTTTGGCAGAAGGGCTATGGAATAATGAGCAAAGTGAAGGGGAGGTGAGCAAGCGGTAAATGGACAGAACGAGCAGTAGCCAATGACCAGGACCTAATTGCATTTGCTCTGGAGTTCTCAAGAAACTCTGAGATAAAATAGCTGAACTGCTGCCAGTGGTGTGCACCCTCTCACCTGGCATCAGAAGGAAGAGGAAGGTGGAAATGTGATGACAATATTCCTAAGAGGTGCCAGGGAGGTCGGGCCACCACAGACCMGGGATTCCCAACTGACAGGAAAAATGTTCAGTGCTGTAAAGAAGAGCACCGCTGAGCACATGGGTCACTGCAACATTTTGGAGAAGACTCAGCCTGGATTTTGTAAAGGGAAGCTATGCTCATCTATTGTCACTCTTTCAAGAGAGCAACAGCCCAGACCTCCTTGTCCACGTTCTTGTGCCAGCTCCCTGGTTTTCAAAGAGGCTTTCTCAAAGTCTGCAGAGCTTCTTAAGAGACTCTGTTGCCCCAGGGTGAATGGAAATGGCCTCACACAGATGACAGCTTGTTAGAGGATCAGAAACAGAGGGCAGAACTGAACAGACCATTTACAGAGTAGAGTGAGATGTCACACCAATCTGTGCTCAGGCTGATGCTATGCAACATAGCCACACATGATCTGGGGGAAAAAAAGTTAAAAAGGTTTTTTTCCAGTACTAATTTAATCAAGATATTAAAGGGGGAGAGGGGTGAGCAAGAGAAGAACTATAGAGGACTTTGTGTTACTGAACAGTTGTATCATGAAACAGAAGAAAAGAAAAAGAAGAAAGGAAGAAGAAAGGAGGAGAAGGAGAAGAAGGAGTCATTTGGAACAAGATACAAACCCAAACATAGAGCTGGGACCCTGGCTAAATCTGTGTCCTGAGTGCTGTAGGAAGTTCCCCTGTCTCAAAGATGGCAAACGAAAAATGGGTAAGTTTCTTAGAAGGACAGTCAGATGTATGGAGCAGCTTTCAGGTGAGGAATAATTAAAGTCACTGAGAGTCTTCAGTCTAACAAAAAAATACCCCAAAACCCCAATAAACTGCATTGTCTATAAAATTGCAAGTGTCGCAGAAGAAACAAGTAGGGATATTTCCCATCCTTTCCAATACAAGTAAATGGGGCATCAAGTGACACTAGCAAGTGTCAAGTTCAAAAAAAAAACAAAGTGAAGAGGTTGATCCCCACACAGCATGGAGAGAAGATGATAAACTCCTTGTTGAATGACATTATGGATGCTAAAAAGCTTCTTTGGGCTCAAAAGAACACCTGGAAAATTTGATCGGAGAAAAACCTATCACAACCTATTATATACAAGTCACCACCTGTGGCTCAGTTTCCCCATGGCATTTCTGCCTGTGGCTAAAAATGTGTTCTGGGAATTATTGCTCCTGGCTTGCCTTGACCTTATCATCTCCTCTAGGCATCTGCTGCTGAAGGCAGGAAACTTGGCTAGGGGTGTCTTTGCTCTGGCCAAGAAAAGCCTTTATTTTTCTCTGATTACCCTAGCCAACAGGAAACACAGTACAGACCTATCCTAAGAGGAAAAATATATAAATGTGTAAGTGCAATTAAAGAAATCTTTTATCCAAGTGCAAGACAAAAGATCTCATTGCATCCATGTATGAAACACCATGTAAGCAATTTCTGTTTGCATTTTTAATCAGATCCATTTCCATCTTTCACTTCGGAGTCTCAAACCCATTATTAAATTTCAGATAGGATGCTAATCACTGGAACCAAGTATATGTGCACTTTTTCCCAAAATGGATCAGAAACAAGCACAAAGAAGGCTAGAAGATGAGGTGTATTAATTATTCCTTCCAGTGGCAACCTTCTCCAGAAGATGTCACCAAAGCACAAGTAGTGCTCGGTGTTCCTAGAACAAGGAACATAAACGGAAGGACTTCAGACTTGTGTAAGAACCACAGAAGAATCAAGAAGGATGTTGAAAGAATACCTTGAAATAAAAATTACTCTTTCTCAGGAAGAAGATTAAACCCTCACATCATCACAGCAAGAAGGTCGGTATATAGATGAAATGATGTACAAACAGCAAGTCACGCAGACAAAATATCATGACGTTGAGTGGAGACTGCATTCTTGTCAAGATTCTTCCCTTAAATTAACAAAACACAGGCATAGCAACCAGAAACCTGATTGCTCTATTCTTCCATCCTCACTGAGTCTCTTGGCTATTTGTCTTCTCTGCTTCCTCCTTATCTATACCTTCCATCGGGGACTTGCATGTTAACAATCTGCTTCTATCTCAGCTTGTGCTTCTGTAGTGTTAGGGAGTATATCCACACACATACTGAATCAATACCTAATTGCTGTATTATAGAGATCAGCTTCATGCTTCAGAAGGTCATGTTCACCAAGTCTTTTCCTTTTGCACTTGCACTGTGAATTTGAAAGTACTGAAGATCATCTTTGTCTGGCTGCAAACAAAAATTGAGCAAGGAAAGAACAAATGGATTCATAACCCGAAGGAAAGCAAAATGCATCAAGTGCAGCAACTAAAAACATTAGTGCACACCAATTCAGAGCTACTTTAGTGGTACCTGTTGTGTGACAGCTGAACCCAAGCCACAACAAAAACTAGGTGGTTAGTTAAGGTCAAATCAGTGCCTGGAGCAAAGTCTCTCAGTGCTTCTGGGAGTTTGATCTAGCATGGCAGAAACATTGCCACTACTGCAACCTCAAGCAGATCAGCAATCAGCAGCTGATATCTGACAGGTAAATATAATTTCACTTCTTCGTGACAGGTGAGTGCAGGTATGAGCCAGCATGGTTCATGTTGACTAACACACTGTGGCTCAGAAGAGATGCTATTGGGGGAACAAGTTCAACAGAAAGCACACAGACCAGGACACCAGCCAGCAGGAATTGTCCCGAGACTTGAGCTTTGGGTTTAAGTGTTCTCTTGATCCTCTCTGGCACGARGACATAAGCCCCATTCCACCACATTTATCCTCCTTAAAGAAGAAACCAAAACAAATCTACCTGGCAATGGTAAAATACACAGATGCTTTAGGACTGACAACCTGTTCGGATGTATCACCATCTGAGTATCGCTTTTCACAGACCTCCCTGATGAAGGTGTTCTAGGAGCAATAACAGTATGAATCACAGAGCTCAATAGCCCTTTATTCAGATCTTGTACGTACATGACTGCCCAAACAATTTACACCATTTTGAGCGTGAAGTTAAAAATAACATTTGCTCTAGTGGTTTTTGCACTCTTATTGGAAAAAGTTTTGTAAGAAGCACTAAGGAGATTGTGCATAGTAGTTGCATAATATGAATAATCATGTTATTATAATGTCAGTTAGACAGGTTTAGCCTAATCTCTAGGAACCTTAGGCTGATGGAAAGTGTGTTCGTTCTGATTTTGCGTCAATCGAAACAATGGAATGGGACCAGGTCTACACCAAAAGAAAAAAAAGTTTCCGTTACCTTGAAATTTGAAAGTATTTCAGCATGAAGTTCCCGTGTCCTGAACCTAGCTGTAGTCTAGGCAGATTTTGTTATATGCTTCTATATTATAAATATATACATRTACACACACACTATTAGAAACAGTCCATTTCCATAATTAGATTTTCAATCTACGCAATGCAATAAGCAAGTCTTCTGTAAAAATCAATATTACTTTAAAGTCTGGACATCTAACACCTACTAAACAAAACAATTTTTCTTTTTCAATTTCTAAAAATTMATAAAAAAAAATTTAGCCAGTAATGAGGTGAAATGAGAACTCCTTTAAAAGCAGAATTTATTTAGGTTTTAAAAAATGACTAGCATGCTTGTTGGCTGAAGAAGTTCAAATTGCAGACAGAGTCCTTAAAAAAATCAATGCATGAACCTAGCCTTGTTGCTTGTGTCTGAACAATCAAAGCACTGTTTTGTTTCAGATAAAGAGAAGCAGTTTCCTTAGCAATCTCTGAATGTTAAAACACACAGCAACAGAAAAAAAGGTTTAGCTGCACACACATACTTAAAGTACTAATAAAAATGCTATTCTACTTTACTAGCATGTTGGATCCCCAGTCATGACTAACAGATGAAATCAGCATCTTAGACASCACATAGGGCCGAGCTCCCCCACAGGGAAGAAACTCAGCAAGGAGAGAGGGTCAGGAAGTTAAAAGCAATCTCTGCAGAAGTCAACTGTGTTATAAAGGTAATTCTCCCGTGCTTACGGTGAGGACTTGTCTGGTTCAGAGAGTCCTTTTCAAAAAGCTCTTCTGATTTGCCTCTGCCCATAACAGGTGTTTGCCTTCTATTTTTCTGAGTGAGAATAAACRGAGGTGGAAGGAGTGGGGCAGGTTGTTGTTTTAGTGTAAGCTGGGACTGGAGATCGGGTCAAGTTACTGACAAAGATTCTTCTCTTTGTCACACATTAAGACGACCATGTAGCTTTATATAATGGTAGACTTTATATCAAAATCTAATGCCTGATTAGACATAATTTGGGAGATCAGGCAATGTAAACAGGTATCCAGCCTTAATAGATAGAACAAAATCAGAATTTCAGACTCTGGGAAGCTCTGTTGGCCGATCTACCCGGCAATAAATCACTGGAAATGCACAGGCATTTAGACAGAATGACAGAAATCATCCTCCATGCCACAAAACCATTTCTTGCTCTATTTGTCATAGCCTAAAAGAGGATGCCTGATAATAAACACTCACAGTTCTCATTAAGTTGCTGCTGTTTGTGCAAAAGCTTCCTGGTATCACACAGACCTGGAAAACCAGTACAGTTAGGAAGTAAGATGTTGGGACCAACCAGGACCAGCATGGTTGTCAACTGGGTAACCAATGAGATCTTTGCAATTTTAAAAATCAATAAGCTTTCACTGTTTACTTCCATGAGCAAAGATACTTAACAGAGAAATGAAAACAAGTCAGGAGATATTGAAATCTACTTTTTTCTCTTTTGTTATTTTGCAAGTAGATCCAGATCCTATTCTGTGCAGACATCACAGTTGGGTTTGCTGGTAGATCCCAAGAAGAGCATTTACCATGTTAACACACAYTGTTTTTTGAAAAAATGCTTCCAAATGCAACAGTGAGTAACTTGAGCTACTGTCAACTACATGCAATTGAAAAGTCACATTTTACTTCACATGCTGATAATTTAGTCTTCTGTATTTTCAACCAGCGCTTAGCAGTATTCACAGGTTGTCATATACATTGCAATTAAAAAGAAGACATAGTTATGAGAAAATTACCAGTTCTTTACATGTACTTTTATCTTCTGTTCTGTGCTGTTGTCTATATTGGTAGAATACCATATTACATATTTCTCTTTATCAAATTCCATCATGCAGTACTTGCTGGTATGGATTTCTTATATTCTAAGGAACTACAGTCATAGAGTTTCTGTAGCTGGTGTACCCACAGTACTGATTACTTAAAAATGGGATAGAAAATGTAATTATAGAAGTGTACCTTCAATTTCATGCAGAGAAGGACTGGGGTTACATTAAGGCTGACCTCTCAGTCTCTTCTCTGAATGTTTCACTGCAGGCAACGAAACAGAAGTGTTAGTTCAGAAGCTACACTATCACAGTGATGGTGATCCACTGCAAAATTTGGCACTGATGCTAGGGACAGAGATTTGAGCTGACACTAAGTCGCAAGGTCTTTTAAATTAATTTGGCATCAAGTAAGACAGCCAGGCAGACACAGTGAAGGCTGTGGTATTTTTCTCTGTCAGTCTGGTTTCTCAATGTTCATTTTTCAAACATACCTCCTTTATCTAAGTTGCTCAGCTGGAACTCTTGGAGGATGCAGAGACTGTTCCTACCCCAAATACAATGCGTACGAGGTTGGGTGAGCTTCCTCTCCTGGTCCTGGCTATGCAATTTGCTTCCTTAGCTGAGACACTATATTAGTGATTAGAAATAGCAGACTTGAGGGTAATACCAGAAGAATCTGTATTTCTCTGATGAAGAAGACCATTGGCCATGTCTGTGATGAGATGTGGCTCTGACAATTGCCACCCCAGCAGCAGTACTTCCAACTCAACCTTTTGTCCTTAAATCAGGAGTTCCTCAGGGCAGATAGGTATCTCTCGAAGTTCAGAGAGGAAAAAGATTCTGAACAGCACTGTAACTAATTAGAGGCTGCTACTAGGGAAAATAGAAAAGAAGGTTAACCGAGTTTCTGTGACCATTCAGATGCTTAAGGACTTGCTAATTAAGAGGCTGGATAACTCATAGGCTTAACGTGAAGGCTGCATGAAAGCCTGTATCTTCAGCCACTCTGAAGCACTTGGAGCATCCTGGTACTTACATGTTTTGTGGCATGGAATCCTGTCAACTAAAAAAATAAGTCTGAATCCTTAGTTTATTTACAAGCAGGTCAATGAAGAAACTTAGATTTTAATAATTTTCTGTCAGCATGAATGTAGGATGGTTTTAAATAAATCACAGTAAGTAGGAATGTACTAGACAGCTTATAAAATCATAGAATAGAATCATAGAATCATTAAGGTTGGAAAGGATCTCCAAGATCATCAAGTCCAACCGTCGACCCAACATCACYATGCTCACTAAACCATGTCCCGAAGCGCCACATCTACACATCTTTTAAATACCTCYAGGGATGGTGACTCCACCACTTCCCTGGGCAGCCTGTTCCAGCGCTTGACAAACCGTTCGGTGAAGAAATTTTTCCTAATATCCAATCTAAACCTCCCCTGGCACAACTTGAGGCCATTTCCTCTCGTCCTATCGCTAGTTACTTGGGAGAAGTAACCTCACTAAAGTCCAGGTAAACCACATCCACAGCCTTCCCCTCATCCACTCGGCGGGTCACCTGGTCGTAAAAGGAGATCAGGTTGGTCAAGCAGGACCTGCCTTCCATGAACCCATGGTGGCTGGGCCCAATCCCCTGGTTGTCCTGCACCTGCCTTGTGAGCGTCCCCAAGATGAACCGCTCCATAATCTTCTCCGGCACYGAGGTCAGGCTGACAGGCCTGTAGTTCCCYGGATCCTCCTTCCAGCCCTTCTTGTAGATGGGCGTCACGTTGGCAAGCCTCCAGTCGTCCAGGACCTCCACTGTTAACCAGGACCGGTGATAAATGATGGAGAGTGGCTTGGCAAGTTCCTCCACCAGTTCCCTCASTACTCTCGGGTGGATCCCATCTGGCCCCATAGACTTGTGAATGTCCAGGTGACATAGCAGGTCGTTAACTGCTTCCTCTTGGATTATGGGGGGTGTATTCTGCTCCCCGTCCCTGTCTTCCAGCTCAGGGGGCTGAATATCCTGAGGATCACCAGTCTGACTACTAAAGACTGAGGCAAAGAAGGCATTAAGTACCTCAGCCCTTTCCTCATCCTTGGTGGCAATGTTTCCCCCGGCATCCAGTAGAGGATGGAGATTCTCCTTGGCTCTCTTTTTGTCCCTGATATATTTGTAAAAACATTTTKTGTTGTCTCTTAYGACTGTGGCCAGATTGAGTTCTAGCTGGGCTTTTGCCGTTCTAATTTTCTCTCTGCATGACCTAATGAGGTCCCTGTACTCTTCCTGAGTTGCCTGCCCCTTCTTCCAACAGCGATAGACTCTCCTTTTTYCCCCTGAGTCCCAGCCACAGCTCCTTGTTCAGCCAGGCCGGTTGTCTTCCCCGCCAGCTCTTCTTGGGGCACATGGGGACAGCCTGCTCCTGCGCCTTTAAGACTTCCTCCTTGAAGAATGTCCAGCCTTCCTGGGCCCCTCTGCCCTTCAGGACTGTCTCCCAAGGGACAGTCTCAACCAGCGTCCTGAACAGGCCAAAGTCCACCCTCCGGAAGTCCATGGTAGTGGTTTTGCTGACCCCCCTCCTTAGTTCATCAAGAATTCTATCATTTCATGGTCACTGAGCCCAAGACAGCCTCCGACCACCACATCTCCCACCAGTCCTTCTCTGTTTGCAAACAGCAGGTCAAGCAAGGCACCTCCCCTGGTAGGCTCGCTTACCAGCTTTGTAAGGAARTTATCTTCCAGCCACTCCAGGAACCTCCTAGAGCGTTTTCTCTCTGCCGTGTTGTATTTCCAGCAGACGTCARGTAGGTTGAAGTCCCCCACGAGGACAAGGGCTAACGATTGTGAGACTTCTGCCAGCCGCTTCTAGAATGCTTTGTCTGCCTCTTCATCCTGGCTGGCTGGTCTATAACAGACTCCCAGCAGGATATCTGCCTTGTTGGCCTTCCCCCTCATMCTTACCCATAAGCACTCGACCCGAACATAACAGTCGTTGAGCTCTGTACAATCGAAACACTCCCTAACATACAAAGCCACCCCACCACCTCTCCTTCCTCGCCTATCCCTTCTGAAAAGCTTATAGCCGTCCATCGCAGCACTCCAGTCATGAGAGTCATCCCACCATGTTTCTGTGATGGCAACTAAGTCATAGCTATCCTGCTGCACAATGGCTTCCAGCTCCTCCTGTTTCCTGCCCATGCTGCGTGCATTGGTATAGATGCACTTGAACTGGGCTATCAATCTCACCCCCGACATCGGCATGCCACCCCTACGCTCATCTCTAGCGAGCCTGGTTTTACGCCCTTCCCCCTTCAGACCTAGTTTAAAGCTCTCTCGATGAGGCCCGCCAACTCATGGGTGAGAATCCTTTTCCTCCTTTGAGACAGCTGAACTCCATCCTTTGCCAGTAGGCCTGGTGCTGTGTAAACCTCCCGATGATCAAAAAAGCCGAAATTCCACCGATGGCACCAGCCTCTGAGCCACGTGTTAATCAGATGTATTCTCCTGTTTCTTACAATATTATTCCTCGCCACTGATGGGATTGAGGAGAACACTACCTGTGCTCCTGATCCTGCAACCAACCTGCCCAGTGCCCTGAAGTCCCTTTTGATCACTTTGGGACTTCTCTTCGCAACCTCATCGCTGCCAACCTGCATAACCAACAGCGGGTAATAGTCAGAGGGCTGTACCAAACCAGAGAGCCTCCTAGTAATGTCTCTAATGCAGGCCTCAGGGAGGCAGCAGACTTCCCTGTGGGATGGGTCCGGTCGGCAGATTGGGCCCTCTGTTCCCCTCAGAAGGGAATCGCCTATGATAATTACCCTCCTTTTTTTCTTAATAGAGGCAGTCATGATGTGCAGGTCTGACTGACTCAACCTAGGCAACCCCCTGGATGGACCTTCATCTACATCCTCATTTGCCTGGCCCTCAAGTTCCAGAGGCCCCTATCTGTTGTGTAAGGGCAACCGGGAAGGCGAGGGAGGCCGGGAGGGGATTCGCTTCRCGCCCCGAGCAGGGACCCGTTTCCATTCCCCCCCCATCTCTTAGGTCCCCTCCTTCTGCCTGCTGGCAAGAGGGAAGGGGGTCCTCTGCTTCTTGCAGAGCCTCCACCTGCTGCCTTTGCCTCAGGGATGGCAGTGTGTGGCTCCACCAATCCATCTCCCTCTCACAGTCCCTAATGCTCCTTAACCTTTCCAATTCCTCCTTCAGCTCTGCCCCAGGCTGAGCAGATCATCCCCCTGGTCACACCGCGCACAGGTGCTGTCTCCGCTGCCCTCCGGCACCAGTGACAGGCTCAGGCACCCCCTGCAGCCGGGGACCTGGACAGCTGCGCGCTTGTGTGGGAGCTCCGACTGGGTTGCCACACTCCTTCTGGCCATGGCTTTCGGCCAAGTGGAAACCATCGCTGGGACCTCTTCWGGGACGGCGACGACCGCTGGTTGAGTCAGCCCCTAGAGCCGGAGGGGGACTGCGCCCTCCCCGAACCGCCCGCGCGACGCCCTTCTGGTATGCCACGCCCTGTTTGCCCGCCCTGGTCGCTCGCGCTCCCTGGGGGCTGCTCTTGTATGCGAGGGGGTTGGGCCGCCGTCACCCCAGTCCCCGCCCACGCCGGGTCAGAGCTGCCGCCCGTCAGGAGCTCGCTCCTCCGGCTCGGGGGAGGGGGACTGGGGCACCCTCTCTCCCTGCGCGTTTGCTTTCGCGCTTTTGCCGCTTTAGGAAGGGTCCCCCGGCGCGATCCTCCGCTTCGCAGCCCTTCGCCTCAGTGGCTTCGCCGAAATGGCGGTACGCTGGGTTTTAAACTGCCGCCGTYACCCCAGTCCCCGCCCACGCTGAGTCAGAGCTGCCGCTCCTCAGGAGCTCCCTCYTCCGGATCTGAGGGGGGGGCTGGGGCACCCTCTGTCTCCCTGCGCGTTTGCTTTCGCGCTTTTGCCGCTTTAGAAAGGGTCCSCCGGCGCGATCCTCCGCTTCGGAGCCCTTCGCCTCAGTGGCTTCGCCGAAGTGGCGGTACGCTTAGCCATCTCAACTTGCGTATCTGTCTTGTTCTTTTTWAAAAAAMCCAACAAAGTAGAAATATTCAGGATCATTCCTTTTTATTTGGTAAATGACAGCATAGTTTCATATAAAACAAAAAAGATCCATGCTGATCAGCCACCCACACGCTTTCTTTAAACCTCTCATAAATTGGATCAACATTTAGAAAGCACAGTAAGTACTGGCATTTAAGTAATATTACAAAAACAGTCAAGCTGCGACAGTGAATATGTATCCTTCCTTTGTACATTAGCTTCCCTATGCACACATGATGTTATGAGATGCTGCTCAGCAATACAAGAACATGATTTTCTCGGGAACTTCACAATTGGAAATCACCTCTTCCTTTACGTACATGAGCAGTGCAGTTAAGCTCCCCTCTCCYCAGCACCAGCTATTGGCAGAGCAGGTCCCTCGTCCTGCCTCTGATTATGCAGCTACCCTCTGAGCCCGGCGCGCACCTCCCAATGCAAAAGGTTAGCCACAAGCTCCTGTGCACGGTCAACTTCTTGGTCCTCCCACACCTCAGTTTAAACAGAATTGGATCCTTACATGCCCTGGGAACAGCTACAGCTGCTGCTGCACCATATCCCCACCTCGTCCAAAGTTCATTGCTTTATCAGTGGTATGTATCCTCTGCTTCCAAGGAAAGACAAATTAAATAAGATAAAACTATCATAAGATTTGCTCAACTCCAAAACACACAGTTGCCATATCATCCTTTTTCATATACAATGCAGTTGCATGAATGGTGAGGCCATTCTTCCTCCCTGCCACCCAAAAAGGCTCACGAAGGCTTACATGTCTTCTAAACCACATCTTCTGAAAGTTAAGGAACGGCTGTGGCCACGGCCACAGAGATGTCTCTCTTTAAATAGAACTGATGATGCCTGCAGCGGGATGTTGGACCCTCACATCTGCCCTCAAGGCAACATCTACCCACTCATTAAGTGGCCCAACAGGTTTGGTCTGCTTGGGCTAAGCAGGGACCATGCAATTTATTTAACTCAGAAGTGGAATTTAAAGCAGAGTTTAAAACTGCAGATCCAGAAAATTGATCTTAAAAAAACTGCTCGACTCTGTGAAGAGCTCATAAACCTAAAATTAAAGCTTTAAAATAAATGCAAAAGCCATCATCTACTGCATTATGTTTCTCAGTTATACCAATTTAAAATTTTCACACTGAGATAATCAGAGTAGCCCAACGCTGTATCAGTAATATCACCTACACTAATGCCCTGCAAGCACAGCAACAAACCCTCTCAAGCAGGGGGCCAGGTGCCAGCACCAGCTACTGAACTTGAAATCAATTTTTTCTCTCAAGTGTAACTTTATTCTTGTACTCTATGAATATATCACTGTGTACAGGGACAGCTGTACACACACTTTACAGACAAGTAAGATGAAACCACTGACTTAATAAATCCATTTTTTATCGATGTACAGTACTTCAGTACAGCTATGTAACACAGAGCAGGACTGAAGCAAAGTAATGCAAAGCAGGAAGAAAGTAAAGACAAGGAGGTCTTTAAGATCTGTTACAGTTTCTTTCTCTGGAAAGGGAGCCCCATTTCTTTCCTGCGAGCTTTATTGTCTCGGTGAGGGATTGCTTTGAGGGTTTTCACCATTGTTGTCTCAAGGAGGTTGACTACAGACTTTAGTTCTCATTCTCCTGCCACCCATGCAAGCAAGCTGGTATTTGCATCCCCAGTTCTCCTTCTCCCATGTCACAAAGGTTTAGGTTTACCTGGTCTTTAAAGTGCCCCAAAATAAGCTGGACTCGGAATACCCTTTGCAGATTCCCAAAAAAGTAAAAAATACAGATGAACTACATTGTCCTCTGAATTAATAGATGTAATGAATTATTTCCAATACTGAATTATGGCATATAAGTTCACTCACCAAATATTTACTTGAAATTGGAGGGGAAGAGAATAAGGAAGAAAAAAACATTTTCAGAATAAAGAGAGCTGACTACAGAAGGCAGCAGTTAAGGCTCTAGTGGCAGCAGGCTGAGGTATCTGCATTTATTCTAAAAACTAGCAAACTGTGAATAAGCAAGTTGTAATGTACCACTGAAGTAGTAGAAAATACCCTCTTAGAACCTTCTGTTTGTAGTCATATCATTAATAATAGGAATACCCATTTCTTTTCTCATATTAGACCACTCGAGCCTGACCTGAAATTCTTTAATGTCCTTCTTTCACCGCAAGAGTTAGTTAATGGCTCCCTCTAACTCCAGGGTCACACATCTCAGTGCAGTTCAAGATCACGCTTTCGGCAGAGGTATCCCTCATGGGAGACAGATCTGCTCACCACTGTGACCGTTTGATGATTTTGGAACAAGCAGAGGCGTTTAGGCAGAAGCGCTGTGGTTGTCTTGCTCTAATGGCTTCGTTACCTGGCATGATGCCTGGCATCTTTTGATGCCTCGTTATCTTGTAAAAGCAGAATAGCTGCACACGTGGTACAGTTTTTCCAATGAACAAGTCACAAGACTCTCAGAGATATAACTGGTGAAAGGCTGTTGAAATGCTCTTAGAATTATAAGGACAACTTATCAATGCTTGGAACAAAATCATCCTTTTACTGATTAATTCACAGGCTCTGGGAAGAGTGTTTGCTTGTGAAATCTCTTCTGCTTTTTTTTTTCTTTCTTCCTTATTTTCTAATGATGATCTGTAATTTCCTTATTTTCTAATGATGATCCCTTTTGGGAATGTTAAGAACCGTGGACTCTTCTGAATTTAGCTCTGTTATCAGATAGCTTTCTTGGGAGACCAATAGATAAAAGCAAAACATAACTTTTCTCACCAAATAACAACTGCTTTGACATGCAACAGTTTGAGAAATAATCTGCCTGTGCATGTCATCATCTACAGACCTGTGATCTTTATACTACAGCTCTGTTGCCCACCGGGTAGCCAACCCTGAAATGTGGGCATCAACCCACCTGTGACCATACAGAAAAGGAAGCTCTTTAGGACTCTTCAGCTGAGTAGAGATTCCCTCGCATGAGAGCTGGTAATACAGAACAGGTCCAGATGAAACTGCATCTGGCTTTTATCAGCAAGCAATAGTGAGAGCCTGTATTTCAACAAGTAGCCAGTAATTAAAGATCCCTTACTCGACTTACTCAACCCCAGGCAAAAGAATAAAGATTTGAACCCACATTGCTTGTTAGCAGATATTCAGCTGATGGACTACAGCCTCTAAAAATTATGCTATAAGAAAATAGAGATGATAAGCAGAGGAGACTCAATATCAGATAAATTTACACACGGAGAAGAACTTTCCTAACTGACRGGCCTGAATCTCACGCTCCGAGGACAAACAACTCCACATCTTTCCAAAATAAGATGCAACAGAGCTTCTTTCAAATAGAGGAATGACTCCGAGGGTACCACTGTCACCACGTCTGGCTGTGAGCCCTTCAGAAGTCACAGTGACACCCTCTCTCAATTTGAACACTGGACGACAAAAGCCAGAGCGATCTTCACACTTCAGGCTGCAGAACAGCAGGTGGTTTGTGTTTGTATTTAGTCCAGGTGGTACAACAGCATAGTTTATATAAGCTCACACAGATGATAATTACCAAGTCCCCTATGGTAAACCCAAAAAGCCCCAGAAGCCACCCCTCCCCATCAAAAAGCCGTGATAGGGATTATAGTCCATGAAGAATAGCTCCTCCGCTAGAGAAGTCCTATACCCTGGAACCTGACCAGTGCCAAGGCTTGTTCTGTTTGCAGACAAATCGCTGAGAGAAGAAAAGGACACAATGACATGTTTCTGAGAAGGCAGATTAGAGATTAAGAGCACTAACCCAATGTTTGCCTTGGCTGGAAGAGGAAGTGTGCCATAAAGACAAGTCTCTGAGTTTTGTCTGCAGCACTCCTACTTGTGTCTTGCAAGGAGAAGTCCCTCAGGCCAATACTATACAGCAACACTATGGTTACCCTTGGGTTATCAGAACTTTCTAGTTTTAAGTAGCGCTTTTCTCTTCAGGTCCAGCTACAAGGCAGGGTGAGTGCTGGCAAGAGATCACGGCATCTAGAGGGACTCTCACCTCCTCGAGGAAAGGAGCCCAGTATGTGTTTGTCAGCCTTTTGAAGTTACATTTCTAAATGGAGACAGAAAACACTTTGCACCAGCTCCCCAGGGCAGAACTCACTGCTCTGGTTACAACTTTTCGTCTTTTACCCTATCTGAACCTGAAATCATCTACTGTCCCCTGCTCACAGCAGACAGTTTATGCAACCATTGTTGACCATAATCTATCAAGGGTAAATTGTCTACAGATGCCCAGTATGTGAT
The DNA here is from genome assembly GCA_030449065.1 of Oceanodroma leucorhoa. NCBI lineage: Eukaryota > Metazoa > Chordata > Aves > Procellariiformes > Oceanodroma > Oceanodroma leucorhoa. The sequence continues at coordinate 10,729,739 of JASVER010000029.1, forward strand.
TATGAAAGATTAAACAAACAGTATGGGAGTAGCTTTAGGAATCTCAAATGCCCGTGCTGACGATGCATACAATCAGGGCTTTATTATTGAAGAGAGCACACCACCAGTTTGAATTTTGAGTGCTGCACAGCCTCAATAGATTTTACATGTTACAGTAGCTTTCTGCCGGTGCCTCACAGTGGTTCAGGAAATAAGGGGGATACTTTTCTCCCCAACAAATATTTACAAAAAATTATGTAGTTGATACTACTTCTCTTCCCTACTTAAAAATTGTCTGGTAATTCCTAAATACTGGAAATACATTAGAAGTTTTTGAAAATAGCAACACCCCACTAAAAAGTTGCTTGATGATCCCATTCCCTAAATTTAAAGGGCTTCTTTAATTTCTAAATTCCCAGTAATCTTAAATAAAGCCAACACCTTTCTCAACATCCAAGCCAGGCRCCCCTAAAGGTGAATAGCACTGTCACAAAAAAAAATATCCATTCATATATTAAAAAGCAAACAAGCAAAYAACTCTCCCATCTCTAGCATGAGCGACAGTAATCTCCCCCCGACTGGTTTGCTCATTATCTTTTCTGACATCCACACAATAAGGGAAGCTGAGCGCAATAAATGCTGCTTTTTGCTGAATTATGCAGCACGCGAATCGCTTTGGAACGTGTTGACTCACTGCTCACCTTTCACTGTTTCATTTGACATTTTGGCAAGCTGGATTTTATGGAAGTCCTCCAAAATAATACATATTGGGTGAAAGAGTGAGTCTACAACTGTTGAAAGGGAAGTAGAGAAGTTGCACTTTCTCGACAGTGACAGAGCTCATAGGAAGATAAGCTATGCCAACTCAAATGGGGTCACCTACAGCTTTTTGTTTGTTCTGCTTTTTTTTTGGCCTTTCTCCTCCCARATCTTCCTTATGCAGCCTTTGAAAAGCCTATGATATCAATTGGTAAGAATTACAGAGTGTAAACAAATGTAGTGAACTTTTTAATCTCAAAACTGTTTCCAAGAAACTGAGGTACATATAAAGATCATAAATTGCACACTGTCATTTGAACACTGGCTGTACAGTTGAGAAGGCAAAGGAAGTACTTTATCTTTATGTACTAAAGATCAATTTTGTTTACTCGCACCTAAAAATACTTAAATCCAAAAGACATCTTGCCAGTATGAGTAGGATACTTAGGTTTTTTAGTCCCATTGGATCAGCTGTTGACTTATTTCTAAAGAGACATGGTCCAAAGAGTCCAGAATGAAGGGACTCAGGTGCGTAGCTCCAGAAGCAGCTCTACATGTTGAAAAGATGCTCACTAGGGTCTAAGTGGTATTACTTTTTTCTTTTTGGCAATAATTAATCCCAGTAAAATGCAAGAATTTTCCAACTTGGTAAAACTCAGACAAGARTGATGTAACATTACTAATATGGGAAGGCAAATATTGTATTAGGATATGAAATACGGTGAACATCATGCACATAATCTAAAAATCACAGCTCACTACTGACTTCTAATGAGGTTTTGCAATTGTGTCAGAAGAAGCTTCCCCAACAAGGGAGTAAAAATCTGAGCTGTTTATCATTTACTAATATATACCACAACTCTTAGAGACAGCTTCTTCAAAATCTAATATTGTAATAYGTATTTTGACAGCTGTAATCTCGGGATAAACAACACTGAACATAATGTGATTAGCAGCTATAATTTCCATTTGACGTGAATGCAATAACCCTAACTCAAATCTAAACCAGAAAATGAATAACTATGAAATTTTCAGCCAGTCAGCCTTGGAGATGTAGTTAAACAGAGGGCACCCTTCTCCATTGTGGAAACTGTCTGAGGCTCTTGGGACTGGTTCAGTTGGGCCCCAAGAAATACCACTTCCAATAAAGCCAATCCAAACACCTCATATCAATTTAACTGTAAATTATAAAGGGTGCTTTTGTTAGCAGAATAGGGAAGTTTTCCAAAACGTCTGATTATTTTACACTGCATTAGTTAGTAAAAGAAGAACTGATTCCTGACTAACAAATATGTTATTACTGCCCAACACCACTCTTGGAAATCAGAGACAAGCACCTGGTAGCRTATTGAAAGTGTGGTCTAATCAAAGAGATTTTCTTATCCCTTCTTTTCTTTCAATTTTTATTCTTGATGGTTTTTCTTACGTTGCTTTAAACACCCTAAGTAATGTTGCTTCTTCATCATGTTTTAGAAATCATTCTAATTTGATAGGTAATAATTACAAATTTACCTGTAGGTTAAATTTTTTGTTAATTAGTTTAATGCCGTTGATTTCAGAATATTTCCCCCTTTTGAGAGTCAAGCCTTTCAGATACTCAGGAAAGCTCACAGGACAGATAGTGTTATTTTACCTACTTGTATAAAGCCTTTTTTTTTGACCAAAACCAATCTTTCCACAATTCAGACATTCCTGACAGTCCCTCAAGAYTTCTTACCCTTCCTGCAATTACTCAAATTTGCCAGAGCCAATTCTTTGGAAGTCAGAGATCAGAGCCTAGTCTTGGTGCAGCTGGACATAAACTAGTCCTGGCTGAACTCCGCTTAATCACACAATACAGCACACATCTGAGGAAGCCAAAAATCTTTCAGAGATTTTTTTTTTTTATTATCATTTTTTATCAAGGTGAATTCTTCTCACAGAGAAGAACTTTTTTCCCCTCCACAGTTTTTCTCACAATCTGAAATTGAACAGCAAATTTTTAKTCTCTGAAAGATGTAGCTGCTATTGTGGAGTGAAATTAAATAAACCTCAAAACTGAAGGGTGTGTACTGGAAAAGAAGATAAAAGACAAACATGAGGAATGTATAAAAGGTTACCAGTGGTCTTATATGCTCCATTATGCATTAATATCAGATTGCAGGTAGCAGTTCAACCCTCAGCTTAAGAGGTCCTGCATCAGCAAAAGACAGTTGATCAATTGTCCTGAATATGCACTGTAGAAAAGTGACACTAATGGTTATGACAAATTGTTATCTAAGGAGACTGTCAAAAACTCTAACTCGGGACCAAAGCCTTACATATCCCTGCAATGTACTCTATACACATAGGATAAATTAATCTCTATTTAATAAAGTCAAGCAGACAGCTCCAGTAACACCTCTCTCCTATGCATCAGTCATGAGCTTTTCAGCAAGCCACAAGCACTGTTAATTAAAATAAAAAGAGCACAACCATTTAGCAAGAATTACTTTGAACAGCTCAGGTAACAGATGTGATGTCCTAGCTACTGCCACCGTTCCCAGAGCGCACATCAGAGCCCTCTTGCTAACTGCGATATGCATGTAGCTACAACTTCTGCCCTGGTATGTTATGTTCAGCTTTGTCTCTTGCTTGCACGGGCTCATTGTGCTGTGTTTTGGGGACCCCATTCCTCGTGATTTGGGACCTGTTGGAGTACAGCATGTGGAAACCACAGCTAGAGAGGACTGGTGCATGCCAGGCCTTACATCGGTGTGGAGTTGATGTGCGGGTAGGGCATACCTGCAACCAAAGCACTTCTGAGTCCCAGGTCAGATRTAGCCTCCTTCCACCTTCCACTGCTTCTTCCCTTCTGTCTCTTTTTTCATAGCATGCATTTTTATTCTCATTTCTCTCCTCCTGTTGTTGTCTCTACCCCTTCATAAACARTTCTGTGGTGTTTAAAGTGTACATGTTGAGCATGCATCCATGTAGTGGGCTACTGCATATCCTTGCATGACTGAAGAGAAGAGAAGGGATATATATATACACACACACACCCTCTTGTATAAAGAATATACTCCTTGCCTTATCCCATGAGAACCAAGATAAAAGTCAGATGCTAGACGTTGCATTGCATATAAATGCAAGAGGCCACATTTTCAAGAGCTGCTGTGTATGTCTGAGGTTTTCTTACATATTTAACATTTAAAATCAGTTAGAAAAATAATTTTTGTTGACACACTTCTTATATCTAAATGTCAATTGTCAGAAWGGTTCTAGCTACTTATTTCACTAAGAAAAGATTCTGCACCTAAGTATTTCAGTTTTCTGTTGCATTTCAATTAAAACCAGTCATATCTATAAGGCACTAAGCCACTCATTCATGAACTTCTTAAGGAATAAATCCTCTTTTTGAATAATTATAAATGAAAAGTTAAATCCTGAAATTCAATTGCAGTCTGAGTTTTCACTGCAGGCCACAATGTTCTAATAAACTAAACACTAGAAAAACTGAAAATCTACATAGCAATGTAATCTCCATGGAGATTCAGAGGTTCAGAGGTGAAAGCTCGTCCCATGGTAACTCTTGAGTCCTCAGAGGCTCATCAAGTCTGTTCAGAAATGAGTTGTCTCTCCTGAGAGATGCGTTGAGGACGTGGAAGCTGAAATCCTAGTTCTTGGTGTTGTTCACTGCTGATCTTGGATGGCTTGTGAGTACCTCAATCCATGAGACAGTGAGACCGGTGGCAGTTGTTGTTTAAGGTATCTCCTTTCCTTTCTATAAGGTCTTACACAGACTTCTCTTACATTAATTTACTACAAGATTTCAGGTACTGGAGGATTGCTCTATTTGAAATGAAAGAAGTGACCAACTTCCTTATACTAAGGAAACCTTTAAAAAGAACCCCAAAACAACATCCACTTGCCTAATGCTAGCTGAATACATAACACTTCAGTGATAAACAGTGAGGAGCCTCTGCTGCTGGAGACACTTGTGCTAATTACTTCTCCCCCTCCTTATCTGCAGCAGAAGCAAAAAAGAAGTGGAATTGATCTCTTAAGTGCTGTGCACAAAGAACAACCTTTAAGGAGAAACTACTTTAATTAAACCAAGATGAGCAGCAGCATTTCTTCAGGACAAAACTGCACACCCGTCGAAAGAAGCAGAGGCTTCAGGACTGCAGAGTTCACAGTAATTAAGAATAGAGATGAGCAGCTCCGGTGGKAAGAGACTGAGCAAGGCTTAAGCCACGCTGTCACCCACAAAATGATGTCACAGGCACCAGCAGACGGTTTAGTCTGGACAGAGAAAGCTGATCTGAACTTGAGAGGAAGATCTGGAAGTCATTAGCATGCACCTGGCAGATAGTATATGAACAAGTTTACTCCTGGATAAGATGCAGAAAGAAGAGAGAAAGCAACAAAGGAATTAAATTCTCCAAGACTTAGAGGAGAGCTGGAGGGGGCACAGTTAAGAGCATTCAGAGGATAAGTTGTAAAGCTGAGAAGAGACAAACTAGAAGAATGACAAATTTCTAGGTCTCAGGGGAGCATGCAATTGCCAAAGAGACTTGCTGGATGATGTCAAGGTGATTGCCAGTTAAATGGGGAGAGAAAGTGCAGGATCAGAGATGTGTTCACAAAGATCTTCCCAAGGGCTGGGCAGGAGCTGTCCTGAAGCTTCAGCAACATCTGGCAGCTGGGCAGAAGGCAAGGGGATTAGCTACTGCCCAGCCAGTGTTTTCACAACGCACCTCCAGAAAAGGTCAAAATTTGCAGCTATCTGTTATCAGACAGCTTTCTGGAGAAGTTGTTCCATGTGTACAGATGCCTGAAGGCATCGTCAGGGGATGGAGATGGGAGGGTGGCGTCCAAAATGAGACAGCCCATTTAGAGAGAAACATCAGTTGGCAGCTCAAGAGAGGAATACATTTCAAGAATAATCTGTCTGTTCATATTTTCAGCAGTTCTCTTTTCTGCTTAAATACAAAAATCTATTAGGTTGCTCCTATTTTTAAATACAATACATAGAACACCACGTATTCATTGGAGAAACAGGTATAAATGTGGAAACCTCAGTAAGACCAATTCAGCACTTACGGCATTAGTTTTAAATGCAACAGCATGTTTAAATTTTAAGAGCTATGCCATATAAAATTGAGAAAAGGGCAAATGTATTTCAAATACTTACTCCCTTTATCATTTTCAGTTGTGTCCTTTAAGGGCTTTTAAAAGTGTAGAACTTTTATATCCCAAGTATATTCCAAGCAGCTATGTAAACATACAGAAAAAAATTGTTACTAAATCATGGCAAGTTAAATTATTAAATCATCACAGTGGCAAGACCCAGAAACAAGACTTGGCTCTGTCATCACTCAGAATTAACACTGATCACTTACCTCAGTAAGAAGAAAGTATGAAGGCCAAATGGGCATAGTACAAGTGTCACCCACAAGACACATGGAGCAACACTGTATATACAGCTCTGCTGTATATAAGCTCTCATATATAGCTCTGCAAGCACAATAGAAGCATTCAGATCTTGCCATAAGCACCATGATTCTCCATGTGACAAGTCAAAGTCCTATACTTTATAAGAAACAAAGAAAATATTCTTTCTTTTGAAGTGCTACTGGATAGCACTAGTATCTACAGTATGCAAATGAGCATCACCTGCTACATCCTCAGCAGGATGAAAAATATTTTCCTTGTATCTAGGTAATATAAATACAGATCATTGTATGTTAAAATACTAAAGTGAAATTCACCTTTGCATATGCAAAGGCCAGGTAAGTGATTGCATTCAGGTCACCAACTGTGAGTGAAAGGCCCCTACAGAAAGATTTGTTCTGTGGGGCTATGAATAAATACCATTGCCACAGAAGTGTAGCAGCTCCCATGGAAGATGCACTTTCATCCCCAGCAGGTGCTAYTGCAACCTGGGGACAGTTCTGCGTAGACATCTTCCCTTTGGGATTACTCCTTCTGCACTCTTCAATGGATGGTGTGACCGTGTGGTTAATTTTCTGCGCACCACACTTTTCATTTCATGGAAATCAGAATGCCCAAGCATTTTAGCTGTGTTATTTTTTTCAAAATGCATTAGTGACAATTACAGATGGAAACAGTTCTTGGTTAGTGGTTACAAGCTTCTATTCAGTGTTCTCTCATATGTGCTGCTTCACTCTTTTTTCTTTATTCTCTCTATCACATCTGTGTATCAAAATGGACCCTTTAGGCTCTGCTATTAAAGACTCCAGCACATCACTAGGCCTAGGGAGAGGAAGAGCCCAGAGCAATTGTGGCTTTACTGCTTTATGAACCCACAGTTACAGAGGCGAAACTGTCACACGAGAGGCCCACAGAGGCCCAACAGTTTTTCTCCCTTTATTTTTCTCCCCTCATCTTTTCACCTTCCTGCAGAATGGGTAGTGAAAGAAGTGACACCTTTATTTCCTAGCTTGGTTGCAAGCCAAGTATGAGGCAAGCAGGAGAGGAAACATTGAACATACAATCTGGGAGTTGCTTTTGTCCAGAAATGTTGATATAACAAGATTGAGTTATTTTATAAGTCTGAAAATTCTCCCAAACAAAATATTTTGAAATAACCAACAGAAAGTGCCTGGCACTTCTCATTAGATTAAAGTGTCAGTAGCAAACTCCAGGCGCTCCTCTTACAGCGCCTCAAATAATACACTTTCCAATTGCCATTCAGGTCGTGCAAAGAACAGTCAGAGACAGCCAGTATCAACACTGTGAAGTACAGAAAAACAAACTAGGGTGGTTTATTTTCCCTCTGCTCAGACATACTGACCATCTCTCATGTTCACAGAAATGACATCTCCCCAGAATACAAACATCCAACACAGCAACAATGTTCCCTCGTACATTGATATACATTTTTAAAAGTCAGTTTGGGGTGGGGGCCATTGGTAGGAAAAAACCCCCAAAAGCAAGGCAACAAGAATACCTTCTCTGACAACAAGAATAAAGCCCCTTTCCAGACTACCCTTCTTGTCTGAGGAATTTTTCTTCTATCTTGAATATCTGGGAAGGGTTGTTCATTGGCTTTGGCAGTGTTTTGTTTTAGGTACACACACATCCAACACAAGCACCGCAAGATGCAGCTTCTAAGGAGGAGCCACCTACACACGCAGCTGCTTTCTGTTTCCCCCGTGATTTCGGAGGGAGGTATGGGAGGTGTGGAAATGGGCGCCCCCAGGCAAAGCGCTGCCTCGTGGGAGGGGAGGCAACACCAGAGCGCCATTAAAAGTCGGTGGGAACAGCTAAGGGTAGAAGTCCCTACTTTCTAGTGTTAGCAGAAGTCAACAGAAATGGCACTGCAATGTGGAAGAGACCTGTTGCTTTATAAAATCAGGAGAAGTCACGGATGGCTGCCTGCAGCAAAGGGCGGGTGCTCCTCCGGCAGGGGTGAGGGCAGCGCACGTTTCCCCCGCACCCACGGCTGATCAAGGGGAGAGCTAGACCCTCAGATTTTGCAGTGTTTGGGTAGCAGGCGGAGCCATGAACCCCTCTCCCACCCCTCTCCAGCCTCTTAAATATCCCCCCAGGCCACAGCCCCTCTGTGCCTAGCTTTTCTTTCCTTCACAATTCATGTTCCTTCTCCAACCCTTTTCCATCCCACGAGACCCTCTCTCTCTCTCTCTCTCTCTCCAGCCTCTTAAATATCCCCCCAGGCCACAGCCCCTCTGTGCCTAGCTTTTCTTTCCTTCACAATTCATGTTCCTTCTCCAACCCTTTTCCATCCCACGAGACCCTCTCTCTCTCTCTCTCTCTCTGCCCATAATCACCACTTTCATCTGTTCCCCACTGCCGTGTCTTTACCTTTCACGACTGTGAGCCTTCTCCGTCACCATCGCAGGGGGCTGCAGCAGTCTGGAGCTGGCCTTGCAGACGCCTTCTTGCCTGGAACGCTTACTATGTGAGCGAGGTGCAGAACTGAATTTCATGTGACTGAAAGTCTCTTGGGCTGCCAAAGCCTTTTTTTTGGCCTTTTTGTAACTGCATTTTGCTCTGAGTCTCAAACGCTGATGTGCGAAAGGTCTCTTAGTGCCATGTGTGGGCAAAAAGCATCGCAAACTCACAAGGAAAATGCACAAGTTAAAATGGGAGTGCTACAGTACTTTTTTAATGAACACTAAAAAAAATGTAGCCTCTCCCTGATATGATGCATACTCAGAGCAAAGTCCATCAGTATTCCCTTGTCATAATAAAACACCTGTGCTGTAGCTGGCAGTGATGTTTCCCCTTCCACAGTAATGGAGACAAGCCATTGCTAGTGCAGCTGCTGCAATTACTTTCTTTAGCTCAGCAGCTTACAACAATAATTTCAGTTAAAGTAAACCTGTGGAAGGTGCCAGACTGCTGGCTCTGCTGAGAGCCTGTATCTAGGCACAAAATTTGAACTCGAGTAGCTGTAACAGCACAAGCTTTCTCATGCTGTCTTGAGCATACATCCTTCCCTCCCACACCCAGAGGAAATAAAAAGAGCTCAGCTGGGTCTGTCTCTCCATCCTCTCTCATGAATTGAGGTCTGTGGTAGAAGTGAAGATTTAGGTTTGGGGGCTGAGTATTTACAGTCCTGCTCCCAGCCTGTGATGACAAATGCCAGCTCAGCTACGGTTCATGTTTGCACCGAATGTACCTCAAAGGAGTCATTTGTACAAGGAGAAAGAGAAGCTGTGAGCGATCACAGTTATACCTTGGATAAACCCTGCCCTTCTTTTTTTTCTTTTTTTTATTTTTTTGATGGAATTAAGCCTTTCCTTAGTGCGACCAGCTGCAGAGAGGCTGGAGAGGAAAAGACGAGCTGCAGGAGAGAAGACTTTGGAAGAGGAAGCCTGTCTCTACGTATGTGAAAGGATTGTCAATGCCATCTCTGTAAATAATCTAAGTAATTACAAGCTGGAGAGGCATTTTGCTTTTTACGTTTGTCTTTTCCATCAGGAAGGGATGATGTGGGTCACTGTCACTCGCTCAGTCCAAATGTCACTTCACAGCCTGAAATAATATGACTTCTTTTGTTACTGACTTGTTAGAGCCAAYGACTTCAAGGATACCTTGTAGCTCATCCTCCACCAGCCACCCCTCTTAATTTCAAAGTCAGAGACAGCTTTAGCAAGCAAGTTTTCACCTTCACTGTAAGTCAAATGACAGGCAAAAGCACATTGTTTTTTCAAATCTTTTACAACTGGTTGCATACCATATTGGTATATACCATTGGCTGAATATCACATAGTAGTATTGGGG
>JASVER010000029.1:10739770-10776047 GCA_030449065.1 Oceanodroma leucorhoa
CATTTTAAATTTTTTAAAAAATGTTTTTAGCATGTCCAGTTGCAATGGAGCAGGGCTGGAATCTGACATTCATACAGATACTGAAAGAAGCTCCTGTTCAAATATTCTGCAACCAGCTTCCCCCATGTCGAGGCCAGAAGCCCCTCTGGCTGGACTACACAAGCAACAAAGGAGCAAGATGCTTGTCTGAGAGGTCAGCGAGCGGGCAGAGGACCCACACTACGGGGGCAGAGTGGGAGGGAGAGGCAGGACAGCTAAGAGTCTTGAAGACGTGAATGAATTCATTTAGGTCAGGGATTCAGAAGGTACTGTGACCAACTTAGAGCAAAAGGGCAGAGATGAGCTTAGCAGTTGTCTTGGCCATGTGGAGACTGGTGGATGGTGACTTGGGAAAAAAAAGACTGTCAGAGAAACAGGGTCACGGAGCACAGGTACTAGGGAGCTAGGTGCTATCCTCTTCTGTTCTTTCAATGCATACCTGTTTCACTTTAAAACCCTGTTTCCTTTTGTTGTATGTTGTATTAAAGCTCAAGACTAAAATAAAGACTAAAATTTGGGGGTTTTCAAATGCTTTGCTGGCCGGTGTGGCCCACTTGCACTGTAGCAGTACGTCCTGCCGCAGGAGGTGGTGTGCTCCCAGGATGCAATGTCAAAGCAGGCCCTGCAGTGCTAACGCTCCTCACCAACCTGGTTAGTAAATGAAYGGAGGCTGAAGAGTGGAAGATCTGAACTGCAACTGTTTTAAACAAATAAAGTTGTCATCCTGTTTTGTGGGTACTCTTTTCTCTTTAATTAAAGTGGAGGCTCACAGAGGAAGTATGGGGACATAAAGACTTATGAAATCCACTCTAATGGTTGCATACATGTGTGACCTATTTAGCACCTGCAGATCTGTTTAATGCCAAGAACTACATCAGATAATTCAAGCCAAAGCTCACAGGGAGTCACATAATGAGACTGTTCAGATTATTGTCGTGATTAGGCCATTCCCTTCCCCCTTCTCACTTAGGAAGTTCATTTAGGCAAATAGTCATTTTAAGAATATGCAAATGCTGATTGCTAGTTTGCTATGGATCTGGCAAAAAGCCAGGCTTCTGTGATGCTGGCAGTGTGAAGTTAAATATGCATGACCTCACATAACGTTCCTCCGTGGGCTCGCAGGCGTTCTGCACCTGTGAAAATCCAAGCCTACCAACTATCAGAGTCACTATTCTGAGGCAAAGTGTGTCTAGCGTTGTAGTCGAATCACTTAGCGTTTCAGTGCTCAATGGTCATGTAAACTCAGCACATGTTCATTATCTATCTCTACTTTGGTAAGGTCTCGAGTAAAAAAAGTCCTTTATTTGTCTATGGTAAATCTAATACTTTGCTCTTGACAAGTATGTACATATTTCACATGGGAAGGAGGGGAAGATTTCAATACTGACAACTTTGCAGTTACGTTAAAATTGGGTAAGTCCACTGCTATCAAGACATGGGGAATAAAATGCAGTAGTTAGTATAAATAATGTATTTGGCAGTAAGGAATTAATAATGCATTATTAAGATCAGGGTAGCTCTAGGCAATTGCCTGAGGCCATTGTACATAATAAGGAGTCACAAAAAAGTCAACTATAGCTCAAGGTTATAAATCAGAATCTAAGTAGAACAAAACTTATAAATCCAATAAAATCAGCTTCACCTAGTCTCAATTTACAAATATTTGTATAGTATATAGGACTGACAGTATCTATATTCTTAAAGAGATTCTGCAACATTAGATTATCCATAAAGGGGCAAATTCTGACCTCATGAATATCAGAGGAACTCAGTGCATCATTTTCAATTAAAAATGGAACTTCTAGGATAAGAAAAAAAATGCCCCCAGGTAATAGCAAATGTATGCTTTTACAACAGAAATGACTGCAGAGAGGGCTGGCTTTTCATATKGAGCCTCAGGATTTACTTTCAGCCAAGTTTTTCTCCTCCGTCTGGTTGCTTTGCCGTGGCAGCAGCAGCAGGGGCTCCTCCTTGCCGAGGGAGATGCCAGTGGGAGGGAGCGCAGCGGTTCCTCCCTGCACCCAGCAGAGTGGCCTCATGGGACTATGGGCCACCCGTGGTGTTTTCCAAGGCTGTGGAGGCTGCTCTGTGCCACCCAGCCAGCGACGGGGCCTGAAGAAACATTGCGGGCCCTTCACTGAGACTGAAATACCAATTGCAATGGAAGCTACGATGTCCGAGGGTTACAGCTGGCTTTTTGTGGTCAATTTTTGCCTCATGTTGGTGGCTCATAGCCAGTCTGTGACTAATCACTGATTAGTGATCCCAGCCCTATGCAATGAGCATCCTCCATATAGCAGGAATTTTTATTAATGAGTACCACAATGCATGACCCTGCACTTCAAATTGGAGGAGGAGGCTGACATGGCCAATGCTCTTACTCCAGTGACATCATGACTGCTGCGTTGTTGGCTTTTGCTACCCACTTTGCAATTGCTGTGGGAACAGGTCTATGGCTGCACAAGCAGAGGTGTTCCCTTTTGCAAAGGTTTGGCATATTTTTTGTCTTAAATTGTGGAGCAGACTTCACAAAACAACTTTTATAACTGTAAAAAGTATTGCTTACTTATTTGCATGCCATAGCATATTGCTGTTAAGCATTCAGCTGTGGATTTGTAATATTTTGGAGAACTAGTTCTTAATAAACAAAAACAAAGGGAGACTGGTAGGTTTAAGCTGATTGATTGTCCTTCAGTGTTGAAACATGTTTGATTTAAGCACAGAAGGATCCATTAATGCTAACTTACGATCTATTTTTAGAGTAATTCCAAGCAATTACTATTCATATGACTCAAGCACCCAGGCTGAATTCTAGCCAGGCAATAAAAGGAGATTTTTGTAATGCCAGAGAGACTCTTGAACAGATTTGGAGGAAAATACAAATCAACTGTTAGCATGATAAAGCCATGCACACACTGACTCAGTTTCTGGAGCTCTTGACAACTCAGGAAACATTCACACCGGAAAATCAGACATAAACTGCACATTGGTGCAGCACTGCTGGCTTTGTAATGTCTGGGGTTCCATGCAGTTATGGTGCAGGGAGAGGCTGGAAATGAGCTCACCAGTCTCCATTCCCTTCTTTACTCTCAGCAATGAAGTATTGTGAGAAATACTGATGCGAAGTTTCCTGCGGAGACATCAGGAGGAGAGATGGACAGATGCATATGCTGGCAAACACTCTGAGAGGTGAATACATGTTCACAAAATCCCTTGCTCTCACACACTCAGGATCTTCCTTTCCTTTCTTCCCATGTGGACTTCAAACGAGCCAAAGTCTCRTTTTCTTTCTTTCCCCAGTTCTGCTCCTCCTGACACTCTTTTTCCCTCTGATGTCTAATTTTGGTCTCCAGCATTTCTTTTTCTGTTGCAAGACTCTCCAGGGAATAGTGCTGCAGCGGGGCCACCACAGGTGCCCCCGCCGGGCAGAGCAGCCGGGAGGGAGGGCTGGGCAAGGCAGCTGCAGACACTCAGTAGTACCAGACAAGCCCTTCAACATCATACACATGCGTTGCTCCAGATTAATTCTAGAGTGATTAACCAGGTCAGGAAGGCAATGGGGGAGTGCTTTTGTGTCCAAATGAGGGCAATGAGTATCAGGATACCTGAGCTAGCCATAGGGGAGTGGGAGGTTAAGACAGAGGGTGCACAGGAGACCCCTTATCCTTCTGGAGCAGCACCTGGGGGCCAGGCAAGACACCTGAGGGTGCCTAATGGCACCTATGCTTAGATACCTTGGAAGGAGTTGTAGGTTAACCACCTCACAAGGGAAAAAAGTCCTCAGCACAGTGAAAAATTATGCCCTGCAGTCAAGATTTACACTTCAGAAAAATCATTTTAGGCTAAGAAAGCAGAAAAGAAACAGGCAAGGAAACTAATAACCCCACTTTCATAAAGCATTTATATTTTTTATTTGAAAACATTATACAGGCATTACATTGCCACAGCCAGTCCATATAGGAGCATGCAAATATCAAAATGGAGAAAGGTTTGTTCAGCTTTTCAATGCAGGATTTGGGGTTGGGATTTTGTTTGCTTGGTTTTGGTTTTGGTTCGTATTTCCATCTGCGGTGTCAAGATTAGTGTGCTTTATTATGGCATTTAACAATAAAATCCTACCCATGGGGTAAAATTTATATTTGTAGCTAGCGCAGGAATACTAAATGGTTTTAAAAAAAAGAAAGAAAATGATACTACACGCTTGTCAAAATGTTAATAGCACAAGTTAGCAATCTCTACACTATACATTGAAACTTCTTCTTCTGACACAGTGGTGCAAAATTTTCAATTGCTTGGTCTATCGTCGTGTGTTTTGAAAGTTTATAGCCGAAACAAAGACAAGGTCTGTCTCCCAGTGAAGGTTTTCATCCTGTAGCAGAAAATTACATCAGTCTTGCTAAGGGCTGCTCAGGGCCAGCAGTATATAACAGAGTTTCGGTTTGTTCAGGCAAGGAGCTATACAGAGCTAGAGACGTCCTACGCAACACGGAGAGTAGCTGCCGGTTAGATAGCTGAACCTTTGCTGGTGCGTACTGAGGTCTCGAACTGCAGAAAACAAGCAGGTAGAAGTAATGTTTTCCTTTACTAGACCTCAGCTTTTCAGTCAACAGTTACTTGTAAAGCTATACTACTGTTTTCCTTTGAGGTCCATCCAGTGCTAGCACACTGGTGCTCATCCGAGTATCCGCCTTGTTTAACGGGAGACACAGACAGTGAAGCAGCCCCACTTTGTCCATCGAACTCCTCCTGTGCGAGTAACACGGGGGATGGTGGCTGGGCGCAGAGGGCACACCGAAACATTCATAACTTACCTCCGTACAATACCTCCGTACAAGAGAGCCTTTTAAAATAGCCTATAAAAATTGCTTCAGATGGCACCTCTCAGCCACCCGTGGATCGCAAACCCTTGTATGTGAAAACTCCCAGCCCAGTGAGCTGGCCGGGAGATGCCTCCTGCCCAGCTGTTTCTGAGAAGACTCTAACAAACATCTACAAGTTAGTGTCAGAAAAATGAAGAGGGGGAGGCGGAAGGACTACAAACATTTGGCTTAAAAATAAATACTAATAATGAAATTAACCAAAACAATTATGCAAAAGGAAGTGTAAACATGAAACAAACACACACGCACGCAATCCTCAAAGGTCTTAAGACCAACACGGGGACTAATGTTCTGAGAAAGGTATTTAATTGGTATAAAAGGTAGCAAAAAAGACTGAGATGACAGGTGCCCACCAGCGTGCCTCTGGGTACCTGAGGGAGCCATGGTGGTTGTAACCAGAGCCCCTGCTCCTGGGCAATGTACGAAACCCACCTCAAGTCAAAGCCCTCCCAGGGCTTGACCCAAGGATGCTTGCTGGCTCCTGTGCATGAGGGCTTCACCCGACCATGCGCTTCCCACCTGGACTTCCACCCCACACACCTTACCCTGAAGTATCAGGTAATGTTTCTTGTGTGGTTTTTAATTTTTTTTCTTTGAATCCCGTAGTATTTAGACTTTCCTTAATATCCCCAGAATACGGACTCTGTTTCTCTGTGAGAATCTTTTGGTTTTTTTAATCCCCAATGGTTTAAGAGAAAAAGCTTGGAAACATGAGTGCTAAAAAGATTAAATAAACAGAAGGCAGGAAAAAAAATCATTCATTTGTTATGATTTTAAACCCAAGCCATCTTAACCAAAGCTTTTGGGCCGGTTTTGGGCATGGTTTGGCAATACTGTGGACCTTTCCCTCAGCTGCAACAGGATCGTGGCAGACAGCCTGAACTYGATGGGACAGAAATCGCCTCTCTTCCTCCTCCACAGCAAGAATAAGATACAACATACTTCTGCTGTTCAACAGTGTTTTGGCATTTGCTACTTCATGTATATTATGCATACATACTTCTCCCAGTCTGCTTCARGGAAGTCCCTTCGATATTAAAGCAGGACAGGACTATAAAAGATGAATGTTACCTCAGCAGAAATTCATCCTGCTTGGTTGAAACTGTGTGGCCTTTCTAATCTCCAGAGTACAGACTGATTTTTTTTTTCTTTTTTAAATAGAAATAGGTAAATTGTATTTTTCAAACATGAAGCCCTACATTTTTGCTTGAGACAGACTTCTTCAGCAGAATAACATTCAAATCAAATTCATCTTCTATGCCCACAAGCAAAATATTCATCAACCCTGCCGTAAAATCCATTTTCAAATACAATGAATGTGTACACACTTTTACAGCACTATTGTGTACTTCTTAATCTCCTTCCTTCTGACGATCCTGAAGCATTTTAAAATAACTTGGTCCCATAACACCCCTGTGAGGTAGGTAAAATATCATTATTCCCATATATACAGATTGGGAAACTCAGCCACACAGAAGGTAAGTCATGCCCAAGATCACGTAGAGATATGGCAGATCTGTGAATAAAACCAAGCTCTCCTGGATCCCTCTCTTATCTGTAAGATGTAAGACCATCTCCCTTTCCCTAATTTTAAATTAAAAATAGATGATRGATGTTGAAATAATGATTTCCTTTTATCGGGCTCTCAGAAGAGCAAACATACAGGCAGAGATGGATTTTTCATGGTGGTGACTAAGATTTCCCCCATTCTGATAAGGCTCTTGGAGCAGAAGTACAGTTGTGGAGCACACCCTTACTATTTTCACATGTCCCCAGGAATGTAAGAAAACTGCTGAGTTCTTCTGCTAGTTTTGTAGTTAATGAAAAATAATTGGCTGCACCTTGCCGGTTTGAATGCCTTTGCGCTACTGCAGCAACACCAGCAGATGGTCCAGTCTTTCTGATCATGAATTCCTTGCTTAATCTTCCTGATTTTTACAGTTTGTGGGTTTTGGTGAAAACTGACACATTTCTAAATAGCTATTGTTAGAATAATGAACCACAGGAGACTAAGCAAACTGGAACAGCAGAAGGCGCCCTCGATGCACTGAGTATCGAAAATAAGTGCCCTGATCCACATGACATGTCATCTTACCATGGAGAGGTACAATACATAGGAAACTAGAAAATGTGGTTTTCTTTTTACAGATTAAAATTTAAAAAGTAAGAAATCTGTGTTAAGTCACGACTACAGAGAAACTAACTCCCTGTCACCTGATGCAGAACCTCAGCCGCTAGGAAATCTGCCATGGATCATAGAGAGGTCAATGCTTGAATACTTCACTTCTGCAAATATAGAAAGGCTAAAATGCTCRCCTTATACCTATTCCTAGAATAGAGACGGATATTGTAAGTTGTCCCTCCTCTGGATTCATGGAACAGACTACCCAGAAAGGGCAACTAGACAGATAGCACAGATGAATTCGTTGTTTTTCCCTCACCAAATCCAAGGTGCTAGCAAAAATGTGTCAGGGTGTTGCTACTAAGAGTAATCCATCTATTTTGTGCAAACAAACAAATCTTAGAGAGAAATTAACAGTGACTGCACAAGTGTACTTACTGTAAAAAGGCGGCTTTTCCACAACTGGTGTGGCTTAGGCATAATATCACTCAGTGGGTGCAAAAACACCCTTCTATGAATTTCTTTTTGTAATTTTAGCTTATATATTTAATATCTTTCACAGGTAGTTTGACATTAACTGATTCATATACAGCAGTTTGTATTGCAAACATGCTGCTCGTATCGTAAACGAGGGACCGGCATCTCCTTGCAATGAACACCCTGGAACAATTAATTTGTATTTTCATGAGCTTTCCTTATTTGCTACCTTGCAGCTCACCGGTGTAACTGCACCTGGTAAATACCTTTCTCTATGTACAATACAGAGATAATGGACATACGAGCTCCACTGAATCATCAGTAGGTGATCAACAGCCTTGGGTTTAAGCAACTCTAACGTGAGGCTCCTCTTCTGTCTCCTGCCCCAGGCTGGTGTATGTTACCGAAGGCTCCAGCTGGCCGGTGGCTGGCAGGTCTACAACAGGTCCTGAAGGGTTTCGAAACTGCTTGTACACCCGAGGATCCTGGGCTACGTAGGTGGATGTGGAGGAGTAGAGCACCAGCCCAACAAGGATAGTGAAGAATGACAACAAGTAAAGTCCTGAAAACTAAGCAGAAATAAGCGTAGAGTCATTAGACACAGCACCGGTTATCCTGAGCTCATGAAGACCCACAGACAGGGGTAGGCACAGATCCTTGATTTGGCATGAAAGGCACAGAACAAACCCCCTATCACTGGGATGTCCATTTTTTATGGGAATGTCTCTTTGAAAGTTGGTTTGCTCCCATTAACTTCCCTGTCTTCCATAACCAACCGCTAACCGGTGCCTTCCCACGCCCCAGACATCTTAAGTATTGGTCAGGTGGGGCTTGGGAAAACTGCGTTCTGGTCACAGATCCAACGCTGATTTTGTTGTGCTTTTAGACAAGCCAACTAATTATCTGAGTGCAAGTTTCTCTGGCGCCAGTATGGGGTACCATCATCTACAGTTGTCTGACAGGTAGTGGACAAATCTGAAGTTAATTACAGTTAAACCACATGTCTGTGAAGTATAACACGCCATTGGTAATATAAAAAGATAATTAAATAAGCATTTAAATTATTTAAATAAACATTTAAAACATATATACTTAAAAAAATATTTTAATAAAGGCACTTAAAAAGCCCACCTGAAGCTTCTCTTGCTTGTAAACAGAAAGCAGATGCTAGAAGATTAATGTGATTTCGGAGAGGATGAACTTCAGTTGCTCTAGGTTGACCTCATGAAACACACTCTAGGTTGACCTCAAGAGGTTTGAAAGTACATATGGAGGGCAGTTAACCAAAAGGAGTGCACATACTTTGGCACACAGCTTCACTAGATCACAGGTCAGCCTGAACTTTCTGACACATCCAGACTCAGTGTGCCTGGACTAAAAATAGAACACAAATAAACTTTTTGGCAATATGTTAGTCCTTACAGGTAAAGGTAAAGGCAGGGATTTAAAAGTGCAGACCATTGGATATTAGCTTTAGATACTGGGTTTCTACTATGGGGAACACAAAATGGCTTTAAGCCCATATGACTTGTCTCCTGGTCCTAGACTTCAAGTTATTTCTTCTTGCATGCTGTGTGTGAGGAGCCACGAAGGACAAATTGCATAGCCAGCTTGTTGGTGGGGATACAGAACTGGGGACATACACATCAGTATTCAGTGTGACTTTAAAAAGTGCCTGTATTCTGCAACTGTCAGGGATCTGTACTTAAACACCAACAACTAGCTGCAACCTGTTATTAGTTGCTTCATGAGTTTCTTCACTATTTTACATAAAGGTGTCTGCAAGCCTGTTTTTTAATCCTAACGGACTACAGTGCTCTGATGGATGCCCAATTAGTTTCCTTTGGATCATTTTAACACTGCACAAAATGGATAGACCGGACTATGTTATCTAAGAAGAAGCTTTTTAGCAATTCTGCTTTTTATATTTAAAGAAATAATCATAGCGGTGAAAGCAAATTTTACTTAAGCTAACTTTGTAGCGATGTTAATCTGTTGTCATTTAAAAGACCTACAGAACCTGTGTCCAACTTCCTGCCTGAGGAAGCATTTGGCTTTTTTAAAGAATCCACAGTATCTTTGAAAGCTTTGGGCATATAGCCCAGGGGGCTGTATGTTTTTGTTTCCCACAGCTCGCATGAACGTTTTAGAGGGAAAGCACCGTAATGGGGAAAGTTTAAAGTGTGTCAGAAGGATTACAGGGTAGGGAGAGGTCTGCTTTTCATCAGCTGTAAATTGCTTTTTTCTAGGAATGTCACCAGGTCTTCACGTGTCATCTGGCAGTATGATTTGATGTAATCATTCAGCTGTCCCACCAGCCACAAAGACAGTGTCGAGCTTCACCCTGCGTCTGCTGAAGGATTCCCCCATGTGACGCAGCTCTGAAAGGACTGTTTAGGCTTAGATCTCCCCCATGTGGCAATCATACCCAAGTCAATCATTTCAAAGCATTTTCCAACTGATTTTTTCCCCCATTTTCAGTTCAATTCTGCTCTCAGTACTTTCCCCCCATTTCCTTTTTGCATGTGAACTTGGGTACCACCTGGCAGCAGTGGACTTGACTAAGCTGAAGCAAAGCGCAGAAGCCAAATGCATCTAGTTTCCCAAACTGGGAGCTAGTTCCCCAGTTTCCCACTGTCCCTCCTTCCCACCTTATGCCTGAATTTCTCACCTCAGACAGCCAGCTGGCTTGCTCCACTGTATAACCAGAGTGCCAGCCAGATTTGTGATTGCCTTGTGTCCTGCTGTGAGGAATCTGTGGGGCTTCCAGCAGCTAAATGTGCCCTTTTTCTTGATCTAGGAGCTGCCCAGCCAAAACCAATTCACTTTTGCTTTAGTTCATGGCTCCAGCTCTATATCCCCCCCCTCCCAGCCATGCCTCTCGTTCCTCTCTCATCAGCTTCCTGCCAGTGGGCTCTTTCGCCCGATAATATTCTCTCCATGGCAGTGTCCCTCCCAGTGGCAGCTCTCCAGCCTGGGAGAAAGGGTTTGGATGAAGCTGGGGGAAATCTAAACAAAGGCCTATGAATCGTTTGTCTTTGGTATCTATGCACAGCTAGTGCAAAGAGACCTGGATCCTGACAACCCTATAACAATTCCATCTTTACCTTCCTTAGAAACAAGTTAAGGTTCAGGCTGAATTGTTTTCGGCAGCAGCTATCTGCAGCGCTGAAGTAGAAGGGTTGTTAGTAAGGTTAATATAGGAATATATACTGTAGGTATATGAGAAATCTCTGGTTTTTGTCAATACTCTGTCAGATTGACCCAAAGCCCCTTGAAATCAATGGGTATTTTCCTCCTATTAAAACAGCAGTGAATCCAGCAGTGTGATGGGAGGATGCAGACTTAGTTCATCAAATACAAAATCTGTTGTTCACTGTACTGTGTTCCTCAGACTCTAGCTGAAATCTTTGTATTTTATTGAAGATCGGATTTCCAGGCACATTCTACTGCTATGTCTACATGTAGGTTTTGGAGTTTTTTTTATCTTGACCTGCAAACCTCATCTGCTGAGATTCACTATTAATAGACAGCAAAAGAGACACATTCAAAAGAGCAGAAAGAGCTATTCCTAAGAAATGAAGTGAGAGAAGATAATTTTTCATTGCTACCCTCTACACAACTGCAGTACCAAACTGCAGGCTCTCGGGAAGTGTGTAATTCCTCTCTTTGGCTGAAAAGCTACTTGAGAATGATATCGTGCTTCATTTTTCTGACTTATCTCTCACTTTCTACAGAAACATATTTCCTCTAAGAAAAAATATTTTAAAAATATCCAGATTTGTACGGCTCTCCAAATCCTACTTCCCTCCATGCTAAACAGGATAACTGTAAGCTGTTCAAAGAGCAACATGGTCAGAAATTGTTTAGCTCAGATTAGCCAATGGGTGTCACACACCCTAGAGTAAGCAACCAAAAAACCCCCTCATGTTTATATATAATTAAATAATTTGCCTATAGATTTTGTATCTACACATATAGGTACATATGTATATAAGCTCGCTTATCATGTAGTTTATTGAGAGACCAGATGACTTTGTGATTAAATCAATTAACACTCTTGAGTCCTGGGACTGATTTTCAGCCTATGAATTTCTTTTGTGAATCAAAATTATTTTAGGTGACCCTCAGTTTCTTACCCATTTAAAAGAGAAAGTAACACTTGGTTACTGAATAAAGATGGGTTTACAGAATAAAAATGGGAAATAGGGATATCATCATCTGAGGAGAAGGCAGAGACCTCCTTTGCAGAGAAAAACGAAGCGTCTTAGTTACAATAACGTGTCAGATTTCATGACTGACATGAAAGGCATCTGCCAAAACTTACTGAGTAGTCAAATCAAATAGTTAAATCAAATAGTTAAATCAGAACTCACCATGGCTGCTCTGTTCTGACATCTGGGTGTCTATAAATGCTTTCCCAACTGAACTTATTCAATATGGAACACACAATGATATTTACAAACATTAAAAGATTAGGAAAACATAAAAAACATGTCTTTTCTAGACATTATTTAGTACCTGTGGTGAAAATAGCTTACACTAAACTACCATTAATTTTCAGCATATAAAAAGCACATTTTAGGTTCCTGTCAATTTGAAGATAAACGTACAAAGCAAAACCTAGACAAATGTAACAACATAACATGTAAAACAAGATTTGCTCAGTCTATCAAAACCCGCATTGATTCTGGGTGAGTGGTTGTTTCTGGTATTTATCTAAGAGGTGTTCCTTAGGGATCCGGTACTTGAATGCATTCGCCCAGCGAGGCTTAGCAGAAGAGCTAATGGCCTCTGATGGCCTAGCTGCAGGAGCAGGGGTCTCGCTCCTTGCTCCGCTATGTGCTACTGCAGAACCCTGCCAGAAAACCACTGCAGCAGTAAGGTCTAGTTGACCACGGAAAATATATAGTGAAATCAGTCTGACTTTCTCTTATCCACGCACAAATTCTTTTACATTAAAAAAGAACAGAACCCAAACATATCTGCAGTGGTTTTTTTGTTTGTTTGTTTTTTAAATAAAATATGTTACAGCAGTGTTATTTACAATTGTGGATGAAGTTTACAAAACCCATCTGAATTTTAGTTCTTATACAGTATTTTTGTTCCAAGTGAATCAAAATTAGGCATTTTGGGAGTAAGTCAAGCATCACAAGATTTCTGAAATAAAGAAGAAGAATATAAAGGCATCTGATAACTTAAGATTTTTAAAAATSCAGAATGAACAATTAAGCCTTTCAAAATTTACCCCCCACTGTTTCTTATCCCCTACTTCTTATTATCTCTCCGAGCAAAACTTGTCTTTCATATACCCTTAAACCATTACGGCTACAAGACTACTACTGTTTCCACTTGAGAGTCTTGTGCTTTAAAGTAACCCAGGTAAAACGATAGGTGCAAAATAAACCTCTTGGTGGGGAGCAAACAGTGCATCTGATTTCATTGTCTTGAATAGTGATAAGACAATGACAGTAGAAGAAAAAAAAAAGAAAGAAAAACTGTTCAGAAGGCAGTAAATTCATGCCTGGGTCTGGAAAGAGTGAGTCGTTCTTCAGTACACAAATCATGAATTTAGAAGGAAAAGCAGCAATAAAAGGCATAGAAGAATCGCTGTATCACAGCTAGGAAACACTGCACCGGCTGACTGACTGCTGCAGACAAGTAGTTCTGACTGTCACAGATGTCCACATCCACGTTACCACTGACACTAGGGCAAAATAATATCCAAAGTGACAAAGCCAGACAGATGTGAGTCCACAGAAAAGCCCACACAGACAAAGAAACTCAATGATTTGCTAATTTTGCTTTTTTACTCAGCTATCATGATAATGATCATGACCATTATTACAATGGTTATGAAAATGCAAATTCTCTTTTACTCGGTCCATTGAACTGGAAATAGTCTGCAGGAGCAGACTACTGCAGCTGCGGTGCTCCAACTCCATTTGTATTTCCCAACAGCAGCCGCAGACTGACTCTGTCGGTAGGTAATATGAAGCCCAGCTCCTAGCCTATGGCAACCAAACTGTGCCTTTTAAGTCTTTAAAAGGAATTTTTTGTTATATGACTAACTGAAAATTTAAAATTGTCATGTTTCATATATTCAGTGATAAAGTATGAAATGGAATAACTACCTTTTCCCCTACCTCCTCTAGAAATTCTCCACATTTTGACAAAAATGAATAAAGAAATCAGGTCTATTAATTCGAATTTTAAACCTTAGAGAGAAGCAATCTCCTCAGAATCGCACTGATGAAGAGGGACAAAAATGCACGTCTCAGGTGGAGTTCATTTAGTCCTGAATTTCTGTTGACACTCTCCACACTCTCCAGACAGGCAGTTCCCACCAACGTCTTATTCCAATCAGTGGGTCTGTGGAGTCTGATGAACCTCTGTTTTCCGAACTAATTCAGTTTGTCGCATACGCTGCACAGCCAATCAAAGCTAAGGCCAAGGAGGGCTCCTGCACCGACTTCTGTCTTTTCCCCCTGGGTAATTTCACACATGAGTACCTGAGCAGGCTGAGCTAAGGGAGTTAAAACCAAATTTCTCTCATTATCTTTTATATAGCAAACAGACATTTCCACTCGGTTTGATGAATTGATCGAGAGACTGAGCTGCTTTTCGCACCGTTTTCTATTTTTGCCTCCAATATAGCAAATGAAGTTCACCRTGACCAAGTGCAGAAGTTGCGCTGTGGGATGCACACGCTCTCCAGCCAGCAGCAGTACCAGGAAGGGTGAGGACTCTGAGCGCTATGAATTTGCACAGTGCTTTCACTTGCATAGCTGGATATTACAGACATATTACTTCATTAACAGGAGCGGAAGCCAGCAGCCTAGTCACAGCTTATAGTGCTTTCTGGCGACTCCCTCAGCTCAGACCCATGAGGATCTGGCCAAATTTGTCTTAGGTTGGGACTGTGACTCACTCAAACTGTTGCTGACTGTTTTTGTCCCAGTCTGTGAGGGAGATGTCTCTGTTTCCTCCTACTGGGGAGGGAGGGATGCTCCCTTTGGGATTCAGGGTCTGGCCTGCTCTTTACTGGGAGAACAATCTGCTGGTTCAACCTCAGTTATTGCTGTCTGCCTTCAGGGATGAGGGACAAAGACCTGACCTTTGGCTGATCACTGATCCCAGTTGAGAGTTATGGGCAGAATATTTCCTAGGGATATGTAGACATCTTTCCAAACAGACTGCAGAACTAAGCTCTAGGCAGGTGATGATACATCTTTGTCATCAACAGAAATTGGGGCTGCCACCAACAGTGAAACGCAGTATTTTGTAAAACTGGCACCAAATACCAGAAGGGCTGCTGTGAGTTTTCCAGACTGCGTTCAAACAGATAAAACTCGCCCACTTGAACCTTTATGTGTCCTGTGAGATCTCTCAGATCTTTAATTTAGAGATCCATAAAGGACCCAAACCACTGAGATACGGTTTAGCATGTCTTCTCAGGTCTCCAACTGCAGAAGCTTGAATGCCCAAGCAGAAGTGTTGGTTCTCTTGCTGAGAAGGGTACCAAGGGGTGCTGAGCAGCTTCAGTAACGACGATAACTTCTCGGCAGGGAGTCCATCCACAAGCAGCAGGATTGCATTATCTTCTCTTTAATGACCACCAGCTACTTCCAAGGCAAACTGTGAGGATATAGTCTTAAGTGATGACTTAAGGTCCTGTCATGCCCTCTGAACTCAATTGGAATGCAAAGTGAAATTTGTAGCTAGTTCTTCCACATCTTTTTTCTTTTCTTTCCTGTCCATTGGCAGTCACGTAAGAAGTTTTTCACTGGATGAAGGAGGCTTGAGCTGCAGGGCATGTCTCAACACATCGTTGTTGCTCATGCCAGCCAGAACCCAAAGCAAGAAGCATCTGGCTTGCTTCAACGACAGTGAAAACCTGACATCAGCCTCATTGCCATTTGGTCAAAACAAAGAAGCCAAAGGAATTTTTGCCTCTGTCATTTCACGCATGAGAGAAAGGCCATACTCCTCAATTCCTGCTGCCTGCTTGCATCCTCAATTTTGTCTAACTAAGATGAAATGGTGCCCGTTGCTATGGCTAATCAAATCCTGCTTATACTGAATTGCAAATGTTGCATAGAAATTGTGATGCGAAGTAATCATATGACACATTTTCTGTATTTTCCAGTTGATTCTCAAAGATCCTGTTCTAGTCCTTGCATGTTTTACTGTAGGTAGAACACAGTGGTCCATGCCTTCTGTCATATAGCAGAATTCTCTTTTTCAGTCCTTGCATGGTATTTGGGTGGGCACAGTTTAACTGGTAAGACCGTGGTGAGTGGGAAAGTCCTAAGCTCTTAGATGCTGAGGTTATCTATACGGGAGAAAAAGGAGGAGGGGGCTAACAGAGAACTGTCACCACAAATTCTGTCAAAATTTGGGAAACTTCATAGTTTTCCTGGAATTCATTGATGGAATAAAACAAACTTATGGAGAAAACTGATAGCATTTGGAGAAAAATCTCCAAGGTTGATGTAGGCAGCTGTAAGGCAAATACTGGTTTTGCACAAATCTGCATGATTTCATGCTTCTCAAATAGTATCATCAGAAAAATTTCATAATAGGCTGTCCTTTCTAAATACATGCCTGGGAGAGCAAAACGTTTGTGTGAAATGGCTTATCTTCTTTTCCCGGGTGCCGGGAGAGATGGGAATGCTGCTTTCTCTTCTGTTTCCCTTTGTTGCCTCTGCCATCAGAAGTGGAGAAAAAATGAGCCTGTGTTCAGTACCCCTGCGGTACCAGCAGTCTGTCTAATTAAAAAGTGCAAGGTAGAATGAGTCCTGCAATCTGTTTTAATCTTATCTTATCTACATAGGAAAGAGATTTTTATGTGAAGTTAAAACACTTATATTACACTGCTCTAATTTTCTGTGAGCATCCTTACTTTGGGATAAGGAGGCTTCATTTCTGGTTATTTCGTATCAATCACTTGGCAGGAAAGTGGTAAAGCAGTTATCCTTTTAAATGTTCTTGATACTAAAAGGAGGAGCACAACAGAAACACTTATAAAAATAAAAMCAATTCCCCCTCCCCACTTTTACCTTTCAATATTCTTTGCTGGTTTGCTTTATCAGCTGTCAGTTGCCATGTGTCTTTCTGGTTTAATATAGTAACAGCTGTCTGCTGTACTTGATTCTGTATTACTGTATATGAGGCTAATCATGTTCAACGTGTTCAAAATCAAGGTTACAATAATTGATTCATTTTGGATGCTTTGTTTACATTTTTCTGCTGAATCTAACAATATATTCCTGCACAATGCTCTCCCAGAATGGCGTTCTTTTCTCTCAGCCATATAAAGCGGGAGCACTCCTACCCTGAGAAACAAGGAATATGCAGCTGCAGTTACCCTTATCACGAGGGACTACATAAGCTCTCTGGAGGGAGTGTGATATGGCTGTTTCGCATCGGGGTTCTCCGTGGTCTGGCGCGTTTGCTGCAGACAACATGAGACCAGACTCCAGGAGCTCCCAGAGCTCTCAACTGAGTCAATTCACAAGACAGGTGCACGAGGGAATCAGAACGGAGTGCACGTCCTAAGCCATCAAATCCAATCCCCCCAGATCACATGTTCCATCTGGCAAATATGCCCTGTCCTCCTGCAAGCATTAGTAGGGTTTTTGTCCACTCCCCCTAATCTATTTGAAGTCTGTTCTGGAACCTCCCTGCTATGATCACAAAAAAATCTTCCTAATTTCCATTCCAAATTTATGCTTTCTCAGTTTCCACCTGTATGTTCTTATGTCAGCATTGGTCTTTAGCTCAAATAATTCTCCTTTTCTCCCTGTGAATTTACAGATTAATTTATATATGTTGAGGTATCATAGTCCCTCCCAGTCCAGCAGAAATCAAAGCTATGCTACATACAGCAAATATTTTTTAAGATTTGCACATTTAGTGCATTGTTAGTGGATGCATGCTTACTCTGTCAAGGCTTTGGAGCAGATAAGATAAAAAGCTCTGGTGGCCCTCTTGGGCTGACCAAAAATCTCCATAGCTACAGCTAGCAAAGTGCTGTCCTGAGATGATCAGTTGTCCTGTCCTATGGCATTAGCACTTCTCCATCAATACTAGAAATACCTAGGCTGACCCATTTGGGAACAGCTTTGTCACAACCGTTCTCAAATTCCTCCCATCTATTGCCACAGACATTACCTCGCACTTTGTGCTTCATAGCATTTTTCAGTGTCATCCAGTTCTTGTTGCCTGATATTTTAATCCTTCTTCCTACTGAGGGTGCCAAAGCTACTGCTACAGTCACTACACAAGACCGGTCTTCAGACCGACTCCTTGGGACCTCCATCAGTGAGCTCCTTCTAGCAAGCTGTTTCTCTCTCAGCACGTTGCCTTATCCTTTATCCTCATTAGCCAGTTTTTTACCTGGCTTCCAATCTTTACAGTGCTAATCCTGTTCCTTAGTTTAATTGATAATTTTCTACGCTGCACCGTACAAAAGCCTTACAGATTAGATCTACCATTTGTCTTTTGTCTACAAAAATYTGATCTGTTAAATTATCAGACAGACATCAGATTTAGATTGGTGTGATTTACCTTTTGTGAACCAGGTTGGATTTTATCCAATTTTCCATGTCCCTAATTATTCCTCCCTGGTGTCTACTTCTGATTTTAGTTTATTGCCTACTTCATATACAATTCTTCCAACTGTCTATATTTCCAAGCTTGAAAGTATTCAGATTATTGTGTTCTGTTTCTACTTCTGATGTAGTAATTTCCATTTCTATTAATTATTGTGCATTGTCTTAATATTTAACTCTTGTCCTTACTGAATGTGACAGAAGGTCCTGATTTTGTTTTGGTGCCAAACTAAAGGTTGTTTAATTTTGGCCTCTGCTGTCTTTGCATAGCAAAACTATTTCTTCTCTTCATATACAAGAAGGACTTTTTGCTGTTCGTTTCACTTTCTTCTTCGTTGCCAAGCTTGGTTTATCTTTTACAGCAATTAGACTTTACTCCTTTTCTTTTTCACCTGTACAGTGTCAGTCTTCTTTTGTGATTATTCTCTACTTCTTGTTTTCACTCTGTTTATTTCTAACAATTTTTTAAAGGGATGGTTTGTCCAGTTGCATCTGGAGCTCTCCCCTACAAGTTCTCCTCTTGTACTTAAGATACAAAATCCAGATTACTTTAAGTCAAAGCTATTTCAAACCTCCTTCAGACCGATTATGAGCCTTTTAAAGGCCTGAAAGAGCAGATACTCTTGCTTGCTAAACTTACCTCATGCAGGTGGTGGGAATAACTCCAGAAGTTTACTCCAGTTAAGTTGCTTAGCACCAGTGCTGATGACAAGCATCTATCMCTATCATGGGTTTGAAAGCTTCCAGTTTAGTGGGAAGGGGGAGTTTAGACAAAAAGAAGATGCTTTTTGGAGGCTTTCTAGAGGTTAATAAAATACCCTACCGCTTAGATTGAAAGCATGTAGAAGTGATGTCTTCTGACTGATGTTATGTCTGCCTGTTGTTGACCCATTCCTTCATTTTGGTAGAAAACAGAAGGTAATTTGGATGCTTTAAACCAGTATGTCTGTGGCATCCATTGACTTGGCTGGTAGGAGGCACAACTGGAGTAAGCACTTCAATCCAGTTAGTTAATCAAAACAGATAAAATTAAATAATTCCAAATTTTACATATGTTTCTTCCCAGTGGCTCATGGACTATGTGGACGGCCAGGCATAATTCTTAACACAGTTCCTAAATATTCTACCTTCTTTTCTGGTCACTTCTGGAAACAAGGACTTACTCAATTGCATAAGAAATCTCCAAAGTTATAATGCAGCTATTGCATTTAACCCTTATCATTTGCTTTCAAAGACAATTCTGTCTACACCTCTGGAGAACTTCTAGCCTTTGTTTCCGTATGCTAAGGTGGAAATGGCGTTCAATTTGAAGAATCATAATTTGAAAATCTTTGTAGATTTTCAGTAACTGAACCTTATTTAAGCTTTTGAATGCAGCTGCTGCTTTGCTAATTCATGACTCTCTTTGGCTGTCTCCTCTGGGTTGCAAATTATTGCTGAGGTATGTAACTCGACACATTCATTGCACTCCCTTGTCTTCAAAAGTATGCTTGACTTGGGAAACGCTGAGGTTCTCATTTAATTTTTTTTCACCCACAAATAATTATGAACCTAAGCCTCTTGGTCTTTGTTTTCATATTCATTGAGCTATCATTTAGAAAAGGTATGTTATAGGTAACATCCAGCTCTTTTAATAGGATGTCTTTGTTATGTTTTTCTGTCTGTGCTTTTTCTTGTAATAAAGTAAAAGGCAGTATTTTTTACAATATTTTTTGCTTTATGCAGTTCATTCAAGCCATTTTCTTGGTCTCTGTTGTTATGCATTTGTAGTGTTCCACTCCCTTAAAATTTCCTTTTTCAGCCCATGCTCACCAGCATCTTTAAAACCCATATGGTTTTGCTGTAGATTTATCATTCAAGAGTTAATTATTTCCAATAACAGGAAGATTTCCGCTAATATGTCTGTACTTTCATATTGGGTAGGAATTATAGGCACTTCACCTTTACCTTCCACAAGACTCTTCACTGCTTTTTCCAAAACATTATTTATTTCCTTCAGAGTGTAAGAATTAAACCTCATAATGTACTCTGTGGTATATTTAAGAGATCTCTGACCAACTTTTTCCTTATATTGAAACACAAAACTAATTCAAACAAGGTAATTTAAGAGGACTGTTATTTGTCTCCAAGTGCTCAAAGCCCATTGTTACAATACTTGGCTTTTTGCATTTCTTTAAGTTAATAATATCCAATTATTAACTCCAAATGAAAATGATGGATGGATGGATGAAGGCCTTATGCTAAACGTAAGGATACTGTTGCATGTTCCACCAGTACAATGCTGTTGCCTCCCTTTGGCTGCTATAATGCTCATGTGTCTGGAGCACTGTTGAGCCTGGGAGCAAAGGTGGGAACAGGAAAGACTAGTGGGATCGCCTCTTCTGACTGCAGGCAGCAGTGACTTCAAATCGCATACAAAATGAAACAGTATCCCGAGTTACACCTCCCCCCCCCCCAGTTCCCTCACCATTTCTCACTAGTTCCCTCAACACTACTCCCCCTTACCTGCCCCTGCTAAGAAAGCAATGAAGCCTTGGGGATGACAGACTCAGCATTCTACAAGGTGTTGAAAATTCAGGTCCCATGACAGTGATGTGGATTACTTTCTTCAAGTAGTCAAAGTATATTCCTGTTTATTTATCCATGATCAACTCATTCTCCAAAGACAATTCTTTGTTCAAGACACTTAAGAAAGAGTATTTTATCATAACTGAAAGCAATACCAACCCTTAGCATAACATCGTCCGTATAGGGAAATGTCAATGTTGGAAATTTACAATCCTGTGGTTCCTCTTCATTTTGTGTAAAAAAATAGAGGAAACTAATAGGTTCTATGCTAGGACGTAAAACCTTTTGTTCATGATTTTGTTTGAAAAATAATAACTTTTCACTATAAGGTAAGTAAACCATTTTCCCAGTGCCTTGTAGGTCAGAGCACTTAAGCGGTTCATCGCAACCAAGTCTGACCATTAATTTAAGTAGATTGCACAGGCAGATATAGTGTCTCTTTTCTTTCTCTGAGGACTGTCTGTGAACAGGCTGATTTTACACATTTATTTACTATAGTTAACGTTTACATTCTTTTTTCATTTCCTGTATTCTTTTGAGTAGTCAATATCCATTAGGCAATTTGCTATCCACTACGACCAAAGGCAGAACTCAGTCACATAATGGTGCTTTTTTTCCCGATGGTTGGATTGTCAGTATAAACTACTTGTTACTTCAGTCTGAAATTGGTTCTATTTAGTGATTACATGAGTTTCAACTGGCCTCAAACACCTTTTCTACAAATAAAAATTTACTTCCATACCTACCTTACGCAGGTATTTAAAAAGAGTATAAATGTGTCAAATTGAAAAGCTCTTTTGAAATTGCAAACAAATCTTTTAACATTTTAACACTTAATCTATGCAGAGAGATGTGATGCTGAGACATAAAAAGATTTGATTGAAAAGTTACACACAATAAAAAGGGGGGAGAAATGGAGAAAGAAAAGAAATATTATGACCATCTAATCATTGATACAAAAAACCAAAAACCATACTATCAGTTGACAACCAGGTGTGGAGTAGCAAGGCACAGAGCAGTGCTGTTGTCAGTAAACCCTGTTAACCAGGCATTCACTAAGAATATTAAGAAATCTAAATTACATAGTTAAGAGAATATAAACCCATGCATAGGTAGGTAGATCAACTCCTGGCTGTTCTCTTGCTGTAATTATGAACTAATTCCTGGCTAGGAAACCAAACTGTTGTTCTGTAATTGAAGAAAAGAAAAAAAATCCCTAAACTGAGATGAGAAGTAGAAACTGAAGCTCTTTCAAAAACACAGATCCTGCATTTGCTTCTCTTATGAAACACCTAAACCTGTTGTTTCTAAAACAAAGTATGCTTGCTGGAAACTCTGGCAACTGCTGACTGCAGCTGCCAGGATTATCTCCATGGCAGATGCCTGGAAGCCTTAAAAGCTCCTTCATGGGGTTCTGGGCTGCCTAATGCAGAACTGAGATTTGTTCTCTGGCTTCCAGAATCCATGAGATGTGTAACTYGTGTTTTCTTGTGCCTGAGATTTTCCAGTCCTAGAATACCTGGCTGAAAACGTTGGAAACTGTGCGGCGCTGCAACCTCTTAGATGAGCGCGTGAAACAACAGTTAAGGTCTGAGAGAAATGCCAGCCTGTGTTTCCTTGGGAGCATACTGAAAACAGGATGTTTTCACTCAGCATTTCTGTTTTGATAATCAGGCATTTAAAAAAAAAAAGTATTTTGCTAGAAAACTCCTAACCAGTTCTGTTGTGAGCAACCTTTTAACATGAGACCAAAAAAAAGAAAAAATCCCAAGCTAAAAGCCCTGAAAGCAACCTACAAAACTTGACATTTATAAGCTAGTGTCTGAAAAAATATTATTGAAATTGAAGCTTTCATTGCAACTTGTGCAATACGAATGCCACTTCTTTTATGCTCTTTTTTGATGGCTCCAAAACAGTATCCATGTTTCACTATTCATGCTTTGCAACTAATGAATCTATTGCAAGATAACACTGCGAAAGGAAGAGATATCCTTTTAACAATGCAGTATTTTCAGAAAGCTGCCATATCTGTGCTGTTGTTAAAAATCCACTGTCAGACTGTGCAACATCTCTGTGGGAGTAATTTCATTTTCCAGCTTCTACTCTTTTTTGTCATCTTACTTCATAGCTTTTTTATTGTATGGCATGTTGCACCCTGAGACAAAGGGTGAGAGGATGTGGCCCTTTCTGCCACAGGAATATACATTCAAGTGTGACTAAAGACATACCTAACTCCTTTCCACCTCAAGGTACCTCTTCAAATATAAACGCCTAACTATTTTCTAATTGATTATAATTTGGAGGAGTAAATTCAAATAACTAACTAACTAGATGTAAAGAAATGTGAAAAAGAAGCTTTAAAAATGCCACTTAGATGAAAGGCATGCAGACAGTACAGCTTCATGGGAACAGAGTTGTTGAGAGGGAGTCCCACTGTAAGAAATATAGTAGTCTAGAAAAAATAGTTGTTTAGCCTGCACTGCCTGCTCTACTAGAAATAATGCACCACTGATATCACTACTGTCAAACTCTAAAATATGTAGGTGTCAGTCCCCTAACAAGTGCAAGCAAAGAAAAGGGTCTTACTGACTTCAGCTTATACTTGCAGATAAGTTTAAAAAAAAAGTGAGAACATCATTTGAAGTATTTTTTCAGCTTGGTCAGATGATTGGGAAAAGTCTCTCAGGTGTTTATGGATGGCTGCCAAGTAAAAATCAAACTAATAAATAAACAATCCTCCCCCAAAGCAAACCAATTCTACCTCCTGCTCCCAAACTACAGACATCATATCCATCCTTCACTAACAAAAAAGGAAGCATATGGAGTCACAATAAGGCATGGTCTTTACCTCCACAGTCATGAAACTGTGAATTCCTTGAGTGGCAGACTTTCCTAATTTAGGAAAATGAACTGAAGTCCACTGAAGCCAGCAGAAAAGCTCCTACTGGCTTCAGTGATTTGGATCAGGATGGTAAAGTACATGCTTTCAATGGAGGCTCCTAATTCTTTGCTTCCAGTAAGAGCCAAATTTTCATCTCAGTTAAGTCTATGTAAATCCCCAATTCATGGGCATTGCTTAGGATCTGTGGTGGCAAAAATGAAATTGGAACCTATTGCCCCCCAACTTGTACCTCCTCTTCTCCATCATGTTAAAAACCATTCTCTTTTATGGCTTGTTTCTTGATGTAATGGGAAGGCTGTCATCTGCTCCCTTCCACTGGAGGGAATTAGCATTGAAAAGTCATTTTTAGAAGCATCAGTAAGCATCAGCAAGCAAGGTTTCAGCTAGCATAATTTCAGATATCTAGTGCTGAAAGGTTTTGAGTATCATGTTTATTTGTGTAGCCAAGTCCTTTGTCACAGATACTCTCCACGATTCTAAATCAAGATATATGACTTCCTTGATTTATTATGAAATATATGCATTTTCTTCATTTGGAAATTGCTACTATATGCAGAAATTCTGAATTTTTATAGCTGCATCTTGGATAAAATA
This sequence comes from Oceanodroma leucorhoa, assembly GCA_030449065.1. Classification (NCBI taxonomy): domain Eukaryota; kingdom Metazoa; phylum Chordata; class Aves; order Procellariiformes; genus Oceanodroma; species Oceanodroma leucorhoa. The sequence goes on from JASVER010000029.1 coordinate 10,763,969, forward strand.
ATGAATGAATTTGCCAAGGCAAAATATAATTGATTGTGCTTGGCTTGCTAGGTAATTATATAATATAGTGTGACTCGACCTGCTGGTGCAGAACACAATCAGTATGCATGCTCTGGCTGGTGGAAAACATAAAATAAACTGCTTAGATTATTTAGCGAGAACCCAATTTGCTTAGAATGACTAAAGCACAACATACGGCTTGCAAATAAAAAGTATGAACTTTAAAAATTCACATAAAAATAAAGCTAAGGCTGAGACTAAAATGTAAAAAAGAACACCTCCTGTGGTAAAAAATAACTGAAGTTATACAAAAGTTCCAACCCTGTACACCTGGAGAGTTGGCCCTGAATTTCCCAGCACCACTGATGTCAGTATATCCATGACAAAGAATGGCTATCGCAGTCTCTGACAGGGCAAGGACAGTCCTGTTACTCAGAACATTACATTTCCTCCACACTATGCCTAGACATCCCTCTACACAGCATATATCACATTTGTATYGCACCCTCCTGTTTGGTTCCCAAGCTGTTTACCATCATGTAAAACTGTTACCAACCTGTTAAGGTTTAGGACTCTGATGGCCCTTGTTTTTCAAAGCAGGAGATACTTTAATTGTGCTTAAGAAGAAGGTGAAATGAGAACAGATAGCTAGGAAAGTTTTGAACACCAAAATTGTATAAAATATATAAATATGGTGAGAATTTAAAAAAAGGATTGAAGATATGAAGTTGTATACTTAAATGCTACACAGTGGCCAATATTCAGCCACCAAAGAGGCCAGACACCCTTCCCCATCCTCTGGAACATTTGGAATCAATTATTGATTACAGAAGAACTAAAAAGAGAGCTTCTGTCTGGGGGTTGCAGATAATTTTAAGAATGATGCACTACAGTCTAGTCGTCTATCTCGAATTGAAAGTCACAAATCATGACATTTTAATACAATATCACCTTGAACAATAACAGTAACAGCTTGAATTATGAGTATATCACCAGAGTTGTGTCAAGTTAACATGCTGTATTTCTAGCTTCCACGGGCTTGGGAACTGTTCAATGCACTACAAAGGTATCTGCATATGGAGTAAGAATATAAATGCAGCTGTTTATAAACTCGCTGTCCCACATGTCATGATGTTGCAAGTCTGTATTATAAAAAAATGAAATGCTATCAAATCAAAACACTTCAAATGCAATCTTCCCCTCAGTTTGGTTTCAGAGGCTTTAAAGCCCAGTTAAACTAAATTCCTGTGTTTTCCATGGATTTTCATAGATTTACTGCTATAGGTGCAATAAAACTGTCTGGTGATAAAAGTAGCAGCACAGGGAAAAAATCATAACTGTTTCTTGAAAGCCTCATAAAATTATATTCTGCAAGGGGCACTAAACTGCTCAGTTGATCCTAATTCAGCATAAAACCATTTGCTTCCCAGTGAAGTGGGGCTTTGCCCATTGGTCAGTGCAGCAATAAGCTGAAGGAGATGTGTATCTGAAGGAGACGTGCAGCTGAGGTGGGAACAAAACAGCTTTTTAGAAGCTAGAAAACAAGCAAGAGTACACAGTCTTAGGAGGGGAATTAATTTAGATCATTTAATGTTAACATATTAGATTCATTATTGAGTGCAAGTTGCACATTTCACAGTTCTACTTTCTCATATAAAATGACACCTGATAGTAAACCAGAAAGAAAAGGAGGAGGTGATCTGACTAAGGATAAAAACATGGTAACTAAAGAAGTAGCCAGATAATTAAGTGGGCTTTTAAACCTAGTTGTTCTCTAATATAGCCTCGCTTTTCAACTTTCCTCTGCAATGTAAGTTTGAAGGGCATGAAAGGAGACATTGACAGCTCGGGAAGTTGATACTACAGTTCAGGTAAAGGTCCTTCCACAAAGTCCTGACAAAGGTTTTCTCCTTATCAGCACTTCAGCTGGGAAGAACAGAGAAGAGACACACACGAGTTACATGGGTGGCAGGATGAGTGCAAACCACAAAGGAAAAGCAGTGACAAAAAAAGTAAATACAGTCTTACTATTTAGGGAGTAACAKGTTTCCCAAAGAAATGGAGAGACAAAAGCATTGCACCAGGTGCTGGAGGGGTCTTTCCTGCTTCTCGAGTTGAAGGGACTATCTCAGGAAGGATGAAATCCAACCGGATGAGGTGCAGAGGAGGACAGAGAGGTGCTCAGGGGAACAGGTAAGAGCATGGCTTGCTCTGACTAGTGAACTAGGGGCTGAAAGAGGATATGATTGCTCTCTATCGATGTACCAATGGAGTAAAATGCCAAGGAGACAGGGGCACTCTTCATGCTAAGGGATACTTTTGGCAGAACAAGTGGATYAAAACCAGCCACAAGTAAATTTATGCTGGAAATAAGAAGGTTTCTAACTGTTGGAGAAGTGATATTGTGAAACTGTATCCCAAGAAGAGCAGTGGAAGTAAAAAACCTAAATAGGCTGAAGTTTGATAAGAGTTTGTAAAGAAGATTGCATGATATGGTTAACTGCAGAAGAATGAGATTTTCAGACAGTTTTCTAATCAGACGAGTAAGGAGCAGAGGGGACCAGCAGCTACTTCAGAGGTGGAACTCAACCGGTTTAGCAGGACAGATGATGAGACCTTGCTTTCAACCAGAAAACCTTCCAGTTCTGAGCCTTCTCCTCCTGAGCACTTTTTCAGTATGGATCTGAAAGGGAGGCCAAGGTGCCACTGTGGTCGAGAGCTGACATGCACATACAGTAGAAAGACAGGGGGTCAATGAGGTTGAAAATTCTGCCTTCCTGGCTCTGCCAATGCACCCAACAATTAGACACAGGGGAAAACTGAAACCTTTTATGCACCTTCTGCTTTTCAAGTGCCTGAAGTTTAGGGTTTGCATTTGCAAAATTGCCTTTTTTGCCAGGTTTCAGCAATGCTGAGCACAAAGCTGTCCAACGCCTGCTGCCTTTTGAGTCTCTCTCTCTAATAGAGTTTGATTTTGCTAAAACAACAGCACCGCTGTTTTCAGAATTAAATTTGTCTGTCTTTTACTGTGTAACATAGGCATTTTTCTTAGAAACAGCGGACTAATATCACTAAATATATTTTGCTATGGGTAGCAAATAATATTATTAACAGGGGATAACAATTTTCAGCTAATACCTAATGTCAAACGCTTTGGATTTGAAGTGTGGGGCAGAAAGAACTAGGAACCAAATCACTATGAAACAGACCTGTTAAGCAGCATATAACCTTTACACTGTGTTCTCAGTAAAATTTTTGTTTACTTGCTTTTTTTCTGTCTGCAAAATTCTTAAAGTCGTAAAAAACACATAAAAGGCAATAGCGAAAACCAATTTTATGTTGGACTCTGAAGCTTTGAACTTTCACTGTCTCGTTCAGATTCATACAGGTACCACGAGTATCACAAAATCTGTTTTGGGTTGGCTAGCTACTCAATATTTTAAGGCTTTCATTTGCCTAACACTTCTCTGTGTTAACACCATTTTAGTTAGCAAGTAACCTCCCTCTTATGAATAAATGATGTTACAAAGCAATCGCCTATGGCACCCTGATGCCACTTTCATATGATGGACACTGGGGGGGGATACTTGTGAATAATGAGGTGCCATTCCTTGCAATTGGAGACCAAATGTGTGCCTGTACAACACAGTGCTGTAAATATTAGAGGACCTGAGAGAAGTTTAATTTCAACACAAATCTGCTGCATATTTTGGCATGTACACTAACAGGCAAGCCATTGGTTTGGCTGACAAGAAAAGTGTAATTCATGGACAATTATGAGTAATAAATTCAGAATCAGCATGAATGAAACAACCTTGTTACTGGGCAAAAAATTTCTATGAGATTTTTGGAAGAGTCCTTCTCTTCATGCTGCCACCCTGGGTCTGGTCACAGCCGTTGAAAGTTACCTCTGATAATTAAAATGAAATTAGTGATACAGTTGCTGATGAACAGGTACTCAAATCTTAAAACTTGTAACAACAAGACCAAATGAGCTCTCTTTAACACCTGGAAATCATAAAATAAAATTGGTTTTGGTGTGGGAAGCCTGAAGCATTTTTACTTCACTTTTACTGTGTATATCTAGCAAAGCTTCGAGGCTTCTTTTGTTTCGTTGTTCTGCACTGGTATTTCTTCAGGCTTACAGCTATTACCCAAATACGTCTCTCATTTCCACATACCTTGTAGTGGAAGAGGAATAATCCACAGAAGAGGCTATACAGGTCAGCCGTGAGTAGGGAGAGGTTGACGGCAGTAGCACTGGTTTTCTTTATGACCACAGGCATAAAGCTGTAGAGGCCAAACATACAGGCACTAAAGCCGACATACAACAAGCCTGTAGAAGAGAAACAAAAAGCAAAGTGACCTTCCATAGCCTGCAGAAATGACTCGTGTTGGGAGGAAGAAGGCTGTGTTTTTAGAAAAGGATGAAGAATACTTTTCAAAAAAACATGGATTTAAATTATTAAGATGCACATATATATAGATAGATTAAGAGCATCATTCTAAATATACGTGAAACCCAATGAAAACCATACCTACACAGCAGTGGACATAAGGTCTGCTCTCTGTGGTCCCCATAATAGCAGTACTATTTTAAATTGGTATCTTATACTACTAGTGAATACCCCATGTCCAACACAAATTTGGATGAAATGATGCATTTGGACACATCGAATCCAGTCCCTTAAGGAGCTGAATGTCCCCAACACCAACTGAGCTCAGCTGAGTTGGATGGAGCACACAATATTTTCTGGGAACGGACCCAAAAAATGAATGCAAAAGTATTTGTAGAGGAGTTAATGAGCCAATGGATGAGTGCATGAGGACAGCACTCAAGTCAGAGAGGTCCTAGTGCTATTTTGCCACCAAACCTTGAAAAGTCACTTCATAGTTTTGTGATTCTGTTCCTCTACCACTTTTTGTCTTCCTTTCTTAATAAAGCTTTCAGGAGCTGAGACTATTTCTTGCTACATGTTTACAGAGAGCTTCACACAAATTAGATTGTTAGACACTAATATAATAAAAATACATTACAGTAAAAACCTAATTTCATTTAAAAACCTAAATAACTTACTGGGAAGGAATTCATTGCTTCAGTTATTACTTGATAAATCCCAAGGCAAATTAATCAATATGAAGTTAAAAAAACAGCAAACACTTCACTCATCTGCTTTCATGCAAATGATATTTCTTAGGCTGCCGTATGCTGCAGAATTCCCAGCTGATATGTGCAGGAGCCTAAATTTAAACTCATGCCAGCTCTTCAGAGCATGTTGTTACTGACTAAAAGTTGCAGAAAATCTGATTGCCAAAGTCCTGAAAGGAATTAGTAGGCGGGAAAAAAAGCCCATATGATTTGTATCTGCTTGTGGATCCACTTAGTTATAAACTCCTTAGAAAAGCTCTCTAAAGAGTAAAATCAGCTGTGATAGTTTGAGTCCCTTAGAAGTATCTGAACTGAAATGTACATTCATCTGAAACAAATACAGCAGTCACAAAATGTCAGTGTCTGTGTATCACTTGTTATGGCATGATAACAAATTTGAATTTATATTCAGAATATGGATAATCATGGTAAGAACTGCTTTTAATAACAGGTAGCAAATTTTTAAGGTGTGCATTGTATATGGGTAACAAYGGAATCAGTCTTAGGCAATGCTTAAAACAGTTGCTTTATGCAAACTCTGCAACTCTTCTGTAGTAGGCAGATGATTGCATCAAATGGAGCGTAGTTTTGATCAATGAGAAATTGTTTGCATACATCAGCATTAAATCAGCTTTTCTTCCAGGCTTAAATCAAGAACAGGTCAGGTGCAAAAGCCATTCTGGACCAGAAGTCAGCATTCTCAAAATACAGTCTGCAAACCACCAGCTGGTCCACTGAGCCCCTGCTAGTCAGTCTGGATTTAACACACACATTCAGGTGCTTTGCTGGGTTATGCTCTCAACTAACTGTATAATTTTATGGTACTGCCTTGGTGTTCGTATTCTTTGGCAGCCAACTACACGCACTTCACAGGCTGCTTTTCCAAAGGGCATTTCAGTTCCAGTGAAAAATTGCTTAAACTGTAGCTGTCCTATCAGAGGTGAATGTAAAGTGGCATTTCATTTACATCTTAAAGATACATGTAATACCCACCAGCTGGATGGCATTTAGTGGTGACAATAAGCAAATGGGAAATAACATCATATGATTTTTTCAGATATTGCTTCTTAGAGGGCTGGTTTTCAGACTAAGAATATGTTTTAAGTCAAAGGCTTGGAGCCTCAGCTCCCTTGGGTACTCCTGCAGGGCTAACGGCACTTGGGAATCGCCACTAGTGCTGCAGTCCCAGGTGCCGGGACCTGTGTCTAACCAGGCACTGAGACACCAGCACAGATTGCCTGTAGCAGGCACTGGAAGGAAGCAACCTGGTAGGTTAGGAGGTGCTTTTGTAATGATCTGCTGATCAGCTGGTCTGTATTAAACCCTGAGAAGCTCATCATTCGTACCTGTCTGCTTTCAGACATGCTGGCATTGTCCTGAACTGAAGGCTTAATCTGCATGAAGGCAGCTGTGGGTGGGATTCTTTACACCTAACTCTGGACACATACTGAGGGTTGGTGGTCTATGAAGAGATTGGGAAATTTTAGGCTGTAGATTGTCCAACCTCATTTAGACACCAGCTTTAGCATAGTATGATTTCTGTCATGCCTGTTTATTCTTGCTGATGATAAAGGGAATCTATTTAACTAAATCAGATGTCCATATGCCAGATATCTAAAGTTGGTGGAAGGAATCCCATCTCGTCTGTCAGTGCTCACCCTGATGGGTAAGATCACCCGGTTTGCCTGTTTGGGTGTGAATGCCTCATAAGTGTCTGAACTGGGCACTTAGGATCATAGGATCATGGGGTGATTCAGGCTGGAAGGGAGCTCAGAAGTCTCTAGTTCAAACCCTGCTCAAACTAGGCTGAGCTGTGAGATCAGACCAAGTTGCTCAGGACTTTCTCCAGCCTGGTCTTGAAACCTCTGAGGATGGAGACCGCGCAACCTCTCTAGGCAACCTGCTCCACTGCCTGCCTGTCCTCAGTGTGAAGAAGATTTTCCTTCTATGTATTCTGAATCTCTCATTTCAGCTTCTGCCTGTTGTCCCTCATCCTCCTGTCATGCACCACTGTGAAGACCTTGGCTCTGTCCTTTTGATAACCTCCCTGTAGGTAACTCCCCAAAGCCTTCTCTTCTGCAGGCTGAACAAGCCCCAATCCCTCAGTATCTCCTTGCTTGTCTTAAGACTGGGCATCTTCACATGGATGGGCAGGATCTGTCTCCAGAGACTGCTCTAAAGTAGCCCAAGTACCACCAAGACTAACATGCCTTGGGAACTTCTGTTTTAGCTCCTGAGCATGCTGGTTGAATGTTGCATGTTTTATCCTTYGTGTTTTTGCTCCAAAAGCTATCATTTCATTGGGATGAAATGGAATCAGTTATGATTTTTCATGCTGTTTTCTTGGAATAAAGACCATTCAGAAATATTCAAACCCCCTTACACAGACTACACAGAACGTTTCCTTGGAGATTCACACTGGCTTTTCTCTTGAATAAAACTGATGTTAATTTATTTTTTATTATTCCATGTATCACTCTACAAAACGTGTCATGGTCTCACATGAAACCACTCAGTCAGAACAGTACAATCATTCTCCTTTCAGTCAGGTTGTCAGCAAGTATTAATACCGAAACCTTCAAGGATTCAAATAGAGCTACACTGATTCATACTGTGAAGATGATGCTATATATCAGGGGAATTTCCAAAATTAAAACCAGGAGGGCCACAGCCTGTTTTAAACATGATAGACATAACAGATTGGCTTTAGATCTTTATATTCCAAAATCATTTGCATTTTACATCAGTTGAAAGGTAGCTCATCCATTCTTAATAGCACAATTATGGCACATGGCAACAGGCCACCTTTAGTTATTTATTAGGTTGCCTGCTGTGACTTTATCACTACCATTCAGAAGGCTGATGGTTTAACTCTGCTGGACTGCAGGTTTAAGTCTGTCGCGCTGCATAACTATTCAGGACAAGGCTGTGAACACCCTGACATAGATTTGTCAATCATTACTTGACAACCTTGTATCACTGCCAGTGCAATAGAAAGCACACCGAGTGCAGTGGAAGCCAGGGAAGAACACAAAACTACACATAACTGTCACCATTTAATCCATGTTCAACTGCACCGCATTTCCAATTATTGCTCTAACAAAACAAGTACATATCTACGATGCTCTTGCTAAGATGACTATGAAGCGTAGGGACTCTTCAGAATTAGTGACTAACTTTCAGTGACATTTTAATGGCATCACAGACCAAGTAAGACTTTATTTTAATAGCACATTTCACTGATATTGAGTTACAACAGAACTCCCATGGAAGTATATATGACATTTACACAGATAGTAGATTAATTTACTATGACCATTGTTAGTTCCATCAGTACCAGATTAATTATGTCCCTGAGCTCCTTATCATGAAGTATAAACAGTGATGCAATCATGCTAATTATCTCAGATTAAGGAAGGCCAATACACTTACAGTATGCAGTTGAGTGTGTTTCTCCAGGAATACTTTAAATTGATTTGTCATTTAGTTTTACAGCTCAATCATCAAATCTCCAAGACTTCTAGGTGCAGTGTGTTGTGAAAGATGCACTGTTTTTATTAAGGTTTATGATGATGAGAGGAAATTGTGAACTAAGTTTAAAGAAAACAACAGCACATTCCATAACTTGTATCCCCTGTCCTCAGGGACTCCCCACATAATCAGTTGCCTTTGCACGCTTCTGAGCTGTCACTTTGACGTTCATTCTGAAACTAGGTAACAAGCTGTTGTCAATGGATTGCTAAAGCTTGAATCCCCTGCTAAGTATATCAATGCTATACTATTAGTATTCTTTAATTTCTTCTATTGTCATAAATATTAAAAGAGTGATTATAGGGACTCTCCTAAATGTTGATTTGCTTTTAAAGCAAATAATTTGTTGGGCTAATTAGAAGGGAGTCTTAGATCATAAACTCAGCTTCCAAACTGAAATGGGAACATGCAATCCACAGCATAGCAAAACACCGTAAGAGCTTCATTGTGCACGATGCTACCTCAACTTGTCTAAAAGATACATCTGCTATATTCCACCAAGACTACTTGGAAAGCAATTAACCATTTGCATACAGAAATGCTCCCCTTGGAAATGAGTTTATGGGGCTATAATATGCACTGCAAGTACTTTTATAGTTTTTTGTTAGGTTCCATTTTCTTTCTTTGGCATTCATTGAAAAGGTTTGGCTCTTAATGACTACCTCATTTATCTGTCCCAGTGTTGCACTGAATCTTAGAACTGGAACTCCATTATTGTTTTACTTCACGGCTGTCTGAATAATTATCTTCTGGCATTCGTACGCTTAACCTAACGGTGCAAGGAAGGCATAATATGGCAAAGCAAGGACAGATCATTTAAGAAAGGTTATGAGGCATATGGTTCAACCTTTGGCAGTAACTGGCAGAAAAGTCACAAACATTGGCTCCTGTGAAACTTTGTGTCTGCCTCCCCAAACATCGCTTGTCTCCATGCCTTCTTCAGCAACTATCTTCAATGAGGTAAAGTGTTTTCTTACCTATTTGCCAATCCCAGGGAACTTTCAACAGCTCTTTGTGTTCCATAATTGCGCTATAAGAGAAGAGAAGGCAAAATGTGATGGAAGAGAACAGAAGTGAAATTACTTCCACTCATTCAATTCAAATGCTGGACAAAACAACATAAATAACCTTATAACAAAAAATCTCTGTAGGAACCAAATGCAATCAGACATTGCTAATCCACTCTGGCGTTATCCCTGTGCCTGTATATTTGAAAAATCTTCAGGGCAGTAATGAGACGCGTTAGCATACGATTTGTACTGGTTTATTTCCAGCTCTCTATATACCTGCCCAAAGTGCCCATCCCCTTATATGTTCAATCCTCTTGTACTCTTCTGACTTAATATTCTGAAAGCTTTTGAACTTTAATGATTAATAATGTATCTGTCTGAGTTATTCACCCTTCAGAGTGGCTCTGCAGTGTCAAATAAATAGATATCACAGGCTGGCTTTGGGGAAAATACTGTGATTTGTTACACACTGAGAGAGATCAAATAGTCACAGCAATGAAAGTCAGGAAACAAAGCAAAGGATGGGCCAAGCTGCAGAAGTCCACTTTCAACATCTTGTAAGTCCTGCATTGTACATTAACATCAAAATCCCAGATCCAGAAAATTCTGAGGTGGCAACAAGTCAGCTCTTCCCAATCCAGGCAAATAGACCCTTGGAGATTAGGTATCTCACAAGCTAGGTCTTCACTCAGCTAACCGCTTTCTCTGATCTGTGATTTGCAGATAACTCCTGCTGTGCAGAACTCTGCATGCTAGTCTGGACACTATTTTAAACAAGTATTAAACATGGAATTATACAGATTGAAAAACAAAGTACCTAGTACAAAAGGTGGTATATGGAAGACCAAGTCTAATAGTAAAACTGAAGGAACTCAGTGCCTTCCAGATTAATCTGGGCTAGAGAGTTGCATCCTGGAAATTCTAATTTGCTTGCTGCTGATGTGTGGCAAATCTAATACTGTGTACAGAATAATAAGATTATTTTGTCTGCAAAATAACTAAATTATAAGTGTCTTTGCATGCATAAGGCATATGTTTCTTTTATCAGCAATTCCTGAAGAATCATGAAAACAAACTGCAATGTCTCTGGCAAGCAAATTTTGATATAATTTAAATGTAGGAACATTGCTTTCATACTATTGCCTATCCGATACAAAAGAAGTATAAAACAATATGCTATGGTCTGTGATTCATTATGATCTGTGAAACAAAGAGTGGTAAAAGCAACTTTGCCAGAAGTTGCCATTTAGTGATGCTGGATTCACTGAAGAATTGGAACCACAATGATCTTCGAAAGGTTGTGGTGATTGGAGGAGGTCCCTGATGACTGAAAAGAGACAAATGCAACATCCAGTTTCAGAAAGAGAAAAAAMTATAGCCTGGCCAGCCTTATACTAACTTTTGGGAAGATTATGGAGCAAATCTTTCCAGAAACCATCTGCAGGAAATGAAGAAGAGATGGCTGGAAACAGCCAGCACAGACTTCTCAAGAGCAAACCATACCTGACCAAACTGACTGCCTTCTATGATGAGTTGACTGGCTCAGTAAATAAAGGAGAGGGAATGGATGAGAGGATGAGGTGTAACCTACCTAGACTTTAGCAAAGCTTCCAACATGATTTCTCAAGAGATCCTTAGAGGCTGAAGAGGTATGGACTGGATGGGTGGACTACCCACAATGTAGTCTGAAGAAAAGGGCCAAGAGAAACCTTGTGAAGTTCAAGAAAAGCAAATATGAACTCCTGCACCTGGGGTGGAATAACCCTATGCAACAGTACAGGCTGGGAGCTGAGTGGATAGAAAACTGCTTTTTAGAAATGAACCTTGGAGTCCTAATGAACATCAACCTGAACATGCATCAGCAATGTGTTCTTGAAGCAGAGAGGGCCAACAGCATCCTGGGCTGTGTTAGATCATAGAATCATAGAATCATTAAGGTTGGAAAGGACCTCTAAGATCATCAAGTCCAACCGTCGACCCAACAACACCATGCCCACTAAACCAAGTCCCGAAGCGCCACATCTACACGGCTTTTAAATACCTCCGGGGATGGTGACTCCACTACTTCCCTGGGCATCCTGTTCCAATGCTTGACAACCCTTTCGGTGAAGAAATTKTTCCTAATATCCAATCTAAATCTCCCCTGGTGCAACTTGAGGCCATTTCCTCTTATCCTATCACTAGCTGCATGGGAGAAGAGACCAACACCCACCTCGCTACAACCCCCTTTCAGGTAGATGTAGAGAGCGATAAGGTCTCCCCTCAGCCTCCTCTTCTCCAGACTAAACAACCCCAGTTCCCTCAGCCGCTCCTCATAAGACCTGTGCTCCAGACCCTTCACCAGTTTCGTTGCCCTTCTCTGGACACACTCCAGCACCTCAATGTCCTT
>JASVER010000029.1:10776562-10917479 GCA_030449065.1 Oceanodroma leucorhoa
CAGAGCCCGAGGAGCGAACACTCCCGCCCAATTCAGTGTCGTCTGCGAACTTACTAAGGGTGCACTCGATCCCCTAGTCCAGATCATTGATAAAGATATTAAACAAGACCAGCCCCAAAAGTGAGCCCTGGGGAACACCGCTCGTGACCGGCCGCCAACTGGATTTGATTGCATTCACCACAAATCTCTGGGTCGGCCGTGCAGCCAGTTTTTCACCCAGCAAAGAGTACACCCAGCCAAGCCATGAGCCGCCAGCTTCTCTATGAGATTGCTGTGGGAGATAGTGTCAAAGGCCTTACTAAAGTCCAGGTAGACCACATCCACAGCCTTCCCCTCATCCACTAGGCGGGTCACCTGGTAATAGAAGGAGACCAGGTTGGTCAAGCGGGACCTGGACTTCATGAACCTGTGCTGGCTGGGCCCGATCTGCTGGTTGTCCTGCACCTGCCTTGTGAGTGCCCTCAAGATGAACTGCTCCATAATGTTCCCCAGTACCGAGGTCAGGCTGACAGGCCTGTAGTTCCCCGGATCCTCCTTCCAGCCCTACCGACTTAGTAAGAGTCTGGCCAGTAAGTTGAAGGATGTGATTTGTGAGACAGCAGCTGGAGTGATGTATGCAATTTTGGGCTGCCCAGAATAAGACAGACGTTGACAAATTAGAAGGAGTACAGTGGAGCTCCATCACAATGGTCAGGTGGCTGGAGGACATGATGTAAGAGGAGATGCTGAAACAGCAGGGTTTGTTCAGTGCGAAGAAGAGAAGGCTAACCTGGAGTGAAGGAGGATGGGACACTAAATTTGCTGTCTTAACTACCTAATGGGTAAGTTACAGAAAAGATAGAGTCAGACTTTTCTTGGAGGTGCACAACAAAAGGATGAATGACAATGGACACAAGTTGCAATGTGGGAAACTCTGATTAGATATAAGGAAAAAAAATATTGGTCAAACGCTGGAACAGGTTGCCCAGCAAGACTGGCATTTCAATTCTTGAAGATATTAAGAAGTTAACTGTACAAGTTCCCGAGCAACCTGACGTAACTTTGAAGTTAGCTTTGAGTTGCTTTGAGTAGGGGCTTGAACCAGATGACCTTCAGGGGTCCATTACGAAGTAGGTTATTCTACAATTATGTGATTCCATCAGACAGCGTTATCTCCATTTGCTGGGTAGTTGCTATATCCCCAACTCTTGTCAACTAATGTCTTCTTGTTTTGATACACAGTTCTGCCCTGCTTTAATCACATTCAACCCACTAAACTTCTCCTTCCACCATGCCTGGGTAGTTAGCCAACTCTTTCCTTTACTTCACTGTTTGCCCTGACACCTTAGCCCTTCATTTGCTGTCCAAAAGGCATTATCTGTGTTTATTTTATGTTACAGTCTAATATTAAGCACTTTTGCTAAACTGTTCTAGAAAACAACAGCCTACTTCTCGAAAGTCCTTTTGGAGACACAGCCCTGTACTAGAGCTGAAGCATGAATGAACATGAGTCACCCATACATATGTAGATATTTGTACTTCCACATGGAATAAAAGGCAAATACCACAGCTTTTTGCTACTATATTATTTTGAGATCAGTGCATGTCAATGAAGGGGACATTCACTTGTGGGTACTGTTTTATCTTTCCTACATTCAGCATAGTCCTACACACTTTTCGATATTTTCCCTTCTTCAGAATTCTACTGCCTCCTGTAAATCCTATGAACACGAGACTTACACCTCTGGTGGTATTAGCACACATGTTCCCCATCCTCAACCACTTTGTGGATGCCAACCAAACTGACCAGCACTGTGTCTAGCATGCTGGGAAATAGCCCTATTTTTGAGACATTCCTTCCCCAGATTACTTCCGTTTATAGGACCTAAAGGTCCTATATTGCACCAAAGTGGCCAGTAGTGTTTCAAAGAGTCTGCAACTGTAACATGGGGAGCTGGCTTTTGTTTGAACCAATTGGTATATTTAGTTAGATTAAACCTCTGTGAACTCATAACTGTGTGGTGTCTGCTCTTCATTACAGGTAAAGGTAAGAAAATTGTTTAACTGCTTCATGGAACCAAGTAGCAGAAACATTATTGGCCTCTCCCAATATGTGAGCTTTTGCCACCTTGTTAAAAAGTACATATATGAGCTAAGTGTGGTGAGGGCTCCACTAAGTACCACAAAAGCACTGGCAGCAAAAAGCTGCAGAGGCCGGTGGAGAAAAACCTGCTGGCGGGAACTTTTCGGTCAAAGGTTGACTAGAAAAACCTTAGGGCTTCAGCAAATAAATGGTTTCTTATTGCTTCCTTCCAGTTGTGTTCTCTGTGTACAAAGATGTCTTGTTCCAGCACCAGCTTCTTCTCCTCAGCAAAATAACTACAGTCCCTGAATTGTGACTAACTGCCTGGGTCAAGAGGGGGTAATGGCACCATAATTAAATTCAGGAGTATGAGACATGTACATGAGAGTTTACACACATGGAGCAAGACAAGGGCACTGCTTTGATGCCCTCAGAATCAACTAGTACCTACCTACCATGAACACTGTAGGTAACAAATGTGCTTTAGCCGAAGATACTAGGCACATTTACATGCTCTTGAACTCTGTATTTTTAAAAAAGGAACTGCTTGTGTGGCAGCCATTTAATATAAACAATTTTAAGTCACGTGTACAGATCCCACATAAATATAATAAGCTTTTTGGCTAAAGAAATAGAACTAATTATGTGGGAATTGATGGGTCATTGTTTTGATCAGTCTCTGTTCTTAGAAGCTAAGTAGCTCAGATGTGCAGGGAAGCAACCTGGTTTTGACTAATAATCAAAAGTTATTCTGTGTAACAAGCACCAGTGATGGATCTGCATAAAATGTGGCAATCTTGCCTGGTGACTTTTACTACACTTTCATCAGTCACAGTATTACAACACTGGAAGCTACCTTCCAACTCTTAGGCTTGCCAGTGAGGTGCTCATTCGGTATGTCATGCCGATATAGACAGGACTCAGTAGTTCCTGAAATCCATGTGACAATCTCCTGAGTACCAAATATTTTGAAGTGAAAATGCCAGTTTCTTAAAGGCTTTTTCATTATTTTCACCATATCATAATGCAGTTACACAGAATGAGCCAATCAGTAAAATACCTTCTGACTGAATGTGTTTTCTACCTGCTTAGAAATCTAAGTGACTTTTTGAAAGTATGAAACAGAACCAGAGGGAGTTGTAGATTTTGTTATTCACAGATCAGATCAACCTATGAAGTATCCACTTGTCTTCAAGCAACAATGTGGTAAGATGTCTCCTACTCTTCCCTCCCCACATGAGTATTCAAGGACACCAGTCATAGAATCATAGAATCATAGAATGGCTTGGGTTGGAAGGGACCTTAAAGATAATCTAGTTCCAACCCCCCTGCCATGGACAGGGATACATTCCACTAGATCCGGTTGCTCAAAGCCCCATCCAACCTGGCCTTGAATGCTTCGAGGGAGAAGGCATCCACAACTTCTCTGAGCAACCTGTTCCAGTGTCTCACCACCCTCATAGTAAAGAATTTCTTCCTAATATCTAATCTAAATCAATCCTCTTTCAGTTTAAAACCATTACCCCTCATCCTATCACTGATAAGGAGTCCCTCCCCATCTTTCCTGTAGGCCTCTTGAATTAGAGTACTTTGGTACAAATTTGTGTTATTATTCAAATCCACCAATCTGAAATATGAAAACCAATGCAAATTCCAGAATTAGGGGACACCTACTCTCCACAGGAAATGGCTACTTTTGAAGAGAAGTTACCTCAACAGAGGCCACAGCAGCACTTATTTGAATGACCTTGGGGCTCAAACCTGCTCACTTACAGCTGAATTCCACTGAAGAAGGAGCCAAAGAGTCCGATCATGCCCAGGAATTCCACTCGACTTAGATTTCGGACGATATACTCCTCACAAACGTTCGAGATGCCGTATAGCGTTGCTCCGCCCAGTACTAAGAGATCCCCTATCAGTTTATTTTCACCTAGGAATAAACAGGGGAAAAATCAGAATGTCTCAAAACAACCACCTTTTGTCTAGAACCATGGCAAGTTCTTCCCTATAGATTTCAATCCTCAGTCGCTAAGTAGCCCATATATGGGTTAATAAGCTGAACACAGATGTTCTGTCATTTTAACAGTTTTCATTCAATAACGCAGCAAAATCCAGCAGAGGTGAAGGGAGAGCATTATCTTTGCTGTGGATAAGAGAATCTGAAGGAATCTGAAAAATGTGTAAAAAAATATGGAAACCAAGTGGCATTCTTCAGTGACTAATCCTTTTTATTTTATTATTAATACTTTTCTTGCAGATAGAATTTGACTCAGCTATCTAGAGCAGTTTGCATCTCATCTTGTAATCTAACCAGCCTAAAACATGTCCAGTATTTAGATAGGAAAAATTCTGTGTAGCTGTGAAATGCGTGAAGAAATCATTACAACGCCAATATTGACCTGATTCTAACATGAAGCTGTTTGACAAGAAAGAGAGGAGGAAGGATGGGGTGTAAACAGGGTGATGATAATGACAAAATTTAAAAGAGGTTCAATTAACATAGCAGTACCTAATGCATGCAATGAACACCAAGATGTATTTTCAGTACCTCCAGGTATATATAATTACTAAAACATGGTATTATCAAAGACTGTTTGAAATCTTTTTAAGTCTTGGAGACTTTTATTATTGGGTGATGGGGTGGGCTGCAGGGAGATTTGATCATGATCAAGTTCCAGCTTGAAAACTGAGGCCCTGGCTTTCCAAACTAATGCACGCGATTCCCTCTGCACATGTGGCATGGTAAATGATTTCTACAAGAGCTACAGCTTCACAAAGCTGTCAGACATTGCTGCAGAACCATATTCCAAAAGGCTGGATATAATGGAATTTCCTTTGAAAGGTTCAGTAGAAAAGTTGAAGTACCAGACTGTAATTTTTTTTGAAAGAAACCTTGTTTTCTTTTAAAATACCTCTTGATTTATTTGTTGAGTTCCTGCCTTTTTAAGTTTTATTATTATTGATTTGCAAAATACAAATTGCAGTAAATAAAAATGTAAGCCAAATATTCTGATTGGTTCAAAATGATCTTTTCAACATTTTTCTTTATGGAATTCTTTCAAGCCTTCAATTTTCATTCCAAACTACAGTTCTGAAATATCCAGTGAGAAGAAATTTACAAAAATAAGAACAGTCATAAAAGGACAGACCAAGGGTTCATTTATCCAGTATCCTGTCTCCAACGCTGGCTATAAGC
Organism: Oceanodroma leucorhoa; assembly: GCA_030449065.1. Lineage (NCBI taxonomy): Eukaryota > Metazoa > Chordata > Aves > Procellariiformes > Oceanodroma > Oceanodroma leucorhoa. The sequence goes on from JASVER010000029.1 coordinate 10,781,821, forward strand.
GCCAGAAAAGTATAAGTTATTTAGGGACAAATAGGAGCAGGGCAAATGTTTAAAATACTCCCAGTAATACTCGCTTAGTCTCCAACATTTTTCAGCTCAGAGGAGATGTGGCTTCTGTGTATTTAGCAGACATTACTAGATTTCTCTTTCACGTACTCATCCAGTCTCTCACTGAATTTCTGTTTTGCATGTTCCTTGACTGACAGCATGTTTATATTTGATCATTTATCTTTTTAAGATTTGGTACTTATTTTCCTTTTAGCCTTCTTTTGCAATCAGCCACGGAAGATGCCCTTAATTTAAAATAAGCATCAGCACTTTTACAAAACCTCTTCATACCCCTGATGCATTTGATGTTCCACAGTGGCTCCAATCATCCCTCACTGAGCTCACTCATTTGGTATTTATTACAGCTACTCACTGACACTCCGGGGAAGTACTGCTGAAAAAGCTTTTGACCTTAGAGCTTGGCTGTGCTGAACTGCTGAGACAAAAATATCATCCTTTTGCATCTGCCGAACAAGGATGGCTCAGAGGCTGAACATTTTCATAGAGATGGGACAGCCCCATGCACCACACCACGATGACTCTCCCCAAACTGCACTCATGCTCGGAGAGAGTGAGCCTCAACCTTCAGGGCTCTCCCAGAAGAGGAAGCCAAGATCTGGTCAGAGCATGGGTCTGCCTAGCCCAGGACCCGCCTCTGGCACTGGGCAGCACAGGGTGGCTGAGGAAAGCATGAAGAAATAGGGAATCACAGGGGGATTTTTATCAGCCAGTTCTCAGCAGATCAGGGGTTTTCTGAGATGGAAGTTGCATTAGACCATCAAGCCTAATAGATCCTGAGAGATTCTTCATTAATTTGTGTAAAGTCCTTATAGTTTTGGCCTCTACGACACCCTGTGGCAGTAACTTACCTGGTTTAAGCATGCACTATTAAAAAGTACTTCGTGTTTTTAGCTTTTAAGGCTGATACCTCAAAATTATATTGAGCATCCCATAATTTTCTGGTTGTGAGAAATATTTAAGAATCACTCTGTATTGACCCTGTCCATACCACTGAAGACTTCATGTACCTTTACCATATTCTGTCTCTTTCTTGCCTTTTCTGGGAGATGAAAAGTGCCAGTCTGCCTACAATCTTTTCATCCTCAAGCCATTTTATGCCCTTAAACAGCTTTCTCACCTTTCTCCATTGCTTCTATAGGCTTATTTTCCGGTCATTTCTTTTTGAGATGCAGTGACCAGAGTAATACATGGTACTAAAAAGGCTAGTGCATCAAAACTTTATATACTGGCATAAAAATGTTTTATACTATATTTTTGGTTTCTTTCCTAATAATTTCTAGCATCCTGGTTGTCAAATGCCTTTTCTTTGCTTCCTCAAGGGACTGACTTTGGAATTGTCCCCCAAGACTGATATATCCTAATAGACATATTTTCATGGATGTAAGATCCACATGCATCTACTGGTTTACTGCTAAGGAAACAGGTATCAACTGACTAGAGGTATTCTAAAGACTTTTAGGTTAATACAGTTGTACTTGACCAATTTAATGGAGTAGGTCATTCTTCTGAAGAAACACAAGGCATAGCTTGGCAAAACACGCTTTACGTTAATCATTGTTAGCATATTTAATGTTCTCTGAAAGCAGAAGTCATAGAGTCTAGAGAAGAGTTAATGTTTTGGGGACTAGTTATAGCACTATAGTGTAACATAAATAATTTAAACATGAATTATGTTCTGACACAATTGCTTTTCACACTTTAATTAGGCCACTTTGCCACATTTTTACCTGAACCCCCAGCATTAAGTGGTGTTCCTCTTTGCTTTTGGTTGTAAGATGATCACAATATCTAAAAATCAATGTCAATGTGTCCCATCTTAGACTAAACATACTCTCATATACTTATTAACAGGACTGAAGTGACTGGTTTGCAGAGACTGTGGTAAGTTAAAGCTGTGCAGTACTTTGAAAAATCTGGATGAAACGCTTAGAACTCTGTGTCTTGGACCCCTGTGTATTACAGGAGCACAAGTACCAAGGTACCTCAGGGGTATTAGTTCAGAAAAATGTTATTTTAAGGTACACTTGGCATGTAAGGTGATAGAGCACAAAGTACTTGGTAGTAATTGCTTTTCCCATTGAGAAATGTGCAAAACATCAGTCAAGATACAATAAAAAGAGGTAAACTACCATATATTTATTGAAAGTTGAGAGCTTGCCTGCACATTATACCTCATTCCTGCAGATAGTTTGGAAAATACCTGTTAATCTCTCATTGATGCATTTTAAATTCATTTTCCCTTACTGTAAGAGTTGGCAGCCTAGATTGCTGTATGCAGTAGGTGCCTACCAAAGCTTTATGGCACTTCTAATACAGTAAATAGTATGGTCAACAGGGGCACACAGGTGTCAACAGATCTTGTCCCCTAAAATATAGGATAAAAGGAGGAGTTTACTGAGGACTAATACAGCATCATTGCTTTTGGTGTCTTCCTTTCTTTTGTTTGCCCAGTCCTAGGACATATCCTATAAATGGTGTGGAACCCCCTAATGAAAAGTTTTAATATTTTTTTATTTTTGCTGCCAATACATCTCTTTATTTGTAGATTTTTAATGTATAGCTTTACCTCTTCAGATAAATTAAACCAACTGATCTATTTTACTCTGCTAAATACAACATCATTAATAACATCATTTTGCCACTTAAAAAAAAAGCTGCAGTCTCTCTGTGTAGCAATAAGCACAAACACAGTTTTTCATGTGTAGGTACGAATTAAAAGGCAATAATGCATGTTAACAGATTTTTCTGGACAAATTTACCTAACAGCTATACCCATGTTTTAGTAATGAATGTGGCAAATAATACCTAATTATTGCAGTTGGATGGCAAAGTGTCAGTGTTCTTCAGTCTGTTCCTTGTCTGGTGAGGTCCATTGCCCTGCACGCTCCTGCTGATCCACAACTCACCCGCCATAGCATGTTACTCTCTAGATTACTGGGACACAGGATGTTTCCTCTGGAGCCCAGGGTTGAAATCCCAATCCTTCTGAAATCAGTCATTCCTCATGCAGCTTTGGCTGGCTGATTTCATAGTACAGAGTATATTCTTTCCTTTTTAGCTGGGGCAGGGCTATTTCTGGAGAAGACCAATGAACTAAAAGTCTCCTTTTAGAGTAAAGGACAGGGATAAAAGGGGGCAGGGAGACATGGTGAGTACTGTCACAAACTCCCTTGTTTTATTTAGTAGCATCCTGGCAAATGCAGTTCTTACAGCACTTGCATTTGTATTCAGAAAGCTGAGTCAAGAATTTTAAATCCCAGTGTATTATGCTCAGCTCACAATTCAGTGCTTTTAATTAAGAATGAAAACTGTGCCTAATTGACAATCTTTGAAAAGAATTTCCAGCCTTCCCACATCATTTGGGTTGGCACTAGAGAAATCAATGTGACAGAGGAAGTTGATCGATGAAATCTAACTCTGTCTAGGCTGCATTAATAGCTACACACACACTATTCATATGATGCCACACATAAAAAAGAACATTTTACACGCAAGAAGGTTCTTTTCAACAATGATGTAGGCAAATCCCAAACCTTTACTCTGAGACTATGTGCATAACCCAATTGGTACAGTTAGTATGTAGGTTCGATGTCTTTTAGCACCTACCCAGCAACCCCACCTCCGTACAAAAAAGGAGCAAAGTTGAAGATAAGTAAGAGTACATAGTGGATGTGAGAGGTGCCTATGATTCAAAGATGTAACCAATTTGGAAAGGAAGCAACTGAGGTTTGCAGTCAAACAACTAAGCCAAAACAAAAGGAAACTACAAGTATTTAGCTTGTCCCCCTGACCTGTACAGAAGGTGATCTGGGTTGCAGACACAGGGCCCACCAAGGCTGTTTGAAGCAGTGCTGACTTCTAAGTGTTGACCCATTTTTGTTCTCTGTCCCTTCTGGCAAAGAAGCAACTTTGAATGGTGCAGTGCTTTGGATCCATGAAGGCATGGGGTTTCTTGCCGATTTCCCCTTTTTTTTTGTCCCAATCTGATATGTTCTGGTCAATGGCTTCCCTGAGCAGAAATTGGTCATACAATGCATCCATCCTTACTCACCTGCTCCTTGCTGCCTCCCAACAAGGACATCTGCTCCTGCCATGCATCCCATGCCCAGAATGCAGACCACGATCCCAATGAAATGTACTGCCTTGTATCGTACCAGTAAGAAGAACCAGGAGAGCAGTATCACCACTGGGATGACAAAACAGTCTAGGAGCTGTCAAGAAAGAGAGGAAAAATCAACAAATCAACCTGCTAACACTTTGCCATAAAATAGTAGGATAGATTCCAGCAGAGGGGAGCAGGGTTATTTAGTTAGTAACAGCGCTCTCTACCAGACAGAAAGTGTATTCAAGTGGTTATGTCATCCACCAGACAGAGGATAAGACTATTCTGTTCATGATTATTCCACGAATTCAGGAGAGCTGTTGCTCTATGGTAACACCCACAGCACTGCCTTGCTCTTGGATTCAGATGCATATTTCAAATCCATGGGAAGGAAACCTGGGCCAAAAGACCACCATTCCATCTGGTCCTCACCTCTGGTGATTAACAGACAAAGACTGAGGGTACTCTTCCTACAGTCTAGACATATGCTTTAATCCAGTCATTTCAGGTCCAATTAGTAAGAATGTTAATAACGTACAAGTTGACCAGATTTATTAAACCTGGCCATATAAATCAAGGGGTTTCTGCATGCAGAATACTTACGAAAAATCTGCCCCCTGTGGGGACTGTTAACTCCTTGAAAATATAGTCCCATATGTCTCTGAAGGAAAAAAAAAACCAAAAACCACCTTGCCTGCAGTGCAAGAAACTCAGTCTTCTTGCCAAAAGACCCTGGGTAAGAGCTTTCCCAAAAAAGTGTTATGAAACACAATCTTTAATTGCTTCTTTCAGAGACACCCAGCGATAAACCCAGAGCACCCATGATAAAAAAAGAAATCCACCAAATGTTTGTGAGAGGACCTTGAGATTTTCAAATTAAAATATATTTTAGAAACTATCAGTATGCCACCAGGAAACAAAAATCCTGGGTAAGAAACACCCAAAGAAACTTGACTTCAATCCCACTTCCTAAAAGGATACAGATAATGAAGAGTCACGATTCTGTGGACTACCAATAGGATTTACAAACTGTGCAGGGTGCACTACTGTTCAATGCCAATTGATACAGGAGGAACTAGAGCTATATGGTCGCTTCTTCTTTCTAATGAAAATGTCTGGAACAACCAAAGGAGGAGACTGTGTCCATAGTTCTGGAACACTACTTCAGATGTTGCTACCTTGATTTTAGATGATGCAATTTGGTTTTTCTTCTCTTTGGGCCTATTACCTGCAAATTGCTCTCTCAGTGTGATTTAGCACTAAGCACACTAAGTATTACCAAATAATCATCATATCCCTTTTAACTTATTTGTCTGTCCATGCATTATCTGAAGAGAAAAAGATTTTTGGATGATTTAAAAAATTTCAGTGCTTAGAAACCTGTTCTTTACATGTGAGATACTTACGTAATAAATATTAAATTTGAGGAATCAACAAAAATATAAAAGCCAATTTTTGGACTAAGGATATTTCCCTGAAACTTTGTTTGAAAAACAAGAGTATGCAGTGAAAACCCATCCATTCCAAAGATTCCCCAGACAGCGAGGGGCAAAAGCCTTCAGAATAGAAATGGTTCAGCAGGGAGGAGGCTGCTCTCCGGAGGCTCAAGCAGTCCCAAAGAACTGCAGAACAGACGAAGGAAATTACAAACAGGAAAAGTCCGTGCTAAAAGCAGGTTCTGCATTCAAAATGAGAGCTAATCATCTAAAAGGCATGGCCAGGCCTCTTTACAGTGAAAACCTCCAGCAGTCCTCAAAACGCTATCCTTCACAGACGGAACACAAAAAGGGACAACAGCTGAACGAACTGTAACAAGCACCTTCTTTTGCATAGGGCATCTGCTCTGCCTCTGAAGAGCCTGTAATGTGTACAGTGTGTAACGGAGCTAGCACTCAGTAACCACGCTTTGTAAAAACACGCATATTCAAGACACCACATACACAAGAACCACTTCGGAAGTTGCACTGCTGGGAGCAGACGGCTCCTGGGGCAAGGAGGGGCGGTGGCAGGACTACTGGGAGTATGCATTAAATCCTGGCACGTGGCGTGGGCAAGGTGGGCACATGGCCTTCTCCTGTCACTGGGATGAGGGATGGGGCCCACCTGGCCAGCACAGATGGTCACTGCTGCATGAATAACATCCACTGTGCATTTCTCACACGCTGTGGATTTCTGTACCTTGTCAACACAGCCCTAGCAAGTACTAGTAATGGGTGGCACACCTGAGGGAAGCTCACTCTTTAGTGTAACTCATGGGATGTGGACACAGCTCAGTGTCATCGTGCCTGTACATGCTGGATGTGTGTTCTTCATTAGCTGCGCTAGCATACAGTGCATCCATCATCTCTACTGAAGACAGAGCGAAGGTGGTACCAAACAGCAGGGAGGCAGTTACTACTTACATTGCTCATAGCTATCCCTGAAGGTGTGAATGTCTCATAAGAGCACAGGTCTTATGAGGAGCGGCTGAGGGAACTGGAGATGTTTAGCCTGGAGAAAAGGAAGCTGAGGGGAGACCTTATCGCTCTCTACAACTACCTGAAAGGAGGTTGTAGTGAGGTGGGTGTTGGTCTCTAGTGATAGAACGAGAGGAAATGTCCTCAAGTTGCGCCAGGGGAGGTTTAGATTGGATATTAGGAAAAATTTCTTCACCGAAAGGGTTGTCAAGCACTGGAACAGGCTGCGCTGGGAAGTGGTGGAGTCACCATCCCCGGAGGTATTTAAAAGACGTGTAGATGTGGCGCTTCGGGACATGGTTTAGTGGGCATGGTGGTGTTGGGTTGACAGTTGGACTTGATCTTAGAGGTCTTCTCCAACTATTCTACCCTATCCCATTCCCTCCCAGTGCGGTATTGAACAGGTGAGCTTAACTCACACAGTTTTCTGACCTCATCACAGTTTACAATGGGGCTACAAAGAAGATAGAGGCTCTCTCTTCACAAGGAGCCACATGGAGAAGACAAGGGGCAATGGGTACAAGTTGCACCAGGGGAGGTTTCATCTCAATATAGTGAAGAAATTTTTTACAGTCTGAACAATCAATCACTGTAACAACCTACTCAGGGACGTGGTAGAGTGCCCACCGCCGGAGGTTTTCAAGATGCAGTTGGACAGGGTGCTAGATAATCTCATCTAGGCTCACTTTCCCATGAAAGGTTGGACCATATGATCTTTTGAGGTCACTTCCAAGCTGGGCTGTTCTATGGTTCCGTGATTCTAACTTACTGATAGTTTGCATCAAAACAAGGTGCAGGAGAAGTTCACATGGGCAGGCACCAGTCTTACCTTGGAGAAAGCAACTGAAACCTGTCACCAGTAAGAGCTACCTTTACCTGGCTCAGTGCACTTGGTTTCCCTTCCATGCTGTGCTATGGGAGTCACCTGTAGGTTATACCAACTTGATTAACTTTGCACTGGAGAAACGGAGAAGAGGCAGCCTTACACCTAACTCAGAGCTGGATGTGAGTAAAATAGCACCAATCAGAGATACTGCACAGTCTGCCATCATCTTCCTCAGGCAAGCACCTAAGATTTAGAATCATAGAATCATAGAATCATTAAGGTTGGAAAAGACCTTTAAGATCACCGAGTCCAACCGCCAACCCAGCACCCATGCCCACTAAACCATGTCCTGAAGTACCACATCCACACGTTTTTTGAATGTCCCCAGTGATGGTGACTCCACCACTTCCTTGGGCAGCCTGTTCCAATGCTTGACAACCCTTTCGGTGAAGAAATTTTTCCTAATATCCAGTCTAAACCTCCCCTGGCGCAACTTGAGGCCATTTCCTCTTGTCCTTTCGCTTGTTACTTGGGAGAAGAGACCAACGCTCACCTCACTACAGCCTCCTTTCAGGTAGTTGTAGAGAGCGATAAGGTCTCCCCTCAGCTTCCTTTCCTCCAGGCTAAACAATCCCAGTTCCCTCAGCCGCTCCTCATAAGACTTGTGCTCCAGATCCTTCACCAGCCTCGTTGCCCTTCTCTGGACACACTCCAGCACCTCAATGTCCTTCTTGTAGTGAGGGGCCCAAAACTGAACACAGTATTCGAGGTGCGGCCTCACCAGTGCCGAGTACAGGGGCACGATCACCTCCCTACTCCTGCTGGCCACACTATTCCTGATACAGGCCAGGATGCCGTTGGCCTTCTTGGCCACCTGGGCACACTGCCGGCTCATGTTCAGCCGGCTGTCGACCAGCAACCCCCAGGTCCTTTTCCGCTGGGCAGCTTTCCAGCTGCTCTTCCCCAACCCTATAGCGTTGCCTGGGGTTGTTGTGACCAAAGTGCAGGACCCGGCACTTGGCCTTGTTGAACCTCATSCAATTGGCCTCGGCCCATCGATCCAGCCTGTCCAGATCCCTCTGCAGAGCCTTCCTACCCTCAGGCAGATCAACACTCCTGCCCAGCTTGGTGTCATCTGCAAACTTACTCAGGGTGCACTCGATCCCCTAGTCCAGATCATTGATAAAGATGTTAAACAAGACTGGCCCCAAATGTGAGCCCGTGGGAACACCGCTCGTGACTGGTCACCAACCAGATTTGACTCCATCCACCACAAATCTCTGGTCTCGGCCGTCCAGCCAGTTTTTCACCCAGCAAAGAGTACACCCGGCCAAGCCATGAGCCGCCAGCTTCTCCAGGAGAATGCTGTGGGAGACAGCGTCAAAGGCTTTACTAAAGTCCCGGTAACCCACATCCACAGCCTTCCCCTCATCCACTAGGCGGGTCACCTGGTAATAGAAGGAGACCAGGTTGGTCAAGCAGGACCTGCCCTTCATGAACCCATGCTGGCTGGGTCCAATCCCCCAGTTGTCCCGCACCTGCCTTGTGAGCGCCCTCAAGATGAACCGCTCCATAATCTTCCCTGGTACTGAGGTCAGGCTGACAGGCCTGTAGTTCCCTGGATCCTCCTTCCAGCCCTTCTTGTAGATGGGCATCACATTGGCAAGCCTCCAGTCGTCCGGGACCTCCCCCGTTAACCAGGACCGGTGATAAATGATGGAGAGCGGCTTGGCAAGCTCCTCCGCCAGCTCCCTCAGTACTCTCGGGTGGATCCCATCCGGCCCCATAGACTTGTGTGTGTCCAGCTGGCGTAGCAGGTCGTTAACCTCTTCCTCTTCGATTATGGGGGGTTTACTCTGCTCCCCGTCCCCGTCTTCCAGCTCAGGGGGCTGAATACCCTGAGGATAACCAGTCTGAATATTAAAGACTGAGGCAAAGAAGGCATTAAGTACCTCAGCCTTTTCCTCATCCTCTGTGGCAATGTTTCCCCTGGCATCCAATAAGGGATGGAGATTCTCCTTGGTCCTCTTTCTGTCGTTAACATATTTGTAAAAACATTTTTTGTTGTCTCTTACGACTGTGGCCAGATTGAGTTCTAGCTGGGCTTTTGCTGTTCTAATTTTCTCTCTGCATGACCTAACGAGGTCCCTGTACTATTCTTGAATTGCCTGTCCCTTCTTCCAACAGTGGTAGACTCTCCTTTTTTCCCTGAGTCCCAGCAAAAGCTCCCTGTTCAGCCAGGCTGGTCGTCTTCCCTGCCAGCTCTTCTTGCGGCACACGGGGACAACCCGCTCCTGCACCTTTAAGACTTCCTCCTTGAAGAACTTCCAGCCTTCATGGACCCCTTTGCCCTTCAGGAGCGTAACTTTGAGCGCCCTCTTCCCCATACACACACATACCACCTCAGAGACAACTGTGCCAAGACAGCAGAAAGCCTTATGCAACAGTTAAGCACAGAGGTGTTTCAAGAGACCACTTATTAAGTAAGACAGTGAGCATCTGCAAGCATCTTTCCAGTTCTTTTCTGTGCAAAGGTGAGTAAGCGAACCTCAATCATCACCGAACCAACTATTTGATTTTGCAAAATCAGGAGCTCTGCCTACTTATGCAAACAGTGTTTAAGAATATGAAGATGTCACCTTTCAGCCACTAACTACTGTCTCTCAAGACACACAGGGTGACTCAGTGGATATTTTTAACCCCCAACATCTGGAATACAGCCCTTGCCCACCTTTACACACCAGATATGACACTGCATGTTCATTGTGGGACAGCAGCTCTGATGAGGGCTGCTTTACTTACTCCAGGCTACGCATACAAAAAGAACAATTTCTTGTGAATATGATATATGTTAGGGTGCTAGTGTGTTTTCAATAGCCAGTTTTAAAAATTGTTTGTACCGGCAGCATGTGTACTTCAACATGCAAATACCCATTAACAGTCTTTTAGAGGAAGATTTAAAAAATTCCTCTCATTCCATAAATATTTAAACATACCTATGCTTTCACGTATGTGAAGATGTGTCTTTTAAGCACTAACATGAATGGATGCACGAACAGAACCTGTCACAAACAAACAACACTGACAGCAGCTGGAAAATGCCCCTTTGGGGCTGGTAGTCCAAGGTCTAATCCACAAATTGCTATTCAGAATACTGCAGCATCAATAGATATAAACATGAAATGTAGGTAATGTTCATTGACGTTACTTGAACTGTACTTAGTTTATACCTATAATTAAACAATGGGGTAGATAGAAATAATTTAGGTTGCTACAATATAAGCAATAAGATAACCTAGTGTATATTGCTTAACTGTTTTTCAGGTATTGCTTTACATTTCATTTCTCCAGGAGTAAATTCGCTCTGCCTTTCTTTTTTCCTCAGATAAATCTGTCTAGTAGAAGAAAAACTGCACATATATTCTACAGACAAAAGATGTGAGATTGTGGATTACGTGATCTGCAATAGGGCTTTCTTGTTTAATTTTTTTCCCCTTTTTCCCCCTTTTTTGTTTGTTATTAGTTATTTCAGGTATTAAAAAAAACCATCATCATACCTAATTGTCATGTTTCTGACTATAAAGCTTTTACAATAACAAAGATAAATTATGCTTAGCTTGAATTTCATTTGTAGTACATAAAGGTCAATTGTTTAGCAGTACTTCCCTAAGAATCATCTTTGATATTTTCCTTCTTTTTAACTGGTTATTCAAAAGGTACTGCCTATACCCTGTCATTATGTTAAATTAATGAGTGATCTGATTTTAATCTACGTTCCTGTTCTAAGATATCAGATCTCACTAAACTAAAAGAAAACATATTTCCTATTTTGCCATGGGAAGATAATAAAACTGATACGAGTGTGTGGTGCAGACCATGCTTTTTGACACTGCCATGTTTGTCTGTGGTTCTCTTCAGTCACAGCTCTGAATTGGGCTATTTTAGAAGGCAGAATACGAAAATATATAACCTATTGATATACCATTCTACAGCAACTCCTTTCTATTATAAAAATGCTGTGTTGTTATAGATATTGAAGATTATTATTTGATTCTAAAAGACATCACACTGCATCTAAGTCTGTTGATGATACACAATGTTGAAATGTATTTTCTCTTGTTTGTTAAATTACGTTGACTTTATTATACTTGTGAATCATAGACAAATACTCTCTTGCTAACAGTAAATATCCAGTCTCTGATCTCACAAATTCAGCATGTGTTTGCACATATATAGCAAGAATGTACCGTTAGTCATTGAAAAGGAGAGCTGGCAAGCTTTAGAGGAAAGGTCTGTATTACAGAGGGTGACCTGCTGACCTGCAGCAATATCAGAAAGAAAAAAGGTGGTCAGCAAACTCCCTATGGGAACAGCTGAGCTGAATCTTCCTTTTTAAACATTCATTGGATTTTTGCCCCCCAGTTATAAGCCCTTTTTTTCACATTAGGGGTTTCTCATTAGCGCTGCCCTCCAGCAAATCATGCAGAGAATCAGCTGCACCCTCTACTCAGCCTACTCGCCAGAGCAGAGGGATCAGTAAAATCAGTGTCATATCCGTCCAACGTTGTACGGTCCAGTACATGTGATGGCTACTGAATTTCAGCGTGCGACCTGGTAAGTTTAATATAACAGCAAGTGCTATATCCAGTAAGAGACACAGCTTCTGACATTTGCTTTGTTTTTTCAAAAGAAGGAAGGGTTTGCTGCTCATTCGAGGGCTCTTTCTATTCCAGTTTTCACACTAACTTCACAATACCACACACATTTGATTCAACTGTACGTTACACACGCACAAAAGCAGCCAAGATGTGAAACCTCACAGAGGTGGCTGCCGGCTGCCAGGGGAACTGCGTTGCAATTGCCCTACCCTGAGACCGAAACCTTCTGCAGAGAAGGTGTGGATGCTGGCAGCATTTCTGACAGGGTTATTTCAAGCAATTCAAATAAAAAAGGAGCATTGTTTTTACCTTTCGTGCTTCTATTCGCTATCTCATCACAACTTAATCACTTTCTTGCATGGTTTTTATATAACCATGGAATTAATTTAAAAAACTATTAATTTTTTCATCCAGCCAAAATGTAGGGTACTCCCGGTAGGGAGATTGGTGAAAGAATCAGTTAGTGATGTCATTTGTTTAAAAAAAAAAAAAGTAAACATGTTTAATCTCCATGACGTCGAAGAAACAAAAGCCAGAAGACTGCTCCCCGTCTGAAGCCTCTTTAGATCAGTATTTTGCCCACAAAATCTCTGATTTTTTTCTTGGGGCCGCATGGCTGATGTTTCTATAACTGTTTCCATCAGTTCCTTGCATCTGTTCTCAGGATTTTCTCTTTTTCCCTGCAGACACAGAAAGTCCCTCAAAACTTTCACTAGTGAAAGACCTTCACCTACATCTGACTTGCACGCACCAACACCCAAGATGAGGATTATTACAGCTCCAGGTTTCCACGTCCGTAAAAGGAATTCAGTGAGTTCTTGCAATCATGTTAAATGAAAGGTGGTGGTCACATCCAACCCACAGTTCCTCTGCTCTCAACTCTCTACACATGGACATGCTTTACTACCAGCATGAGTAATCACATCTTGACTCTTTTTTAAAAAAAAAACACCTTAGGACACACCTTTTCATCCTCTCCTCTTGTTACATGCACTCCAGCTGCGCTTATGCAAGATCTGCTCAAATGCCAAGAAGAGTTACCAACAAACTGACCACTGAAATGGCCCTTCCTTTAACTGCTTTCCTCCTCTGATTTTACATGCCACTGTCAGAAAAAGATTATTCTAAGACAGCAGACAGCTCTGCCAGCAGTCACATCTTTCTGCAGAAAAAAAACTATTTTCTGTTTTGCTTCTCTCTAAGTAAGATGACTGGATATGGGCTCTGAAGACCATTTTCTCAAGGTTACTTACTAGAAACTTCTCCATGTCACCAGTTGCTGTAAGCTATGCAGGGGATTAGACCCTGGCCTAGGAAAAATCATGGATGTCTCCTGCAGAAAAACCTCTGCTTGTGCATTTCACCTGCAAGAATATGCAAAATGGACACAGAACACCAAAATCTCTGCTGTTGTAATGGGCACAGCTCCACTGACTTTAATGAGATTTTGCATATTTATGTTAGTAAAAAGTTTGGCTCAGGGTGAATTTTGCCATTAGAGGCAGGAGGTCTGGATACCGATAACTCAGTTGACTACAAAACAGTGTTCAGAGACTGAGGATACTGTAGGGCCTGATTTGCGAACCATAGGTATGTAACACAATTAAAAAACAGAACAGCAAGTTGAAGTGTGATAATAAATCAGATGCAAGATACACCCCACAGACTCTTTCAGTATAGATGTATGGCATGCAACACTTCTGCACACGCTGATCTGCAAACCTTATTAACATTGCAGTGTTCCCTCACTGCCCTGAAGCAAAACAGGAAAGTATGGTCAATCTTACATGCATAGGATGGGGGGAGGAAGGGAAGGAGTGGAATTTATCTCTGCTTTTGAGACATTTCACGTTAGCAGGCACTGGACAAGGTGGATCAACAACCTCAATATTGCAAATCCCCTGCTCCTCACCTCCCAGATTTGCTTCAAAATTATCTCAAACCTTCTGCCTCAATGCACATTGAGCCCATAGGGACCAAGAACAAAGCAAAGTCTATTGTCAGCCAGCACTGCTATAACAAGCACTTACTGCTGACTCCTTTCCTTTTCTGGTGGCAGTTGTTGAGGTATGAAAACTGCCAGAGGTAATTGGAAGTATGATGTATTGCTGAGCCTCACAGTGATCTAAGAGTAGCTGAGAACATCAGCATCATAGTTTTACTGTCTGTCTCCTGGTGTCTATAAATCCCAGCTTATACTACCTTTGTTTTCATCATGCCAATCAAATGCTTGATTGCCCAAGGAATAAATTACCAGATAAATCACTATTTGGAAGCATAGTTCTCTCTTTGACAGAGTCTTATTTCTTGTGACATCATATGCATATTCTACAGTAGCACTATGCAAGGCATTGTAGAAATAGTCCAGATTTCTATGTGATGTCATAACACAGAAAAAGGATAACATTACCTCTAGAGAGTGCAACACAACAGTGTAATATGCAGGTGGACAGAACAGTGTATTCACAGAAAGGAGAGCTAATTAACGTGGGGGCGACRGGGGAGAAGGGAGAGGACAGTCTGCCTCATAACAAAGCTTGGCATGATGAAAAAGCACTTAACTGACAGCAAAGGTTACAAATATTAGTATCATAACACGCTTCGTGGAAGACATTATGGACTTGGTAGGATGTACGTGTGCGGTACACTGTAAATGCAGTACAGGGAAGTTGAAGTCAAAATGTAGTTTCAAACAAATTAAATACCTAGATCTAAATAACTGCACAAACTTCAGAATCTTTTAATTCCCACTGGGGGAACTAATTTTATCTGCTGTGTAAAAGGTGTCTCTAACAGTAGTTAAAATACTCTTCCTGAATAGTTATTAAGCCTTCCACAGGCCTACACCAGGGTTGTTTTAAAAACCATTAGGATAAATATGGAAAGCATTACCACAGGCAGTACTGAAAGTTAAGTGTATAGTTTTTAAAAAAATCCATGGGATCGGGTGCTAGTATACACAGGAGTGTTTAAGGTATTTTCTGCACCTGCTACAGCTGACATGCAAGAAGGCTGCAAAATCTAGTGCAAGTTAGATTAATGCATCAAAGAGAAACTAAAGATCATTTTGCAAGTTTTTGGCCATCTGGGAATCAGGACACATGTGTCTGAGAGCATTAAGTGTGACTGATTCGCTGGTACTTCTTGAAATATGTGGGTTTGGATATCAACTTGATCCATCAACAAACTACTGTGCCTTTTACCTGGTGTATACTCAATTTTTAAATGTACCCTCTAGAAAACAGTCTTCACTTGCTAGCCTGAGCATTTTCACGGCTGTGGGAAGCTTGAGTTTCAATCCCCGCAGCTAAGACAGAGTTAACTCAAGCCCTTTCTGCGGGCTACTGTTTAACAGCTCTGACTTTATGTAAAAGGTAGCTCTACCCTTGCAATTTGGAAAGCATTCCAGGCTTTCTGTAAGCCCTTGAGGCATGCTAAGGTCATATCTAACAAATTGAGTAGGAATACTTAGATTTTGAGTTTTAAAATGGAGGCAGGTATTCAGGCATCTGGTTCCATCAATACAGAAGCACTCTGGGCATGCAAAAAACCAGAACTTAAAGCTATCGAAGAAGGAGCAACCTGAGAGGTTCAAACACACTTTTTCAGGTCCCAAGATTGTGCTCTGAGCATCAAGTTAGTACACATAGAACAGGGGATGTTAGATGTCTGTGACATTTTAGAAATGTAGACAATTAGGTGTGGGTTTCTTAGATTGTTCTATTAAATCTAGTTGCCCCTGGATTGCAGTGCAGGTACCTAAAGGGGACCTTGGATTTTATCCTTAGCAGTTGACCTACACCTTCATGTCTGAAACATAAAGAGTGCATTGGTTTTCAATCTAATTTTTTTATCTCTCCTAGTTTATAAGGGAGGTCTTTTAATATTTTTTTTAAGGGAAAATCATGTGTTTCTAGGCTTCACAAGTACTTAATTTTCATCTTATGATGGAGCTGAGTGCCACATTCTCAGACAGTAATTATAGAGTACATGAGGATTTGAAATAATCAGAAGCATGTTCAAAAGTAAAGGTTAGGTACCATATTCATCTTTTATTTATGCCTGTGTGTCTTCGTTTACTGTGGTTCTGAAAGCATGCGGTGAAAGATGCATAGGAAGGTTTATTAGAAAATTCTGTTTTCCCAGACCAAAACCGAAAAGGCATTTTAAAGGAAAGTATAGGAAACACTTGGGTGTGAAACAGTGGGGAAAAGTAGGGCACCATTTTCAGTCTTTTCCTGGAGCCATGATGAGATGATGTCAATTACAAAAAAAGATGGAGTTTAAACTAGAAACTTTGACAGTCCTAAGAGTTTAAAGCTACGTGGCAAACAAAGCTGTTGAGCGCTTGGAGTTGTTCGGTGAAAGCAGAACTGCAAATCAATTGCAATAAATGTATTTTTTTTACAGTTAAACTTTGGCTTTTTGCTGGAAGCAGCTTAATGTTTTTTGCCTAAAAGCACCACAAGCCCAGTACACTCGCATGTTAGTTTTGCATGAGGAGCAGAGATACCACGTGGAAAAAAAGTATATGCTGTAAAACTGATTTCCTGCTGAAATGGTCCATGTACCACCACTATAAAAATACTGCCAGATTTCTCATTTACTGAAGTGACAATTTCAAAAACTCTTATATTCTCCCCATCAAAAAAGCCTTGGTGTAAAGCCTGTTGAGAATAAAATCCCCTGGAACTGACTTGAGGGGCTCAATTCTCAGTCAATGTATACATTGGCGTAACTCCCATAGCCTTCAGTCGAAGCCATGCTGATTTGTGGTAGGTAGTAATGATTTCTTAGGTCTCAGTTCTGAAAGGGTTTGAACATTGCTTGCTACGTGCCAGAGAGCATTTATGGCCTCACAGGTAGTGCTCTTGCAGGATCAGGCCTTTCAGAAGATGCTCTCGAGAGAGTGGTCCTGTTTGCTTCTTCAGAAATCAGATTCTAGGAAAAGCTAGGTTTTTTTCACCTTTTACTGTCCATTTCTTCAGTCTTCATTTCATACTGTTACGCACTTTGACCGATGCTGTTTCAGGCTGACTAATCTCATGAGCTTCTTCTGTTTCATCTTTAGATGAAATAGGGTGTTGTTTGGCTACATTTCATAAAATATGTCATTTGATTCAACATCCTAATGCATTACCTCATACTTGTCCCATTATCACCATATCTTTGGGATTGTCTGTACTTAGAAGCTCATTCAAATCAAGCCATGAAGTGAATTTAAAATGCAACAGATATTCCCAGTCACGCCATGTGTATCCAAACAATCCAGGACAACTATGGGAAAAGGAGACACTGCATTCATTCCACTCCTGGAAAAAAGCTTGATGGCATTTGAGCTTCTAACTCTTCCCTCTTTCAAGCTACATGGGAAAGAGACCTGAACTCTGTTGTAATCTTTATGTGGAAGAGGTCTAAAAAGGACCCAACACGGTCTGTGTCCTATGACAGTTCTCCAGTTCTACCCTTCCTCTCTCTCTCAGTCTAAAAGGAGAGCGTGGCTCATTTCAGCTAACAAATTCCCTGCTGAGACACAGGCAATGCCCTTGAACTCTCCTGCCTTCTTCCTCTTCACACTGCAGTTTTTGATCTCTTATGCTAAAGGCCATGCTCATTGCAGAAGGGTGGGAGGGTTTGCATCTTCTGGAATCGGTGTTTCATGGGTCTGGCCAGAAGCACCTCTGACATGTGCTTGTTGGTGGCTGTGGGAGATGGGATTTAACGACCTGGATCATCTTGCTCAGTCCGCTATTCCTACTTGTTATGACTGAATGCGCAAAAGAAGCAATTCAGCTTTTGCTTTTCTCTTCGAGGCTTTCAGTAGCTATAAAATCAGACAGTATGAGATTTAAATGAATTTAAGCTTTACTCTGTACTGCGTAATCTGATTTGGAAAAGTGTTAAAAGCAATATTACATTGTCTGGGCATGTTTCAAAGAATTCTCAAACCAAGATTCTGATGGCAGAGGCATTTGTGAATATTTAGTATAAACCTCACATTCAGATTCATTGAATTCATAGTTTTCTTCTATTTTTGCTTCTTATTCAGCTAAACAAGCTCAGCATTTTCCAGTATCACTTTTCAACTATGGAAGAGATATATTCCTAATTAGTTTTGATTCTGCAGAACATCAACTGGTGCTCCTCTATTTTACCGGCTCTAACGCAAACTTCAGGCAAACAAGCTGTAAGATACACTGAACACTACCTAGTGTTGCCCAGTTACTTAGAGATAATGTAAAAAGGGAGTAGGTTTGTTTTAGAACAAGTAGCAATGAAGTATGCAATGATTTCCTAAGACAGACAATTTCCAGTCTCTTAAAAATGTTTCTATTATTCACTTCTCCATTTAAATGGGAAGAAGCCTGATTCTTTTGTGTTTGTATTTAAAATATACAGGTTAGATCTTTGGAGAAATCACTACCCTAGCTTTTGTTCACTGCACATACAATTTTTTAAGGGAGAGTACACTTTTTGACAGCTGCAGTTAAGCTGTTACATAACATAACACATCTAACTGCTTGTCTTAAAGTAAGACTTCTTCATCATAACTACATTAATTTTACTTAATGACAACTTTTGCACTGAGATCTAATTATGGAATCCTAAAAGAAGTGCTTGTATTTTTTCCAGGTACAATATAAAGTGAGAAAAACATTACAGCCCATCTGAAAATATTTCCTTAAAGGACCTAATTCAGTAGATAATGCCAAAAATGTGATTATGAATGTTTTAGCACAGGAAAATGAAATGAAAGCGAGTATGTTTTTGTACAGTTTGGAAAATACTAATAAAAATAGTAAYAGAATCATAGAATCATAGAATGGTTTGGGTTGGAAGGGACATTGGGTTGAAAGATCATCTAGTTCCACCCCCCCTGCCATCGGCAGGGACACCTTCCACTAGACCAGGTTGCTCAAAGCCCCATCCAACCTGGCCTTGAAC
Organism: Oceanodroma leucorhoa; assembly: GCA_030449065.1. Classification (NCBI taxonomy): domain Eukaryota; kingdom Metazoa; phylum Chordata; class Aves; order Procellariiformes; genus Oceanodroma; species Oceanodroma leucorhoa. Next base: position 10,800,877 of record JASVER010000029.1, read on the forward strand.
AATTCCAGAGTTGCGGCATCCACAGCTTCTCTGGGCAACCTGTGCCAGTGCCTCACCACCCCCATAGTGAAGAAATTCTTCCTTCCATCTAATCTAAATCGACCCTCTTTCAGTTTAAAGCCGTTACCCCTTGTCCTATCACTACATGCTTTTGTAAGAAGTCCCTCTCCAGCTTTCTCATAGGCCTCCTTCAGGTACTGGAAGGCTGCTATAAGGTCTCCCCAGAGCCTTCTCTTCTCCTGGCTGAACAACCCCAACTCTCTCAGTCTGTCTTCATAGGAGAGGTGTTCCAGCTCTCTGATCATCTTGGTGGCCCTCCTCTGGACTCGCTCCAACAGGCCATGTCCTTCTTGTGTTGGGGGCCCCAGAGCTGAACACAGTACTCCAGGTGGGGTCTCACAAGAGCGGAGTAGAGGGGCAGAATCACCTCCTCGACCTGCTGGCCACGCTTCTTTTGATGCGGCCCAGGATACGGTCAGCTTTCTGGGCTGCAAGCATACATGTTGAGTCATGTTGGGTCATGTTGAGCTTCTCATCAACCAACACCCCCAAGTTCTTCTTCTCAGGGCTGCTCTCAATCCATTCCCTGCCCAGCCTGTATTTATGCTTGGGATGGCCACAGCCCATGTGCAGGACCTTGCACTTGGCCTGTTGAACTTCATGAAGTTCGCACGGGCCCACCTCACAAGCCTGTCAAGGTCCCTCTGGATGGCATCCCTTCCCTCCAGTGTGTCAACCGCACCACTCAGCTTAGTGTCATCGGCAAGCTTGCTGAGGGCGCACTCAATCCCACTGTCCATGTCTCCAACAAAGATGTTAAACAGCGCCAGTCCCAATACCAACCCCTGAGGAACGCCACTCGTCACTGGTCTCCACTTGGACATTGAGCTGTTGACTGCAATTCTTTGAGCGCGGCCATCCAGCCAATTCCTTATCCACCGAGTCGTCCATCCATCAAATCCATGTCTCTCCAATTTAGAGACAAGGATGTTGTGCGGGACAGCATCAAATGCTTTGCACAAGTCCAGGTAGATGACGTCAGTTGCTCTTCCCCTATCCACCAACACTGTAACCCCCTTGGCCACCAAATTTATCAGGCACAATTTGCCCTTAGTGAAGCCATGTTGGCTGTCACCAATCACCTCCTTATTTTCCATGTGCCTTAACATAGTTTCCAGAAGAATCTGCTCCATGATCTTGCTGGGCACAGAGGTGAGACTGACTGACCTGTAGTTCCCTGGGTCTTCCTTTTTTCCCTTTTTAAAAATGGAGGGTATGTTTCCCCTTTCTGAGTCAGTGGGAACTTCACTGGACTGCCACAACTTCTCAAATATGATGGATAGTCGCTTGGCAACTTCATCCGCCAGTTCCCTCAGGACCCACGAATGCATCTCATCAGGTCCCATGGACTTGTGCACCTTCAGGTTCCTTAGATGGTCTCAAACCTGATCTTCTACAGTGGGTGGTTCTTCATTCTCCCAGTCCCTGCCTTTGCCTTCTGCGGCTTGGGGAGTGAGGGTTGAGCAATTGCCGGTCAAGACTGAGGCAAAAAAGTCATTGAGTACCTCAGCTYTCTCCATATCCTGGGTAACCAGGTCTCCCGTTTCCTTCTGGAGAGGGCCCACATTTTCCCTAGTCTTCCTTTTATCACCAACATACCTACAAAAGCTTTTCTTGTTGCCCTTGACATCCCTGGCCAGATTTAATTCTATCGGGGCTTTAGCTTTCGTAACCTGATTCGTGGCTGCTCGGACAATTTCTCTCTATTCCACCCAGGCTACCTGTCCTTGCTTCCACCCTCTGTAGGCTTCCTTTTTGCCTGACTTCCTCTTTGTGGGATGCATCGCACCTGAGCTTGGAGGAGGTGATCCTTGAATATTAACCAGCTTTCTTGGGCCCTCTTCCCTCCAGGGCTTTATCCCATGGTACTCTACCAAGCAGATCCCTGAAGAGGCCAAAGTCTGCTCTCCTGAAGTCCAGGGCAGTGAGCTGGCTGTGGGCCCTCCTTGGTGCCCTATGGATGTTGAACTCCACTATTTCATGGTCACTGCAGCCAAGGCTGTCCTTGAGTTTCACATTCCCCACCAGCCCCTCCTTGTTGGTGAGATCAAGGTCCAGCATAGCACCTCTCCTCTTAAGCTCCTCTATCACTTGGAGAAGGAAGATATCATCAATGCATTCCAGGAACGTCCCGGATTGCTTATGCCCTGCCGTGTTGTCCCTCCAACAGGTATCGGGGTAGTTGAAGTCCCCCATGATGACCAGGGCTTGCAAATGTGAGGCTGCTCCTATCTGTCTGTAGAAGGCCTCATCCGTTTGGTCTTCCTGGTCGGGCGGCCTGTAGCAGACCCCCACTATAATGTAACCTGTCCCTGCCCTCCCTTTAATCCTGACCCATAAGCTCTCAGTCGGCTCCTCATCCATCCCAGGTGGAGCTCCATGCACTCCAGCTGGTCATTGACATAGAGGACGACACCCCCTCCTCGTCTCCCCTGCCTGTCCTTCCTAAAGAGCCTGTATCCTTCCATTCCAACACTCCAGTCATAGGACCCATCCCACCACGTCTCTGCGATGCCAATAAGATCATAGCCCTGCTGGCTTGCGCGCGTCTCTAACTCCTCCGGTTTATTCCCCATGCTACGTGTGTTTGCATAGAGGCATTTAAGTTGGGCCCCTGATGAAGCTGTCTTACTGGCTGGAGTGGCTGGAATTCCTTTGTGCTGCTCTTCAGGTGCTCTCCTGCTGACCTGTGATCCTTTTCCAGGCTCTGGGTATCTATTGCTGGCGCTGGCATCAAACTGGTAGAGTGGGATGGATTGAGGTTCCCCTCAATATGAAGTCCAATATGAAAAAATGTGTCTTATGAGACAGCATTAAAAAGTACACAGAAAACACAGGGAGCAACTAGCTATTAGTGCACTGAAGCCATGGACACTGCACCATTGACCCCATTGGGCCTGTTATCTTACCTCAAAAGGGAAAATCCTTTGAGTCCTTACCTGTACACTAGTAAGAGTGGTGTATTGATAAGCTTTGACTACCAGGTAATTGGCTTCTATATCTATTATCCCCAGGATCATGTACTTCCACCATCTCCTTTTCAAAATTGCCAGCAAGTTTTCTTCTCCTGTGGTAATAAACAAGAAAAGTTATGTAAAAGAGTTAGGTTTACATGCACAAAATACCTGCCTGTCAAGAGAAATTATCTAGAAGATCTCTTGCATTTACAATATGCAGCTGAAAAGCACCATATATAAAGAGGTACTTGCAAGGAGGTGAAAACTAACACACCCTATTTGTCTCACAGATATTAAAACAGCCAGCTTGGTGAAGTAATATGTGAGGGTCAGATTGTCACTTCACTTAAGATGTAAACAACGCCAGGAAAAACAAGTGCAGCTTGGGCAGACTGTAAAGGTGTTCTTAGTTTTACGTTTATATATAGACATATACACAGACATAAAATGCTAAAGAATAGAGCAGATTATTACATACTTTTATACTTTCAATACATACTGATAAAAGTTGTATCACACATGATGCAAGAGGGTTTTACCAGACATGAGAGATTACCAGTATTTGCAAATATGATGGAATATTAGAGCATGAGAGTAACAGCATCACCTTTGGGCAGATTACAGATCCTGTTCCAAAGATGGTTATTACGATCCTAGAGGTTCAAAATATCAGACTTGTTTAGACAAAGGCTGCACTGAGACAGACAGATTTTGTGTGACAAGTTGCTCTGCTCTGAGGATCGATTTCTGAAGTAGGCAGGTTCGTTGCCTTCTATGGGAGACCTGCCAATCAACCAGTACTTAATTTCCACCACATGAAGACTGACAGTACAATATGGCCTACAGATCAAACCCACAGCTTTCAAAAGGTCAAAGCGTTCCTCATGCTAGGCTGGGGATTATTATTGTTCTCCGTTCAAAAGAAACCAGCTCATTAGTGAGGGTGAGCAAACCTGTTACTTATTTGCATTACAGTAAGCTCCAGACATGATGGGACTCCACTGTGAAAGGGGTCGGACATACTGACTGTGACTGAACACAATACAACTGGAGGTCTTTAAGAGTCTGTAGCCTAAACAGGGATCTAAGTAGGGTTGGCTTGTACTGCCAAAGTACCATGAATGGAATTTGAACTGTCCTGAAAGCTTAAAAAAAACCCCCACTATTCTGAGACTTGTTCGTGTTGCTGCAGCCTTTCTAAGTGCCTGTGATCATCAAAATGAGTGGTGGAAAATACAGAAGAAAAGGAACATTATTGTCAATTGCCACCAAAACTTGCTCAGGCTTCCCAATTGTCTCTCATCATTTTCCATCATCACAAGTGTGTTCGCTCTCTGGTTTAAATAAACCCAGTGATATATGTGCTGCCATACCATCAGAAATGGCAGGCTCTCTATAGCACAGGGTTATCTCAGTTCTTACAAGATGCAATCACAGAAAAACGGATGATTACTTCAGAAGTTCATTCAAGATCTTAGACTTTAAATCTTGGCACCACAAGGTGACCTGAATGGGTATTTACCTGAACCAAGCATCTGAATCATTTGATGTCTGTTCATTAACAGATGCTCACACATACACATTTCCAGTGGGATATTGTTAGGCAACAACCTAATTATTTGTTACAGTGATAATGACACTGAGTGCAAAACTGTAAATGCTAAAAAGCATTTCCTTCCTTTCCTCACTTCCCTCCTTTATCTTCTTCTCTTTCTCTCAACAAGCAGCAGAGAAATAGCAGAGACAAGGTGGGGAGTAGGCTACTTATTTAAGACTCTAAATAAGAATCAGTCAGTACATTCAACCATACCACACTTTCCTGTTACCACCGATTCACAGGAGAACTCACTAAAAAGAAATTCCCACCCTCTGTTTGTGCTGGGGTACAGGAACAATGCACTGCAGACATGAATTATGACTATATTTATGTATTTGTTATGCTGATTTGATCATGAAGAAAGAGGCATATTGTAGATTTTATTTTTTATTACATTTAGGAAGGTATTTTCAAAAAAGCATTTGTGATTAGATGTCCTAATTCCTACTGAAATCTGTGTAAAACACACAGATAGAGCCTTTCCAGGTACTGAAACTATATCTCTAACTCTTGTGCTTCCCAGATAATACCTTTAAAACACCAGCCGAAAAACATCAATGCAATGGAAAGGCATGGTTAACACTTCAGAGCAATTTTTCTTGTTAATTGTAAAGAGAAAGTTTAAAAATCAAAGACTTCAAACTATTAGACAGTATAAACCTCTCAGAGTCACTGCAGTCTCTATTACAACACYCACCTAAATCTGTTTTTGTGACAGTAAGACCTTGGTGGTACCTACAAAGCAGAAAGAAACAGCAGCTTCAAGAACTGGCACTGGCATTAGGCTGCCTGAGCGAGGACTACAGACAAATCTCAAGGAATCTTTTGGTACCTTTGGTTTGCCAGTGGTTGCTTTCTCCAGCTTCAATTTCAACCGCAGATCACTGTACAGTTCAGAGGTGGCCAAGTAAGTTAGCTTTAAAAAGGAATGTATGGTCATGACTTCTGGCTAACAGGTAAAGTCAGAGTTTCCAGAGGTGGAAATTAAATCTGTAATTTTAATTGACACACACAGTTCTCTCTTTTGCTTTCTCAATCCTTTCTGGGCTAACGACAGAAACAAGAAAAATATTTGGCAAGTGGTATTTTATCTTTGATATACAGCTCTGACATATTCCAAACTGCAAAAGATCAGGTTCAGCTGAGAAGGCTCTGCAGAGCAAAAAGCAATGCCGAAATGAATTTATGCAGGCACCGTGCAGCTCTGATGAACATTGGTTTAGCTTCACAGCAAGTGTCTTTTTCTTGCCCAGTGGAAAGCAGAGAGATATACAGCGTGACAAAAATAAGATAGAGAATTTGTTCCTGGAAAAAAATCTTGTGTGGGAGCTGCATCTTTCTTTGTGGAACATACTTAGTCTCTGCTTCCACTCACTTGCTGCATCTCCTGTTACTTAGCGTGTAAGAAAGGTCTGGCTTCTGACCTGCATCCCTCTGCCCCCATTATTATTATAATTTATCATTAACATATCAGTTGTGCAGATCTACAAGCATTAGCAAAACCGAGGGACAACATTTGAGGGTGTATCTGAGCAAAAAGCAATGCATGTTTAACATTGTTAATCTGGGGACTGTTATTTGTTTATGGCACTCTGTTTTTTGGCATTGTCATCACAATTCATAGAAGGGAATGAATTGCTCCTGAAGTGGCAGATTTTCTGTGGAGAAGGGCAGTAGAAAGATGATGACCACCATCTGATGGTCAGTCCAATGCTAGGGACAAACCAAGGAAGAGGCAGGTGGAGTCCTGGTTTTGAGATGGGGCTGAAATAAAGCCACCATATTCAAATGCCATGCCTTCACAAGAGTGAGCCAGTAGAAGGCAACAGTGGAAGACAGCCTGGAGAAGGCGTGGGCTGCCAGCAGGACAGGACCTCTAGACAGCAATCATAGATGGCATCCTCAGGGAATTCAGAGACAACAAGGAGAAGTGAAATGGGAGTTAGGGGTATAAGTGGGAAGCCCTGACTTAACTTGGGAAGACGAAAATGAGAAGCAGAAGGAATCAAGAGCTTCATTCAAAAGTCTACATCCTGAATAGTAATAAACATCACCTTTGCATAAAAACAAAGCGAGGGAAAAAATATCACACAATTAAAAACAAAACAAAAAGAGACAATCTGGGTTTTTTTTTATTTCCCTTGATGATAACTCAAAGCAAATTAATTATTCAGGTCTTTTGAGTTGTAAGCATCGCAGGCCAGAAGGACCGAATGTAGATGCCTACACCTGAACTACCTGGTAAGGCATTTTTAAAGCATTTTTCACCTAACATATTCCAGATTAATTGTTTAGGATGAGATAACCAGTGTTTTGAAAATAAACATCTCTCCCACTGCATGTAAAGGGAAGAGAGATTATGTCAGATCATGTGTTTTTATTATCTCAACAGGACTGTGACTAAGTCTTCCAGCCAGTCATATAAACAAATACTAAACCATAAAGTGTGCAGGTTAGCTTAAAGGCAACATTTCCAGTGAGCCAACAGCACATATTGATGTTGGTGAACATGCATTTATGTGAGTGCACAGATGCCATCTTCAGACAGTGCCATCTTTTGACGGAGATCCCCTTTAAAAAAACACACCCCTAACTTCCGTCAGCATGTGAGCTTTTGAAAATGTGAGCCTTCATATTCAGTCTAATCCAAATGTAATGTAGATTTAAAAGCAAATTGCATATTAAGAGTGTTTTTACATTCAGAAGTCTAACATACTGTTAACACAGAGAAATACAAACCTCCTCTTTGCCCTTTCTAGAACGAAAGGTTTAGGTTTTTCATTTTTTACTAATTTTGCAGTGAGACACACACTTGACAGTTATATATACAGAGGAGGTCTCAGTGTTTGGAAAAAAGCTACAACTTCGCCTCTGCTGGCTCAAATTAAAAATCAACAAATAAGCTGCTTTGCAGAAGAGATGATTTTACATCATATAATAAGGATTTACCCCTGAGGGGTTACAAAATTAAAAATAAATTAGAGAGAAAATTAAAAGAGGCTTTAGCTGTGCAGTGTCTACCAAAAATACATATATACATGTGCAAAAACCTTTTCACATTCACCCACACAGTCGCAGAGGTACAATAAAAAAAAAAAAAACAACAGCCATTAAGACAGCAAATTCCCAATTATTATTGTATGTGCTTGGGACACAGGTAGAACAACAGCACTGCTAGACCAGAAAATAAGCATATTGCTTCTCTTTCATCCGCTGCAGTCTCTCCCTTTTAATTCAGATGAAAACTTGCTATTTAGATCAAGATCATCAAAGGAGCTGAGCTCTCCTTCTGCTTTACAGAGCTCAGCAGAAGAGATCTAAATGTGTGCAGGAGATTTGCAAGGGGGAAGGCAGCGTGGCGAGGCAGGGCTGCCAGGCACACTCGTCCTCCCCTGCCTCTAACAGGAGTGCCAGAGTCAAGCACTACATGGTAAAGAAGCAAAAGTCTCACAGCGGATGAGGATTAGACCAGAATTTACTTATTATCACTTTCTTTGAAAAAGAATCTCGGTTACAAAGCACAGTTACAGGATAATTGTTTCTTTTCCGTTTTCACCCATCATAGTGAGTCTTGCAGATGCAGAACTTCACCAGTAACAACGTTCCTTCTCTACAGACCTTGCAGTCATCCAGCCCTGCTGCAGGACCAGAGAAAGGAGGCTGTCAAATGGGGCAATACCGTGTAGGGGTAACGCAGACCACCTCTGTATTACTACGCCAAGAGGCTCATGCCTGAACAATAAAACCTTGCTTGTCTCCTGCTTGGCCAAGTTGGTGGTTCAGAGGACTTAAAGCCTGTTGTAGAAGGCTTTCAGCTCTCCACAAAGCTCAAAAGAACTGTCCCTCTTCTGTGTGACTTTAAATCCTTGACCCAGAATGGTTTCTTATTTCCTTATATCTGTTTGTATTACTGATGACTACTTTATGGTAATACTGTTGCCTAAAGGCAAAACACCACCACTGCTTAATTATTTACGCAACAGAGAAAATGCTCTCTCACAGGAGTGCTCCTCCAGTCTGGCTTCACAGAACACCTGAATATACTCTGTTCACCTTATGGATGACTGCTTATAAGCTGCACTGCTTTTGTCCTATACCATTTTCAGTAAGCCTTTTGGGAGACTAGATAACCTCAGCTCCTTTTGCCTCCTCAGAACGTCTGATCTTATCCAACCTGGTCTTATCCAGAGCTCCCTTCTTCTTCCTCCCCTGCGATAGGAAAAGTGCGTAACCCACAGACACGCTGCTGATGTATCAGCCCCGAGTCGCCGCTGCAAGCGGCTCCCGTGCCCTCCAGCTGCCGGCCACATGTTCCTGCCGCTTGCCCTGTGCCAGCACTGGTGCTTGCGGGGCTGCATAGMGAGCCAGGGCAAAGAACTGCCTGGAAACAAAGATTTTGGGTTTTCAGATCAATTTTCAGACTGTCCCCTGAGCAGTCTGTGACCAAATTAATGTTAGTCCTGTGGGAGGTGATTAGCAAGTAATAGGGGACCCAGGCAGGGGACAACTACCCCCTGCTCTGTCACAGGCTGAATCGTGCCTGCATCCTATTCATCACGAGGCGACAGCAGTCATTGAAACAAACCCAGCAGCCGTCACCACTGCCCTTGCTGCGACCATGAAGCGTACAATGAGGCTGCAGGTCTTCCTGCCGTGTGTGTTGAAGCAAACCTGCAATGGGTGGTGCTGCGGAGGTGGGACGCAGTCACACGTACATGCCTCGCCGGGGGTGAGCTATGTCATGGCAACGTGTTTTCACCTTCTTAGGAAGTATATCTTATTTACCAGTCACAATCAACCAGATTTTTCACTTTTGAAGGGGTTCTATTTATTTTCATTGTCTGTTTCAACTCTGTAGTGTTTGAACATCTACCTGTCATATTAACATTTATTTGACTGGCACTTTAGAAAAAGGTACTTTATATAACCTTTGATCTCCAGATTATCGTAGGAGTAACACAAGGTAACTGAAGGTAAGGTTTGTGCCCTTTCTGTCTGCTACTTTTGTCATTTTGATCCTCCTTTTTTCTATAATATGCTTAGCCTATTAACATGACATAATGTAGCTTTCCAGTTACTAAATTACAAGATCATCTGAAGTATTTAGACTTGCTATTTTCTTTTAGAGATTTTGCAAATCAGTCTGGTTTGGCCCTGGATGTAAATCGTAATACCTGAAGTCAGATCTAGGAATTTGAACATGCGTTTTCATAAAACATGAAAGGATTAATTTCTGGTGCCTTGATTTTGATCCAGCCTAAGCTCTGTGGTTAGATCTGATAATCTTCAGATGTCTTATTTCATGAGATTACTGGTCATACAATTTACTTTTAAGAGTAAATTACAACTAAAACTGCAACAATAAAGTAGTTGGCGATTTTGCAGATGCCTCAGTTTCTCTCTACCTGCCTGCCCACTAGATTACATACAGTTTTTCCCTTGGTGGCAGACACAATGCTGTAAGTTACTGTCATGTGTTATTGCAAGAAACAGCCCATGTCAAGAACCATGTAAGACCTGAAGAAAGCTCTGAATGGTGCCCTGTTCAAAAAAACAGACCTCTAAACACGTAGTTCTTTAAAATGTCAAGATAAAAAACACTGCGATGTTTCTAGAACACAAATTTTTCATTTAAGTTGTTTTATCTTGCAGCCTAAACTTAGGTAAGCACCTTTGCTGAAATGGCAGACTGCGTCCTGGGAGAAACATTTGCACCTCTGTAATGCAGAGGGACATGAGCACACCGAGAAGCCGGAACCTTCCCTCACACTTGAGATTTGATCATGTCCTTACATCTTCATGCATGAAATTTTAAAAATTGATCTACTGTACTCTCAGATTTAAGTTACTTCTGAGCTAACACTGTAGTCTGCCAGCTTTCAGGGTTAAATCTGGCTCACTCTCGCACAGAACTACTTCAAAACAATCCTGTTACTTTGCTCTGTAAACTCTGCAGTCAGGCCCTTTTTTCATTGTTTATCCTATTTTATCTAGTGTGAAGCTACTTACAGCACTGCAAAGAAAGGTTTTCAGAAGAAAAAAAAACCTCATTTTCAAATTTACCAGTGTTAGTGGAATTAAGAAATCTGCATATATCTCTGTATATCATCTATGAATGTGTAATTTGCATGAATAATTTATCCTCCTGGAGAATTCTGGGCATGTTAATCATGTTCACAATACTTAAAGTCAAATAATCTTAAAATTCATTGTTTAAGGCAGAGGAATCAGTTAGGGTTCCCGAATTTTCTTTTTTTTTTTTTCCCCCTTTCATCAACTCATTACAAAAAGTTGGTCCCAGCCACCCACCCACTCTATGATGTTTTTTTCCCCTAGCAGACAGATATGAAAAATGAACTATCTACTTATTATTTGTGATTCCCATAAAATTTATTCCCCAAAGCAAGAGATTTACCTGAGATAGTAAAAATAATACACACAACGCAAATTGTCATTATTATTAACCACCCACAGATCAAGTAGATCCAACTGAAGTTGAATTTCTAGCCTTGTCTTTAGAAGACAATAAGAAGAAAATAAGGAAGTCAAAGAGCGTGTATCTTCCTCTGGGCCCCATCAATAACGTTTGAACACACTGATCCAATTTAAATCTAATTTGACACAGATAGAGTGCAAAGATATTAGTTCCTACAGGTTTAATGTGAACAGGTAACTGAGCAGAAGAGAGAAAACCTAACATCGCCGCCACTAAGTATAGGCTCAGAGGTAAACTCACTACTTGCTAGACACCAGTCTGGACTCTGCATCTTCTTACGTACCAGCTCATTCAACCCTGAGACATAAATCCCTAAGAGATCAGGCGATCCTGGTTCTGGGACTCATGAAATACGAGCAAGGACATGTGTTAAGCATGAAAGAGAACCTGCTTTTTACAAGAAGCCTAAAGATATCTATTAAGAAGGAAGTCCGTCTGCTGATGACTATAAGAGGACAATACGATTACGAGGAAAAAGGCTATTGGTGAATAACTGAAAATGGGAGCGTTGTCTTCTGTGGTATCAGCACTATGGGAATATACGCACTCCAATACTATGACAATTCTTCTCAGGTTAGCAATAACATCGTGGCATTTTAAAGTACAATAAGATGGGAAGCTGATGTTAAAGCAGCACTGCTGGCAGAACTAAAACTTCACCTGGAGTCTATAGTGTTAATCAAAAATATGTAAAATCCTAATACCCAGCACTATTTCACGTCATTGCCCTGGGCCAAGGGGAGAGCTGAAGAGTTCAGAATACATTAGGGCTGGGTGGCTCAAGACAAATATGGCTTTACAGATGCTCAATGATCTCTAGAGGTATTTCAGTTTTCTTCTCTATTAAAAGGCTGCAACATGCATTTTTTTTTTTGCAGCCTCTTGGAGCATCTACTTGCGGTAGCAGCCGTGCGAAAAGCTAGCAGAGTTACTCCCCTTCTGGGATTTTCCTTGCACCACTGCTGGTGAACTGGAATAAGGTTTGCTAAACTTCCAGATTAAATATTAAATATTATCCCTGGAGAAATATAGAAGCTTTGGGCATGTGCCGCCATCATGGGTTATAGTAAAAGCCTCACATCAGAACAGCCACAGATTATTCAAGAAACGCCACTAATAACACATGAAACAGAAAATGTAGGAGCTGCCACTTGGTTAAAGCAATTGCGGGGCCTGTCCAGGACACTTCTTGTCTCCAAGGTGACCAATAGCATAGACTCAAGAGAAGCATGCAAAACACACCAACCCATTGTGGCTCCTTCATTGTTGGCACAGCACGAGCACCTTATTTTATGCATGGCAGAAATACCAAAAGGTATGAGTAAACCCAGTTAAGAATAGAGAAAATGCAGGCATGAGCACATAGAAATATGTGAAACGCAATGGCTTCAAATACCACCCAGAGCTGGTGCATTCAAGCATTTGCCTATTTCATGATAGGCAAATAGGTGGAGGCAAATAGGATAGGGAGAGGAGTGGCTGGAGAGCAGCCCTGCAGAAAGGGATCTCGGGGTGCTGGCTGACAGCAGGCTCAATATGAGCCAGCAGTGTGCCCTGGCAGCCAAGAGGGCAAACGACATCCTGGGGTGCATTAAATAGAACATAATCAGCCGGTCAAAAGAGGTGATTATCCCGCTGTATTCAGCATTGGTGCGGCCTCACCTTGAGTACTGCGTGCAGTTCTGGGCCCCACAATTTAAGAAGGATGTGAAAGTCCTTGAATGCATCCAGAGGAGGGCAACAAAGCTGGTGAGAGGGCTGGAAGGCATGTCCTATGAGAGGCAGCTAAGGGCTTTGGCCTTGTCTAGTATGGAGAGAAGGAGGCTGAGGGGCAACCTCATTGCTCTCTACAGCTTTCTGAGGAGGGGAAGTGGAGAGGGAGGTGCTGAGCAGTTCTCCCTGGTATCCAGCGACAGGACATATAGGAATGGTTCAAAGCTGTGCCAGGGGAGGCTTAGTCTGGACATTAGGAAGCATTTCTTTACTGAGAGGGTGGTCAAACACTCAACAGGCTTCCTAGAGAGGTGGTTGATGCCCCAAGCCTGTCAGTGTTTAAGAGGCACTTGGACAATGCCCTTAATAAAATGTTTTAATGTTTGGTCAGCCCTGAATTGGTCAGGCAGTTGGACCAGATGATCGTTGCAGGTCCCTTCCAACTGAAATAGAATCATAGAATCATAGAATTATTAAGGTTGGAAAAGACCTCTAAGATCATCAAGTCCAACCATCAACCCAACACCACCATGCCCACTAAACCATGTCCCAAAGTGCCACGTCTACCTGTTTTTTGAATGCCTCCAGTGATGGTGACTCCACCACTTCCTTGGGCAGCCTGTTCCAATACTTGACCATCCTTTCAGTAAAGAAATTTTTCCTAATATCCAATCTAAACCTCCCCTGGTGCAACTTGAGGCCATTTCCTCTTGTCCTATCACTTGTTACTTGGGAGAAGAGACCGACACCCACCTTGCTACAACCTCCTTTCAGGTAGTTGTAGAGAGCAATAAGGTTTCCCCTCAGCCTCCTCTTCTCCAAACCAAACAACCCCAGTTTCCTCAGCTGCTCCTCATAAGACTTGTGCTCCAGACCCTTCACCAGTTCCATTGCCCGTCTCTGGACACACTCCAGCACCTCAGTGTCCTTCTCATAGTGAGGGGCCAAAACTGAACACAGTATTCGAGGTGCGGCCTCACCAGTGCCGAGTACAGGGGCACGATCACCTCCCTACTCCTGCTGGCCACACTATTCCTGATACAGGCCAGGATGCTGTTGGCCTTCTTGGCCACCTGGGCACACTGCCAGCTCATGTTCAGCCAGCTGCCAACCAGCAACCCCCAGGTCCTTTTCCACCAGGCAGCTTTCCAGCCACTCTTCCCCAAGCCTGTAGCGTTGCCTGGGGTTGTTGTGACCCAAGTGCAGGACCCGGCACTTGGTCTTGTTGAACCTCATGCAGTTGGGCTCGGCCCATCGATCCAGCCTGTCCAGATCCCTCTGCAGAGCCTTCCTACCAGTTTGCAGATCAACACTGCCACCCAATTCGGTGTCGTCTGCAAACTTACTGAGGGTGCACTCGATCCCCTAGTCCAGATCATTGATAAAGATGTTAAACAAGACGGGGCCCAAATGTGAGCCCTGGGGAACACCGCTCGTGACCGGCCACCAACCAGATTTGACTCCATCCACCACAACTCTCTGGGCTCGGCCGTCCAGCCAGTTTTTTATCCAGCAAAGAGTACACCCGGCCAAGCCATGAGCCACCAGATTCTCCAGGAGAATGCTGTGGGACACAGTGTCAAAGGCTTTACTAAAGTCCAGGTAGACCACATCCACAGCCTTCCCCTCATCCACTAGGCGGGTCATGCGGTCATAGAAGGAGACCAGGTTGGTCAAGCAGGACCTGCCTTCCATGAACCCATGCTGGCTGGGCCCGATCCCCTGGTTGTCCTGCACCTGCCTTGTGAGTGCCCTCAAGATGAACCGCTCCATAATCTTCCCTGGTACTGAGGTCAGGCTGACAGGCCTGTAGTTCCCTGGATCCTCCTTCCAGCCCTTCTTCTAGATGGGCATCACATTGGCAAGCCTCCAGTCGTCCGGGATCTCCACCGTTAACCAGGACCGGTGATAAATGATGGAGAGTGGCTTGGCAAGCTACTCCACCAGCTCCCTCAGTACTCTTGGGTGGATCCCATCCGGACCCATAGACTTGTGAGTGTCCAGGTGACATAGCAGGTCGTTAACTGCTTCCTCTTGGATTATGGGGGGTGTATTCTGCTCTCCGTTCCTGTTTTCCAGCTCAGGGGGCTGAATATCCTGAGGATCACCGGTCTGACTACTAAAGACTGAGGCAAAGAAGGCATTAAGTACCTCAGCCTTTTCCTCATCCTYKGTGGCAATGTTTCCCCCGGCATCCAGTAGAGGATGGAGATTCTCCTTGGCTCTCTTTTTGTCMYTRATATATTTGTAAAAACATTTTTTGTTGTCTCTTACGACTGTGGCCAGATTGAGTTCTAGCTGGGCTTTTGCCGTTCTAATTTTCTCTCTGCATGACCTAACGAGGTCCCTGTACTATTCTTGAATTGCCTGTCCCTTCTTCCAACAGTGGTAGACTCTCCTTTTTTCCCTGAGTCCCAGCAAAAGCTCCCTGTTCAGCCAGGCTGGTCGTCTTCCCTGCCAGCTCTTCTTGCAGCACACGGGGACAGCCCGCTCCTGCGCCTTTAAGACTTCCTCCCTGAAGAATGTCCAGCCTTCCTGGGCCCCTTTGCCCTTCAGGAGCCTCCCAAGAGACTCTCTCAACCAGTGTCCTGAAGAGGCCAAAGTCCACCCTCCGGAAGTCCATGGTAGTGGTTTTGCTGACCCCCCTCCTTACCTCACCAAGAATCGAGAATTCTATCATTTCATGGTCACTAAGCCCCAGACAGCCTCCGACCACCACATCTCCCACCAGTCCTTCTCTGTTTGCGAACAGCAGGTCAAGCGAGGCACCTCCCCTGGTAGGCTCACTCACCAGCTACGTCAGGAAGCTATCTTCCACACACTGCAGGAACCTCTTAGACTATTTTCTCTCTGCCGTGTTGTATTTCCAGCAGACATTGGGTAAGTTGAAGTCCCCCACGAGGACAAGGGCTAGTGACTGTGAGACTTCTGCCAGCCTGTTCTGTTCTGTTCTGTTCTATTCTATTCTATTCTATGATATTTTCAGGAGTCATATACACCAGAAATCTCAATGTTGTGTCTATAATGATCAAGAGTACTTAAAAAACCCCCTGTTTATATCCTTTGCAGCATGACTACTTGTTGATGTATGTTACTAAAAGCATAACACATCACTG
Organism: Oceanodroma leucorhoa; assembly: GCA_030449065.1. NCBI lineage: Eukaryota > Metazoa > Chordata > Aves > Procellariiformes > Oceanodroma > Oceanodroma leucorhoa. The sequence goes on from JASVER010000029.1 coordinate 10,816,816, forward strand.
AAACATGCTAATTCATTGGCGTAAGGCATCACATAGCTACAGTGTCAGCTAGACCTTTATAGGCAATTCTGCTGAAGAAACTGGCTATTCGTTATCATATAATCCTGAATGAGTTACCAAGAATGACCATTAAGATTAGAAATCAGGCCAGATATTTTTTTAAATGACAAGTTGTTTGGAGCAGGTGATATTTTGTTGTATCTGTCGTGTACCTAAAACAATGTGGTCTTGATGGGATCTTTGGAAATTTAGCAATATTAGTATCGAATAACCAGATAAACAAATCAGCATTATACATCCATATATCTACATAAAGGAGCAAGCAATCTGGGAGACAACAGGAATGATGGAGAGCAGCCCTCCATCCTGGGTAGCCATCGGGCATGCACTTCTTTCCTTCTGAGCTGGCAGAACTGGGCTAGAAAAACTTTGCAATGGAGTCAGGTCTGTAGCATTTCTGACAAGAACAAGACAAATTTTCCATGATTCAAACTCTGTAACAAGACAACTTATAGGTCTATGAAGCACCTCTAGCACGTGTATAGTCTGAGTAGTACATTTTGGTGTATTTTTCGCCAGCTTTCACATGCACAGTTGTCAGAACTAGCACGTAAGTGCAGTCATACCCAGAAAGATGGAGAGCTGCGCAAGCTGATGCAATACAGTTCAGACATTGTTTTGCTCTATCCAGAACGTTAAACGTTAATTACATGCTCAGTATGTATCAACTTAGCTTCAGTAAATTGGTCAAAGCAGGTTTATAGCAGGGACTGAAGCTCACCTGGTCTTGTTTTTGAGCAAAATAATGACTGGCATAAAAAGTGATAACCAAGATCTCCAGACAAAGGAAATTCTGTGTCCCTGCCTAGTCTAGTCTTAAGCTAGTCTATGAAGTCTGAAAAATACAGAATATAATTATTGTAGCTGTGCAACTGAAATAATGAGGAGATTGAGAGCAAGACCAATAAGCAGTTAGATGCTATGCTAGCAAGCTGAAGGTTTGCAGTCCACCAAAAGTCTGGCAAAAATTACCTTCAGTGGTATGTACAAACAGAGAGGTATTCAGTCAGTGTTATTATAACCTGAATTAAGCATCTAGTGCTGCTGTTGATTGGAGATTGTGCACATGCTTAAGGTATCGAAAAAATAATTATCTGAATATAACATGTATTATGTTTCCATAGTAAAAAGTGATAGCCAATAAAAATATGACAGAGAAATCCAGGATCTCATTAAATATATAGAATAAATTGCTGTAGTTTAGATCCTCAGGTATGCAGGAGAGCTAATGCCATGTGCTGCTTCTTCATCAATGAAAGACTAGTATTATGCTTGCTACTTGCTATACTACTGTAATAGGGAAACCCCAGTAATTCATCCAGTATGAAATTGAACTGCGCATCTTGGAAAAGCTAAGCGTGGTTTTAGGAAGAGCTGGTGCTATGGGCAGAATGTGGAGCCAGCACATAAGCAGGTGCTTCCTGGAACGGTGGTTTTGGGCCCATTGGGGTCCAGTCTGAGGATAGCTGGGAGTCCTGGTAGGGCAGGAAGACATCAGTGGGGGAGGCAGCTGCTGGAAGAAGCAGCCAGTACCCCCATTTTGGCTTCAGGGTTAATGCAAGTAGTTCACAATGGTGTATTAAGATCCCTCCTAAAATAATCAGCACTCGGTACTTGCCATCTCTGAAACTCTCAGTCACTTTCTGCAAACTCTGCTGTGACATGTGGTACTGCATCGCATCATATTCAGCAAGGCGCACTAAAACGTCTTCCACTCCTCCCCACCACGAATTCAAGAGAACATGTATCCGAAAACACTGCTGAGAGGTATGTGAACTTGACACAGCAGCTGTAAGGAGCGACTGCTCCTCTCATGATCCCAGCTGATTGCCACAAAACTTAAAAAATCTCCAGCAATAAAAAAGCAGTGATACTTGCAATGAGCAACATTATTACAGAAAAGTATTTCCCTTACATGAATCCTGATTTATAAGCAAATTGCTGAATACCTCACTGGCATTTATCTCACCATGTTGCCTGTGCTTTAACAGTAATTGACACAGTAGCCTTTCCGCAAGATTGAGAAATCACACCTAATTAGAAATATGCCCAAGTCCTTTTTTATGACAGGAAGTACTAATGTGTTAGGAAGATATTCTGGCTGATAACTGCAACATGAAGTTCTATAATCTGAAACTGCAGGGTTAGAATACGAGGAACTTGCATCATGTGCAATTAACATCCAAGCAGAAATTCCATCAACTGGTGAGGTATCCAACCATTAATGCGTGAATTATGACCACATATCACAACTACAGCATGCCCCCTTACACATCCAGCGGGTTACACCACAAAACCTTCACCATCTTGCCATCTATCATTTTGTTCAGGAGCACATCTTCCTATGCTTGCAAGCATGCGTACCTTACTCAGAGACTACTGATATTCTTTGACAACTTCATCAATCCAGTTGTGAAAGAGTCATCGTTTTTCTCCCTTCCCCCCGTGCCACAGTGGAAGCCCAGGGACAGTTCAGTCATGCAACAACTGTTCAGCACATGAAAGAAGGGAGTCAATGCACCTTCCTAGCACAAGCTGCCGATACAAGTGACAAAGCACTGAGGATTGGAAAGCACAGAGAGAGAGCATTTTTGATATTTTATATATGAGAATGTCGTACTGATGTATCCAATGCTGAGCAATGCATCAGCACAATGCTTCAAGAAGAGGAAATGATCCCAAAAGTATGGGTCACCTTACCAATTCCATCTCTCTCACAAAACTCATCAGCACAGGCAGAATGAAGGTATATCACTCAAGATCAGGCAGTCAGAAAGCCTGAGCAGGTTGTCTAACCCTCTCAGAGAAGAGGTGTTACCCCAGTTTCAGTGTGGAAGACTCAAACTTCATCATAAAGGCCATGATGGATAAGTATGAAATCTTGTTTGCCAGCAACAGTAAAACAGCCCCAGCCTGTGAGAGAAGTAGAATAATAAGCTTTCAGGAAATGCAGTTAATATAATAATTCCCATAAAACATTGGGTGGCATCTAGCATCAAGAAAACCTTCTTGTTGTAAAGAAAAACTGGATGGAACTTTTTTACGGAAGACAATTCACAAGTGATGAACCTGCATGTGAACTTGATGGGAAAAGGAGGTAGTAGCTGCCGCTGATCCCTGAACTATAGAAAGGAAAGCCAAGGGTTCTGTAAGCCCATCAGACAAGAATGAAGGCACCACTGAACATCATATAACTGTTCCCCTTCTTTGATACTTAAATACACATTCATAATTTTTAAAAATTATGACCTCGATTTTCTGCAGCCTTGTGCCCAGTGAGTGCAACCTGGGTGAGGATGAGTTACACCTGCTTTGTCCAGTGTGGTAACGGCTCCATGAAGTGCAAAACAGCAGAGAGCCAGGGCTCGCTGTGACGTGGAAACAGCACGGGGTGTTTCAGCTTACATCCTCTATGGCAGATCTATAAATTGTGAAATGTATTCCTGCTGTGAAGGCTCAGCCCTTTCAGCCAACTTCACCACAGACAGTAAGACAAGCTATGTGACCTAAGCACAGGTTTCAGGTGAAATTCATGCAAGGCAGCCCAGGTGAATTAGAACCTTTGGGATGTTCACATGGTTGTGGGTTTCTCGTTGCAAGCACCAGGCTGAGCTCTTCTAGTGAGAAACTCCGAAGAGGCAATTAATATTTGATGGCATAAAATTCAGCATGCTAGACAGATGGCAAAGGAAGAGGAACAGCATGAAGGTAGTACTTGGAGGTAACTATGCTGCTTGGACATATGCATTCACCTGTTAAAACCATACATGCAGCACCTGAATAGGAAGAGGTGCTTATCTACTTTGCTTAGGCTTATGCAAGAAGTAGAAACACCCCATAGAGATCTGTGAACCACCGTGATTTATAGGCTGATCGTGAGATCTCTATCAATCCCCAAGCAAGTATTGTAGCTGACTATAGCAACAAGTGCACTAGTAGGAGTTTGAAAAGCCCTTCTTTTTATTTTGTTTTCCTGCTCTCCTTTTCTCTTGTCGCTCTCAAGATTTTAATGGAAAACCACAGACAGCCTTTCCATGGTCTTATGGAATGGATCAATTTATTATTCTGCTATTTACCATCTGCCATGCATATGTAATAACACACACATATCTTCAGTAATTTCAGCCTGGCAATATTCAGCATTTGCATAAAAGTTCTTTGCTACTCCTAAGTGAGCTAAAGACAACTGCAATGAGATGATTTCGGCCTGTTTATGGGGTTAATAACAATTTGTTTTGGTTTTAGGCATATAGATTTAGCTTTGTTTTCTAGATAAGAATAAGTAACAAGCCATTTTTAGTTCAAAAAATTGAAACCATCAGTGCCGTCTCATGTTGTGACAGCAAAAGACTACAGAGCTCTCCTGACAACCTCTCTATTTTTTTGGTCTCTCCTTATGCCTTGCTCTATTTAATGTTGCTGAAGAGGAATGCATAATATTTGGGCATAAAAATACACAAATCCTCCTCTGGGGGGTGATGTTACTTCGGATGGAATGGGTCAGTATAGTTCACCTACATTAGTACCATGGTATTATATGATTACATATGTCACCTTTACATTTGTATCCAACACACCCATTATAGATATCGTCCTGGAAAAATAGCTTTTGACAATCAATCAAACAAACAAACAAACTCCTCCAACATGTTGGTCCAGGAAAGCATACCCTAAGAGGTGAGCAAGCTGTACGTGAACATGTACGTCACAACCATACGCACTCGGATTTATGCCCTGGAACTTACACACCACACGAACAATACCATATGCAGATATTCTCTTGTACACTAGTTTAGTCAAGATATTGACCTACATAGGCTCACCTACTGCCAAATTCTGAGTTTCTTAAATGTGTAAGGTCCATAATAACTATTCAGGTCTGCTGTGATCTGTCTTGCATGTCTCCTCTAAAAAATTCCTGCTTCAAAATAAATGATTGCATTTATAATTGCTTACCAGTTTACATAATCTGCAAATAGGGAAGGCTGAAAAATTCTTCCTGGGATTCAGACTTCTGCATCAATTTCACCAGTCAAAAAGCAATGAAATTTCCTTAGACAAAATGAACATTTCTTAAGGAAACTGAATAGTATCTCCAGTGAGGAGAAAAAGTAAAAATGTTTGCATTAGAATTCTCATACATGTTTTACAAGTTTAAGATTTCATTTTGATTTTTAGTTAATGAATTTTTCATGTTTTTATTATTTGTATACTTTTTAATCATTCCATAGCAGGTCGGGATCAGCAATGTGGACTGTTGGGCTCATGGTCTTATACTGGTGATATATAACCTATCAATAGAATTGTTGAAATACTTATTTTTAATGCATGATCACTTTTTTAAAAATCATAGAATAAATAGAGATACTTTGACATTGAAAAGATAAGCTTCCCTTAAGAGGTACCAAAATAAACTAAAATGAAATAAAATAATATTGCAACTAATCATTAGTCATGATGTACAGAGTGTATTCTGAGATGCGGTTTTACGTTCTCAGCTCTTGCTTCAAACCTTCTGCCTTACAGCATGCAGCCCTCTGTGGCATAATTGCTGGAGGTAACCTAGAAATTTGACTTATATTAATATTTTAAAGAAAGGTGCAGCACTGAAGAAGCTTCCAGGGTGTAGTGCAGCTGGTACGTAAGGAATCCATTCCTTATCCTCAGCCTTGTCTCCACGAGAATCTTAGATGTTAGAACACCAGGGGAACTTGGTGTGCTAACTCTAGGAGGAACTGTACGGAGGGTGGAGCGCAGTGGAGACACCGCGGCCAGGCTTTGTCAGATAATGGGAACTGAGAGACACCATGGTACCGATAAGCTGCATATTCACTATCCTGAGTCAGCGGTCTGTCACTTTTTTGACGAAATGCTGTCCTTTTGGTGAGAAAACGAAGCGAGAAAGCTTTACACCAATCATAACAAAGGTATGTATGACTAGAGTCACTCAAGCTCCACCCGAAAGATAAAAAATAATACAAAATTAGCTTGTGAGAGAGAGGATGTTAGGGAAGATACCATCGCCGTGTACTACTCTAACTTCTGGGATCAGTCGATGGGCTGAGCCTCTCTTCCCTCCATCAGGATGCCTTTGGGTAAGATTTGAACACTTGGTTATACCAAGTGCCTCCCCGGGAAACTTAGAAATCTCTATATAGAGTCGCTTTACATCTTTTAACGCGTTTGTAGCCAAGTAGTTTATACTCATACTTTGGCATTTGCACGTGCTTTGTAGGCAGTAATTGTATCACCGGCAATCCAAAGAACCTGTACATCTGTTGCTTTAATAAACTGCACTGCTTATTAATCTAGTCGTGATAGTTCAGTGTACTGACCATGACCGGATTTATAACAAAACTTGGGCTACATTAGCCTTTAACGCAACACCCTCTGTCAGAGGAAAGGGCTAAGGCGGATGACTTTACCCGAGCAGGAAGGATGTCATTCACAACATTATTTTTTATCGTCTTACTCTGTGATGTCATAGATATCTTTACCTATTGCAAGTATACTGCTAGGTAAAGAATTAAGACTAAATGTTGGAAGGGACCCTCTCTTGAAAGTGGCTTTGATACCAACAGGCCTTTAACAACTCTTGCAATCAGAGTATTTTGTGAGCTGGAAACACACATGCAGATGTTTCCAAATGTTGGTTTGATTTGCATTCTGGAAAATTTCAGCATTCAAATGCAAAATATCCCCCCAAAGAATTATGCTCTCTCTCTCTTTTTCCTGTTCACCTCACATACTACTCTCCCCCTTTGTACTTTTTTCCCTGCATGTCCACTGCAGCTTTACCTTTCCTTTTCCAACCTATTTTGCTAGATACAAATACGGATGTATCCTGTATTCACATGCCTGCCCTTGCGGTCAGCCTGAAGCAATTCAGGCTGGCACCTTCCACCACGCTGCCATTTGACTCTGTTCGGCAGGTGGCACCAGCCTCCAGCCACACATTTTACCTTCTGTGTCAGGAGCTGGCACATAGCTTTATGGTCACACTCACAAACCCAGCAGATTCACCTGCCCCCAACAGAAAAGAGCAGGGCCAGCTGCATCCAGCTTCTGCGAGAAAAGCAGAATCTCCCCTCGCTTCTGAAAGGGGGAAGCAGCCACTGAGCTTCTCGTTCAAGGGACTAAATGCAACGAATACCTCCTGGCCTGGTGCACGTTGTATATGCACACGGTTTCATGCAAATATTTATTTTCCTCCTAGTCCCCTCTAAAATAATTTCAGATCGGATTGCTTTGTCTTCCAACAGAAGACAGCACGAATTATGCTGAGCACTCACTAGTTGGTATTAATAATAACTACGGATTACGCCCCACACGATGTGATTACTCGTTTGATCCTCTATACACGTACACTATAGTGCGTACACTATACACATACACACACAAACAGAGCAATATGGACACACTCAGTCACCCAAAGAAAACAAGCATAACCTGCTCCAATTTCAGCACTTCTGTAATTCTAACTCTCAGCTATTGCATTTGAATCATTTAGTTTATGCTTTTGTCTTTTCCTCTCAAGACTAGCTATAACAGGGCTGCCTCTTCTCTCGGCTGGTGCTCATCTGAGTAGCTGCAGCTGGGAGACAGGGAGGAGCGAGTGTGTGTGTGCGCGCGCGTGCGCACGCATGTGCGCGTGTGTGCACACACGTATGGGTTAGCACAAGCATACTTCTGTTGGAGGAGCTTTTCACACACGTAATGCTGAGGGTATCTTCACATCTGGTCCATTTCTGTCCTCCTGCAACAACGCTCATTCCTATAGTATGTGTCAGTGCAGGCCAGAAGAAGCAGGAGTGCAGCAACAGACCATAGTCCGTACCCTTTACTCCTCCGAGGCTCCTCCAGCTGCCACTCCCTCCCATATCCCTCTTTCCTCCCCTCATTGCCACGCAGCTGATCCTTTCTCCTCTGACACTTGACAACAATCCACGGCCCTTTCCAAAAATCAGTTAAGAAAATAAAGTTTTCCAGCCAGCAGGCATCAAATGACTCAGCTGCTCACAACGTCCTTAGCACCCGCAACACCACAAAGGCTCTGGCTAACTCTGTCACCCCTATCTGCCTCACCAATGCTGCTGCTCTTGAAAGCCAGAGAAAGATACTCCAGCCCAAGCAATAAACTTAACATAAAAATTAGGATTTTGGTATGTCATTTTAAGAGCTACTTTACAGATACATGTATTTACACTCACCCTACTGCAAAATACTGGTAGATGCTTAAAGAGCAAGATACAGGACTGGACAATATCCCTTCCATCGCAAACCTGACTATCCCTTGTCTGTAAAAGAGAAAATGTAAGCTGAAAAAGAAACTGCAAGACTTGGGAGTTGCAGCTGGGACTGAAGCTGGGAGCATAAAGAGGGGAGAAAGCTCCTGCATAACCACAGGAGTACCCAAACGCTAACCCAGCATGCCTTCAGTATTTTTGTTCTTTACATTTCTACTTCAGTAAAAGATAGAGGGTTTTCCTTTTCCCTTAATTGCTGTTTCATGCTGTAGCATGAAAACCTGGAAACCTGGGGTTTCACACAAACTTTATTTAGATGGGAGTGAAAGGAGCTGAAGGATAGCGCCTGTGATCTGAAAGGTGACTGGAGTGTTAATTATAGAGAGACTTGAAGAACTACATTTTAAATGCCGCAGCATATTAATACCCCTACGTTTTGATAGGTTCAGCTGAACCACACTATAACTTCACCATTTTAGGTGAATGCAAGCTTTCCTATCTAACTATTCCTGTTTTGCAATTGTGCTTTTCTTGAGGCCTATCTGGACAGGAGGAAAACGAGCAGGGGGGAGCCCCAATTCCCAGGCTTACTGTCTAGAAAGTAAAAATTGCTTGTTATATGGGTCTGAGAAACCCTGATTGGGAAAATGCATGTAATGAAACCTCCTGCCAGGTGAATTTGTCAGGTCATCTGTCTTACCAATATTTGAAAAAACATATTCCAATTTTCCCTTTGCCATGGTTTGGCGTCTCCTCGCACAACAGCTGTCCCTCTGGAAATCTGTCCCTCCTGGCTTTCCAGCAGTGGCTGCCTGAAAAGGCCATCAACCTGAAGCCTTTCACTCGCCCACGGTTTGAAAAGCTTTTCTGCTATTTCCTGCAGCAGGTGGAGCTTCTGATACCAGGTTGTCAGGCTGGTGCGTACTCTGACAAGGGTTCGCTCTGCAAGTGTCCTTCTCTTCCCCCCCGCAGACCCCACCGCTGCCCGTCTGCTGGAGCTGCCTGGCTCCGTGCCCCACGAGCCACCTCTCCTGTCGACGCCCCTACTCACCCCTTCCCTGATTTTATTAATGAAACCTCAAAAAATGCCCTTTTCTCATATGCATGTTTAATTCCTTTGCCTTAGACAAGAAAGGCAGCTCACGAGCGCTCACGCTGGCATCCCCTGAGCTCTCGTTTCTCGTCCACCTCCGTGTCTACCACTCCAAAATAAGGCAGAGATTGAGAAAGGCAACAAGTGCCTTCCCAAATATTGCTGTGCCTGCTTTATAGTTTTACCTTTAATGTACCTCCCTGACCATCTGCCTGAGCATCAAGGTGCAATTTGAATGAACTGTTGTCATACATATACGAGCTGCCACTATAGCTTAGGTGCTCTTTAGAAGGACGCAGTCAGCTCTAACCACAAGGGTCATAGTTAAGGAAGGGAAAGATTGTGGTGAATATGTTAGCTTCCCTTAATATCTTTCAAAAACCTCAGTGATATTGCTTTAAAAAACCTTTTGTACTTCAAATTCTCATCAACTCTATCACTCCTAAGAGCATTAGCCAAAGTTTGAGCAGTTCATCATCTCTGTTACATTCATTTACATGCTATTGGGCTTGACACTGGATAATAAGGGCTTATCCAGCAATATCTCACTTTTTGATCTGGTAAATTTACTATAGGCCTTATTCTTTAAAGATATTATCTTTTTTTTTGCCACCAATTGCCTTTTTTATTGTAGCTCGCAGCAGCACTGATTTTTGAATGTAAAATAGTTACGGAAACATTGATCTTTAAGTTATTAGACTTCCCGCTCCAGTTGCCTTGACCAAAAACTCTCTCTCCAATAATGAAAGGACCTTCTGTTTCCTTCAGAGGTGGTGTGAAAGCTATTGTATGTAGGCACCATTTAATGGATCACAGACATCAATCATATTTCTAGTGTTTGGTCTATTATCACCTAACAAAGACAGACAACTGGCAGTTGGACCAGAAAAGATCCCAGGTCATTTTTTCCCACTGGGATTCACACCCATGTATGGTCCAATTTAGCAGCATGAACTCACCGTGACATATGGGTCCCCTCTGAAAAATGTTCATCTGAACCCTTAGAAATGTTTGTGATGTGCTTGTTGTTTACCAGCTGCCTGCATTAGGGAGGTGGGCTCATGCTGTGTTCGTGGGTACTAAAGGCAGTTGCTTAGGCTCTGTAAATTAATTTGGTAGAAAAGGACAACGTTGTTTTAGGCATATGGCTGATATTCACTTCTCCTCTCAAGATAAATAACCTAGTAACTATGCAGAAGACAGTTAACAGCTTCCCTTTGTGTTTTATGGAAAACAAACTTATTTTAACATTACTATAATTATTGTAAAACCTTTCTACAAAATGCACACCAGTATATTTAATAAAGATTGAGTGAAAGGCAACAGGCCATTTATCTAGCTAAATTTGCAAAATTAAAGTGCTAGCTTGTACTGAATAAATATATACAGAAACATTGAGCCTGGGCAGGGGTATTAATTATTTTTACCGCTCTTAGTCTGCAGTGCTATTTGTGCGACCAAGAAGTGACTTCTGGCTTTCTGCAGGGCACTGTACTGATTTATCTGATTTTTAAAACCACGGCAATGTCTCTAATGTCTGCTCCCCATCTTTCAAGAACGTGAGCTCTCGCAAGCAGCTGCGTCGGGAAGGAGCAGAGCAGAGCTGCCAGGCGTGTGTGCTGGGCAGGAAAGCAGGCAGTGGTGTGAGATTGGGATTCAACCGAGTGCTTGGCCATGAAGACAAGTGTATGATCAGTCAAGTATGCAGCTAACAAGAAGCCACATATTTCCAAGTATCAGCACTATTTTACCCATGAATGGCTGGAAGATAAAGTTTAATTAGGTACATATACAAGCAACCATGACAGTTATCATCTCTATACTACAACTTTTTCCACTTAAAGCACATTTTGCAATGCAGCTAAGCATTTCTTAACTGAGTAACTTCCCAATGCCCTTAACATCATTAAGAGGAATACCAAGATTAATGGCAGCTAAAAAACACACTTAAAACTCATCCAGCAGAAGTGGGCCTTTCTTCAGAGGCTTCCATATGCTGAAGCATTCAACATGGGATATTAGAATTGCCTGTGCCAGTAAAGGTGCATGCTCTTTTTCAGTATGTACAGTGCAGGACTGTGTGAATATGGATTAACAGCAAGTTGTGATAATTTCCTATTTATTTGTTACCACATTCACAAAAATCTTGCTCCTATTTCCCCAAGATGATCTGATGGGCTGCACCTGGGCAGTAGCTTACAAAGTAATTTTACTGGTGCCTGGCAGACTAACTCAGGGCAAAGGCTGAAATCAAGAGATTACCTTTTTCTGTTGTCCTGATATGGCTACATGTCCTGGATTAAAATGCATAGCACACGTATGTTGTTGTACGTGGTTAAATACGGAGGGAGTGATCATACCCCTAACATAGGACTGAGGGTCCCTCACCTCAGTGTTCTTAACCTGACATTCATACCACAGAGGTGTGGGGGGGAAGGAGGCTTTCAAGACACCTTCTTCCTCTTTCCCCGCAGKTATGTTTGAAGGAAACGGGAAAGTGATCCCACATTGGTTACATGCTAGAATATAAAACAATGGGGGAGAAAATGATCTAGTCTTTACGCTTGCCTTTTCTTTTACAACCAAGAATTAAAAATACATTTAGATTAATTCACATTTGGAACTGTCATGCTAAAAAAAAAAGGCAAGCAAATTGCATCTGCTAGGTCAAGCTTCCCATCCCCCATCCCAGAAAATCACCAACCCAAATGTCACTTGTCTGTGTTGGTTCTCACAGAAGGCAAACCGTATGTTACATTCCCGGTGTCCGTGCATTTCTGCAGCTTCTAAATGGCTGGCTCCCCTGAGCTGCTGTTTGCCAGATTTTGGTTCTCCTCCAGCGCCGAAAGGCAGAGGGTAGGAGATGTCCTGCTGCTACTCTCCTTTCATTTAGAAAATGGAGAGGTTGTCTGGCTGCCAACCTGTCAGTGCAAATAAGTCCCCTCTGCAGACCTTATCAGATGAATCCCAATGTGAAAACTTTACATATGAATTGCTTTGCAAGGAATGCCCAACTCTTTTCAGAACAAATAAGGAAAAGAACAAAATAAAGGAAATGAAAAAGCAAAGAACCTGCACTGAAAGGTCACTTCAAAGGAACAAAGTCCACATGGCTTCTTTCTCTTGTTCTCTTTCTTTCTTCACAGTTGGCTCCCCAGCATCTACATGCTGCTCCCCTAACTGCAGCGGGCTGAGTCACCACAAGCCTCATCACTGTACGATTAATTACTCCTGTTAATCAAAGCTGAAAGGCTGAAGGAACTAGATTGCCCAGCAGATCGGTAATGGAATACCGTACCCTCATCAGTGCCAGCAGTCCATGGACAGCCTAGGTGAGTAAAGAAAAGAACAGTTCATAGCTACCAGATTTGCAGCAGCCCAGGCAGAACGGCTAGCTGAAGGGACTGTCAGTCTGGAGGAGAAGTAATGCTTATCCTGGAAAATCACCAGCACTGTAAACGGTAGCCAGGACTGTTGGTTATATTATATCAATATTGTTAGTTATGTTATTAAATATTAATCTAAGATATAACAATCAGAGGGTTCTTCTGGCTTTGCCAGAGACAGACGGTGTAATCTTATGCAAATCACTCCATTTCAGTTCCTCTCCAATTCCTATCTGTGAAACTGAGATAATAATATTTCCAACCGTCCACCTTTTGCAAGCTTGTCTCTCTAGGCAGGCTCCCTGGCCGCCTCTCACATATGTACAGCCTGCCGGAGGCTGGCACCTCTAGAGGCCACTGTAATGTTACAGATGAAGACAGACAGCATGGAAAGGTCACACAGCTTGCACTGAAGCTCTAGGGTCCCACCAGCTCTTGCTCGTTGCAAAGGGGTAACAGCTTGGGCTAGAAGAGTGAAAGGATAGATTGGAGTGCTTTAGATAAATTTTGTGTCTTAAAACCAGCTGTCTCTGAAGAGCCCTGTCCTCAGCCCCTGAAAAGAGCTGTTGAGACAGCCACCCAATTGTCATCAGTTTTCTTTGAGGATTCCCAGAGCGTGAGGGAATGCAATGCAAAGATGGGTAGCAGTGACAGATTTGTCAAAAACAAACCGTGTAGGACCAAGCTTATTTCTATCGCAGGGAAAGAAGTGTTACGGGCAAGGGAGAGGCACTAGGTGTCACATTTACAGATCTCAGGGAGGCTCCTGGCAGCATTACTGTGCCACCTCTGGCCTCTTCCAGCACTTACTTTTGGTACTGCTGCAGGGAAGGGGGCCAAGGAAGCCAGGGGAGAAGGGGAAGGGGCTACAGCCCATGCTACACTCTCACTCAGTGCAGTGCACCCAGCTTCACTCACTTCGTGTTTCCTGGCTTCTTCACTTATGTTTAATGACTACAGGCCTTAAAATAGATACTCCAGGTACACAATCCAGTAAAACTACTCCCAGTGGTTGAATCAGAGCACCTTGAAGCAGGATCGGGCCATTAGATAATGAAACTCAACATTCACAAGTATAGACCCTGTAATTCGGACTGCGTTACCCAGCCTTTGACAGAATACAGTCATTCTGATTAAGAGTTAAATGAACCAAATGGTTGACAACTGACAGGTAATTCAATACCTTGAAAGGGACTGGTGCACCCACCCTGAACACCTGCATTAAGAGAACAGTTAATGCTGCTGAGTTCTATCACATGGTTTGTCTCTTGTTAGAGGAGTCAACTTGAAATAATAGTGGGTCAAAATTAGTGAAAGCACATGTAAACATTTCCTCCACGTGAACAGAAAGGGGGTTGAAAAGGGCTGCGAAAGGAAAGAAGAGGTAACAATTTCATATTAAAAACAAGCATGACAAAAAATGAGGAAAGGAGAAACCTCAAGAATAATTAACAGGAATAATTAACAGGAAAGAGTGCAGGCCTCAACTGAAGTTGTAGATAAACTTGTGCTTGAATGATATTCTCACCTGGGGAGAGGTATGTATGAAAGAACATAGATGACAAGTGGGATTAAAGCATACAGAAATGCCAGTTCAGCACATGCATCCTATTTCTGCCAGCAGTACTTTAAGCACTCCAGAATACTGAAGCCTAAAGTTAAGCACATGCTTAAATGGCTTCCTTAATTGAGATGAACTGATGAAATGGGATCCCAGAACATAATAACTGAAGGACAAGGAAACTTTAAGTTTAAGCAGTCACAGAGAAATCACATTCTTTATGCTCTGGACAGATACCTGTACCGTGTTCATTTTTGTCTTCCTCAGTACAATTCTGTGATGGTAGAAAAACAAAAAGCAGGACTACACTCAGACTCTGGGACCGCTCCCTTTTCACTCAGTGAAAAGCCCCTGCACATCAGTCTTTCAGGTGCCAGTAATTCAAACTGCTTTTCCCAGATGGATGGTAAGCCAGATGAAGTGACACTGGCTCAGCAGGAGGTCATGGGGTGAGGTAGTGGCCAGCACTGCAGCGTGGTGTCCTGTGCTGAGCTGTTTAACAGCTCAGCAATACCACAGCATCGGTGCTCAGACTTAGAGTCCAGTTTGCTCGGAGGGCAGATGTGGATTTTCTCGTGCATCTCTGAAGAGCTTACTGTGTAACAGGTAAATAACAACAGATTTAAGTAGTAACAGGAAATTGCAGGTACTGAATATGAGGCTGTTGAGTTTCACAACTGACTGAAGTCTCTCACCTATACTGAAGTCAAACATTAAGCCAGATTTTAGCACTATTACAACTTTGAAACACAAAATAGAAGGTGTTGTGTATGGAGCAACCAGGCTGACAAGTTACTCTGTAGGGAGCAGTCTCTTATTGCTACACAAAAAATCAACTTTCCTTTAAACTTGAAAGCAGATAAAAGTGATTTGTGTTCCACCTAATTCATTTTGTTTCTCTGAACGTATTGCCATATTGTATTTTTCTATTTGATCTTCATTCCCCTTTTAAGGCTGGCTTATTTCTTCCTGGTGGTTTATGCTAATTTGTCACACTGTATTTTACTTGAGTAATAGCTTAATAAATTCTTTAAGAGGCTAGTGATTGATAGAGATCATGAGGCAGTAGGGAGATTAGCTTTCTGCTGAAGTCATACATTCACACCAACCTACCCCATGGTGGGGAAACTGCCCAAGCAGAGTCAAGTGTGGATAGCGGTGGATAACAGTAACACTACAGTAATGCCTGTTCATGGTGATAATTACAGTTCTCTGGGAAAGGAGCCTATGCTTTCCTGGATTTTGTGATCTCATGGTGCATTCTTAGCCATAAATTATTGAGAAACTGTAGAGAAAGGAAACATGAGAAAAGGGACACTGTTGATGGGTTACTGTTATTTTCTTTACTATGGGCAGCCCTGTCCATTAAAATAGAGACTTGATGTTGAACAGAAACAAGCAAGCTGATGTCTGTAATGCAATAATTGCCAGCTTGGCATCCACTGGGACTTCATAAATCCGTGTGTAAGAGATCTAAATAATAAAAGAAAGATTAGTTTTCATTACATCTCTCCTAACATGATAATTTCAATGGCTATTTTCTAACATAGAAAATGCCATAGGCATCACACAGAATTTGTTACATCCTTCAGCCAAGACTCTCACAAACACATATGATAAGCTTTGTACATGTTATTACATCTTATCTGCAGGCCAGGGTGGGTAAGAACAAAGCTTTCAAAAATAGCTATTGATGTGAGGTGCTAAAGCACTCAAAAATAAGAGCATGAATACTTGCAAGTCAATGAAAGAAAATTTTGGCTACCGATACAAGCAGTTGAAAAAAAAGCCTGAGTGCAGGATCTGAACTTCAGCCTTAACTATAAAGTCTCAGTGATTAAATGACTTGACAGCAGACAGGGTCAGTTCCTAGTCCTTCTCCAAGGGAGAATGAACGTCCCCTCTTTGGGGGGCCTCTATAAAGGACATGTGGGAGATGCAGGACTGATCTCTCACCCTGGGGAAAGACAGCAGGAATGAGAAGGGCTGTGGTGTGTCTATATTGATATGAAGCTATGGGTCTGGTCTTCCAATGCATGGTGGGGACCACTAACTGGGAAAACACTTGTGACACTGTCTTCATAGGAGGGTGACTCTCAGTGCAAAGGCTGTGCCATAAGGATACATCCCCCTTCAGCAAATAGCACCTTAACCTGCTGCTGCCCTGGGTGTACCTCAGCTTTCAAACAGGGCCACTTGCATTGTTTTCCACCACTGCTGTCAATCAGGGGCTGAGGCAAGACTCTCACCACTTCTGGGAYGCAACAGCAGCAAAGCAAAGGAGAAGACATCTGTTTTCTTTTGAGAGGTATTGGCTAGAGAGCTAGAGAGGAAGAGAGCAGTGAGCACCAGCTGAAACACCTTCATGTCGGGACATCAGCTAGCAGCCAGCCTGATTCAGCTCTGGTTTTGTGATAAGACCTCCCTGCAGTTGCTCCATCTGTACTTGTTGGACTGCCCATTTGGCTAATCCCAGCGTTGCTGCCTGGACTTGCTGCCTGTTGGTGAGGCCCCAGACCACTGTGTTGTGAAAGCACCAGCTTAAAGGGATTTTACTGAATTCAACAGGATTACAGTGGAGGTACCAGTGAAGAGGAACTCAGCACCAGCCTTATTTCTACCATTTACTGTATTTATTTTTTTCAGTTTGTTTTGGTCCTACCCGCAGCTGTAACTACTTAGATACATTTACAAATGCTGGTGCAGACTTTCAGCCAGCCCTTTAAGTCCTAAAGGGTTATTCCAACCTAATAAAATCCTCCTTTCTCTATGGAAAATGACGACCTTCTATCTGTTCACTTGACAATAGTGATGCCATAAGCCACTGTAGTTGAAGTCCAGGAGCAAGCCTGACACAGAGATGGGCTATTTTCCTGCTCTCTGTCAAGACAACAGAACAAGAGACTGGTTTTGCAGCTAAGGACTAATGTAATTTTTCCACAGGTTCTGTTGTTCTGTTCAGCGCTATGTTTCCTTAACCTGTATTAGATTGTTCGGCAGACTGACTTCTTTTAATGGTGTCTGACAGCTAACTGCTACTGAGACCAAACTTCCCCTAGCAGAGCATTTCTATACTCTGTGTGAGCATTTAATTAGTTCCCCAGCCCATAATGACAGCATATAATCAGTTCTGGTACCCAAAATCTGGTAAGTTTCTGAAATTAGAGAAACCTTACAAATATCCTGCATTAAACATAAGCAGTGAGATCCAGAAAATACTGTGCAGTTTTTCCCTCCACCATCTCCTTGTTATTCCCAACCTGGAATGCTATGAAAAGCGACGGACAAGTCGGTCTCCTGTGGGACTGCAGTCTTTAATTGGGAATGGGACCGATTTCCTTCATAGCTGTTCTCGGAGGCGAGAAAGCCCCAATTCAACTCTTGCTTTTCCCCGAGTAAGCCACAAAGAGATGGGAGCCAGGCTAAACAACAATAGCTTCAATCAGCCACACATGCACAAAACAAAGGGATTTTTTTTGCCGCACAGCCAGAAGAGGAGGGGTCTGATTGGCATTCAGACTTCGCAGCATCTCACTGTGGGAGAGAGGTCTTCTGCAGTCATTACTCTCCTATGGTGCTTGTTATTGACAGCACTTTCGACTGACTCTGGCAGAGAATAAAAGTATCCCTCTCAGTAATATCATTCACTTCCCCCACTTGCTGTTCCCTCTCTCTGTGCCTCATCCAGAGCACATCTGCAGCTGACACAGAGTGAACACGGTGACCTCCTCTGAATATGCATAAATGCTAAGGATCGTCTTTTTTTTTGCTCTGCTGCCATGGCTGACTCAAGCAATAGCTTGGCCAGCATTTTACTTATGAAAGAATGCACTAGTTTGCAACTGTTAGCCCACAGATGATCAACTTCTGAGTCTGGCATCCAGACCTCCTATTTAGTCTCACAAGTAATTTAGAAAGCATATAGTTAAAACTGATGAGACATTGATGTTCAAGTACTGTACACCTGCTTTTATTTTCTTACAACAGTTGGGAGATACATCAGTGTGCTGAGCATGGAGTAGAGGCAATTTAAGGGAAGAGAAGATTAATGTTACCAAATGATTTTTTAGAATTTAGCTCTCTAGCGCTTGTCAGTCAGAGTTTGCATGACTGAAGTACACTAGATTAAAGAACAGGCTTTATTCCCACTGGAGCTATGTAGATCCAACACTGCTGAACTTCTGTAGGTTATACACATGAGAAAGGGGGATTCACCATCTCCATTCCTTTAAAATCACAATGGGGGCTCCTTTCAATGATAAGAATAAACATAATTAACTTTTGCTCATAATTGTTGAGCACAGCGCTTTTTAGTTGCTTTCTACTTTTTAGCACTTATGATCTTATTTTAAAGCATTTTCTTTATCCATGAAAAGTTAAAGGCTCACTGTTTAGTTTTAACAGAAATTGACTGGCATATTATTTAGACTTTAAGACCAGAATTTTCAAAATAAACATGAAAGTGATTAAAATGCCAGAAGAAACAGTACTGCAGAATACAGAGATAGGTCTGCTGAGGCTTATTTGCTTTTCTGCTAGTGATTGCTGAAAATGGACAGTGCCATTGTCTGATGAGTGTATTTACACAGGATTTGCTTCAAGGACCCTGTAACACAGAAATAAGATTTCAATTAATCACAGGCAAAGCTTTAAGAAATCAGTAAGTCAGGGAATTTGGGAATCCCTACATTTCTTATATTAATTTCATTTGTCTTTGTATTCCTTCTAGTAAGCTCACACTGTCTGTTGGCCACCGACTCCTTGGTTGTTCTAGCTGGAATAATGCTTCCAGACAACTGTAATCTCCAGTGCCACCGACAAACAAAGCTGCAACAACTTCATTCTTCTTGGACCTGTGATGCTGATTGCTTGCAACAGGTCTCCTGTAAACACCACCACACACCCAATTCTCAGCCAATACAAACCACTGTAGCTGAATTAGGGTGTTGATTTATACTAGTTGATTCATAGCTGTCCTGAAGTCCTAAACACAAATCCTCCTGTAAGCAGCCAGAATAATAATAAAATTTTCCTCTGCAGAAGCTTAAAAAAAATAAATCTAGGTTTCCATTATAGCTTGTTTGTCATTACTGTTGAATCAAAACCTTGGAGCTTTTGTAATGAGAAGGTAGTTTAACACACGAATATCACAGCCCACAGCAGGGACGAAGGATCAGAAATCATTTCTGGTCAGTATTACTGCTAATAAGGGACCCATGTCCTAAAGAAATGAAAATATTTGGCTGCCCAGTAACAGAAAGTAAATGAAGCAGGCAGATGAAGAAAGGGAGGAAAAGAGGGGGAAAAAAGGAGTATTTGTAAAGGCTTGTGTCAGGAAATGAGGGTAAGGAATTGATCGGCACTGAGAGTTTTAGTGAGCTTTTAGCAAACCTGCTACTATCCCACAATTAGTTAGATAAGGGAAAAAACCCAACCAGAAAAAAAAAACCACCTTTGCATGTTCTATTAACAGTTCAGTGAAAGAGGAGTCACTGGCACAGCTTTGTTCTCCAGAAAGAAGTGGGGATCTGGTTCTGCAACTGTGACCCCGAGAGCCACTCGTCCTCTGAGAGTCAGCATTGCAAGGTCCAGATTAGATGCCTGAAGTGTTAGCCATCACTTCTGAAAGACTTGGGAGCTTGGAAAAAAGAAAAAACTAAAGCTCTAATAAAAATTAATTAAAAGTAACTGACAAAATCTTCACAGATAGGACTGTTTGTTACTAATGATAAAAATAATTTAAAACTTTAATAGATAATTCAGTACGTATTCTGCTGTAACCGTTACACTGTCTTAGAAATCTGTGTGGCACAGCAGCCGTGTAGCATTTCCTCTGCTTTGTGGCAAACAAAGAAAAAAGGTGTGTCAGTGCTGAGTTCTGTAAATAATCCTTGAGAAGTGATAAGAAATTAAATAATTCATGCTTTAGTCCATTGTTAATTATGTAACCCAAGGGCATGCGATGTCATGCCATGCATTGCTGCATAGCGTGTGACTTGGAAGAACCTGCTTGAAATTTATATCTATGTAAAAATGATACATTACAATGTAAAAAGTTTAGGAAACAATTATTTTTTCCATATTTGACACCACACTCTGAAGTGTGTCTAATTTTCACTATTTTGATGTACCTCATGATTTAAATAAGGTAATGAACAGATTTTTTTAAAAACGTGCAAGCAACCTTAGACAAGAGCAAAAAAAGATTTTGTATTGAAGACAAAAAAAGTCACATTTCAGGAAAAATTTTTAAGGGTATTTGGGATTGAAGACGACATTATTTAAAGTGTTTTGATTGATAATTTGATCAAGCATTTTAAAATACAATTAAACTATTTTTAAAAATTAAAGCCTTTCACATTTAAGAAACAAGAGTTTCATTTTGAAAAATGTTGAAAGGGTATTCTTGGACTTTTAAAGAATTACAGTATGAAACATTTGAGAAAAATGAGAAATTCCTAAACATTTCACTGCTGCTGACCAATATTTTCTTTGTAAAACACTGCATGCACAAAACTGTCCCTTAGTTCTACTTACAGTGTTTGGTATTTCCCTCGACATACAGTTTCTGGCATCAATTCATTTTGCTTCTATTTGGAACCTCCATTAAAACCTCAACTCAAGCATTCACTTCATACAGCAAAACTTGAAAGTATGGCTTACATGTATTCTAAAAGTTAAAACCTGCCATCAGCCAAAAGGCATCCAAAATATATTATTCTCAGAATTTGGGATTTGATTATTTTTTTTTAGATCAGTTGCATGGTATTTGAGAAGTTAAAGCTGACAAATCTGGTACCATAAACACAACAGAAATAGAAATCCGGTTTCCCCACGCTGTAAATAAGAGTTACTGCATAAATGAATTATACCCTTCTCCTGGTTTTGGCCGGGATAGAGTTAAATTTCTTCCTAGTTCTATGTTTTGGATTTAGTATAAGAAGAATGTTGATAACACACTGATGTTTTGAAGTGTTGCTAGGTAATCTGCTACTCAAGGTCTTTTCAGCTTCCCATGCTCTGTCAGGCGCACAAGAGGCTGGGAGGGAGCACAGCCGGGACAGCCAGCCCAGCTGGCCAGCGGGGTATTCCATACCATGTGACGTCATGCCCAGTATATGAATGGGGGGGATCCAGGAAGGGGCTATCATTTTTTGGCCATTTTCTCGGTGGGTGGTGAGCAATTGCATTGTGCATCACTCATTTTGTATATTGTATCGTTATTATATTATCATTGTTATTCTTCTTCTTTCCTTTTCTGTTCTATTAAACTGTCTTTATCTCAATCCGTGAATTTTTTTTTTCAATTCTCTCCCCGTCCCACGGCGGGGGGGGGGCTGTGAGCGGGCGGCTGTGTGGCATCTGGCTGCCTGCCAGGTTAAACCACTACACCCTGAAGTTTGTAAGAGAAACAGAAATAAGCATTGCCTTCCTAGAAATCATGACCTTTGGGAACATTGGGAATGATGACTATCATATCAATAAACTTTCTGTATAGTAAGAACTTTTTCAGGGGAAATAAACTTTATTGAAACCCAAATACCTTTGAACTAAGACAAAGCTAAAGTCCAGAGTTTGTTCTTTAATTCATATTTTAATTAAAGAACTCAGTGAAATATAGAGAAGTGAAAAACAATTTGTATGTATATAAGTAAAATTTGAAATGTAATCTAACAAATAATACAAACCAAGCAGATCTATAAAATACTACTTCTCCTATACAGCTGCAAAAGCAATTTTGGTTTTCACCAGAAGGAGATGAAGGAGCTGCTATTTAAGGCAACACCTGCTTATATCTTCAAGTGCAATTTTTCATTTGAATTGTTTCTAGTCACAGCTGATTGTATTCAAGAACACAGAAGTAAATTAAACAGGTCAACAGAAGTTACTCAGCCTCCAAAAATCAGCATGTGCAAATTATTCTTGTAATTAGTGTTAACTGCAAAAAAAAAAAAAAGGTTGGCTGAAGGTGATTTTTAAATCAAGGGTCAAGTCTATTTGTTGCCAAATGAAAAAACAGTCCTTCAAGGATAACTGTGATCACTTCTATGATGAACATGACTAAGCCAAAACTCTGAGTAATCTCTGTGGAAAGAGCAGCTACAGAAAACTCGTATCAGTAAATGATCAACATAGCTTTTAAAGAGAATGTTAAAAAACGACAAACAAACAAATTTAAGGCCTTTTTTATTCTTACCTAAAAGGGACAGTTTTCTCTGCTGAACAGGTGATTAATGGACCTGCCACTAGAAAGTGAAGGCTGCATTTTGGTAATAAGCAGTCTTTCCTGCTTCCACACTGCAGGATCCCACTCACACATACATCAAATAGAAGATGAAGCTTTTTCCTGATAGTAATAACCTTAGCTTATCCCAGACTTCTTCCTTCATCCCAGGAAGAAAAGTACAAGCACCAGGAAAGATAGAGCAATACTGAATTTGACATGGGACTGCTTATCCTGCAAGGAAGACATCTTCTTCCTGTCCTCCTATGCTGGGAAGCAGCAGATGTAGCTACAAAGTTCTGGGCAACTCTTTTAATGTAAAAGCTTCTGGATTCAAACCTGTACTGCCTTAAAGCCCCGTTTTTGGATGCTATTTTGCCTGTGTGGTATGTGCCTTATACCTCAGGATGTGAAGAACTATATTGTGTATGATTTTCTTATATAATTACATGATATAAATTTGCACTGCACTAACACAAAAGTTAAAGTGTTTCACAGCATTATTTGAATAGGCTTCTTTGTATTTCAGACATACTTGCATTCCCTGTCTGTTAGATTATGACATAATAATCTATTTTTGAATAGCGTAGTTTGACTTCTTGGTCAAACAAGCACTTTTGACATCTATTACAAAAACAAATGCACTTTTTTTTAAATTTTAGTATTTATCTGTTGATGGGCAACATTTCTTAGATGCCTATGATCTAAATTTTAAATGGGGATAGCAATTTTTATTGCTTTTGTCTCAGAGAGCCTTAACTGATGCGACAGCTGTGAATGGAAGCCTATCCACAGAACCTTATGCTTAGTTGAACTAAGTATGTCCAACAATCCRCTACACCAGATGAACAGAAAATGCTTTTTTCTTTGTACTCATAAAAATTCATAGTATATTAAGCAGCTATTCTACAACCACACTCCAAAAAGAAGCTGCCAAACTGCAAACCACTAATAATCCTAAAGGAAAGTTTCAGAATATTCTTCGCAATGCAAATATGGATGAACTGTAAGTCAACAGTAACTACCTTTTGGAGTCTGTCCCTTCCTGTTTGTAACTGTATTGCATCTGGTTCAATTACAGCAATTGCTTTCATAGAATACCTGTCTGAGAAACACAGCTGGTTTTAATAAGCATTTTGTCTTGGAAAACTTAAATGGGCTGCTCTATTTTGCTCTTCATTTAATCTCCTCTCCTCCGCTACTTTTTAACTCTCAGTTTAGAGTAACTGCACCACATAACAAGCTCCGGGACAGAACTGACTGGCTTTCTCTCAACCACTATTTGTTGACTTTTGTATTGGAACGCACAAGCAAACTCCACCGGAAGTACCTGAAAACAATTAGGGTATTGGCTATATCGGGAGGCCCTGAGGAGTTACAAGATATCTTAGCATGAGACCAATTTATGGATGCTTAAGTTGTAATGAACCAGAAATTGTAGAGAAAAATAAATCATTTAAAAATATTTAAGCTTTGGGAGGATGCTTCGAAATGAGAAAATTTATATCATATTTTCCAAGCAGCAGAGTACTCCATGATTTAAGAATAGGCTTGTTTCTCAAGAAACGCTAAAAATTGCTTTGAAATTAAACAGTCCCATGTAAAAGCCAAAAAGCAGGACTATATTAAGCTTGGAAACAACAGGGGACTTAAACCTCCATTCAGCACAGAACCAGTATTCCACAAGAGCTAGGAAACTCTAGGTAATAGAGATGAAGGCCAAAATTTGATCTTTAGACAAGCTGTCAAACAAAATCTCATTAAATCCAGAAGCACTGAAAGCACTGAAAGAGCTTGAAAGTAGACATCACGGCAGAGGAAGAAATGGTACTAACTGGAAGCATCCAGCAAATGCACTGAAGTCAAAAGTTCAACTTTCCCTTACAAATTCCACTGTGATAATACTGATCATGATGTGTTCAGAAGACTAGCAGCATCATGGACAAATATATTTATGTTTTGAATTTGGTTTTCTAAATTTTTTGATTCAAGTAGCAAGTCATGACTGAAGAGATGATGCGACACTCTTAAGAAACATGTACCAGTAGTTTCACATACCCAAACAAAATTAAACAACAAACTGGGGGTTTCTAAAAGGCCCTCAAGAATAGAAGATATCAGGCACAAGGAGTGTTACGAAAGCATTTATGGAACTAAGCAACAACCTCAAAAGTCAGAAATCTAAAACATAGAGACTATGTTCTTTGATATTAATATTTATCACAACTTTGTGCAAAATACTGTAAAGATGTGCTCTTAAATGTAATAAAAATTGAATTCTCACACAGATCTCAGTTTTTTCTGGGAGATTTAGAAGTATTCCTGAGAGGCCTATGTTGGAAACTGTTAAATAAATGGCTGACAACGAAAGTCAAC
Organism: Oceanodroma leucorhoa; assembly: GCA_030449065.1. Classification (NCBI taxonomy): domain Eukaryota; kingdom Metazoa; phylum Chordata; class Aves; order Procellariiformes; genus Oceanodroma; species Oceanodroma leucorhoa. The sequence continues at coordinate 10,841,762 of JASVER010000029.1, forward strand.
TTCTTTTTTCTTCAGACAGTTCCTGCTTCCTAACCTTTCTTAAATAAAAGTTTTAAGGAAGTTCTCACTGTTGAAATTTCCAGTGAGCTAGTTAGAAGAACTGGGCTATTGTTCCCAGGTCACAGGTATGTGGTGGGATGACTCGCACAACTGGAGTGCTGCAATGGATGGCTATAAATTCTTCAGAAGTGATAGGAAAGGAAGGAGAGGCAGTGGAGTAGCCCTGTATGTTAGGGAGAGTTTTGACAGTCTAGAGCTTCATGATGGTGACAATAGGGTCGAGTGTTTATGGGTAGGAATCAGGGGAAAGGCCAACAAGGCAGATACCATGGTGGGAGTCTGTTATATGCCACCCAACCAGGATGAAGAAGCAGACAAAATATTCTATAAGCAGCTGGGAGAAGTCTCACAATCGCTAGCCCTTGTTCTCCTGGGGGACTTCAACTTACCAGATGTCTGCTGGAAATACAGTGGAGAGGAAACTGCCTAGAAGATTCCTGGAGTCTGTGGAAGATGATAACTTCATGACGCAGCTGGTGAGTGAGACAACTAGGGAAGGCACCCTGCTAACCTGTTGTTTACAAACAGAGAAGGACTTGTGGGTGGTGTGATGGTTGGAGGCTGTCTTAGGCATAGCGATCATGAAATGATAAGAGTTTTCGATTCTTGGAGAAGAAAGGAGGGGGGTCAGCAGAACTGCTACCCTGGACTTCCGGAGGGCGGACTTTGGCCTGTTTAGGAGCCTTGTTGACACAGTCCCTTGGGAGGCAGGCCTGAAGGGCAAAGGGGTCCAGGAAGGCTGGACATTCCTCAAGAAGAAAATCTTAAAGGTGCAGGAGCAGGCCGTCCCCATGTGCCGGAAGACGAACTGGCGGGGAAGACGACCGGCCTGGCTGAACAGAAAGCTGTGGCTGGAACGCAGGAAGAAAAAGAGAGTTTATGACCTTTGGAAGAAGGGGCGGGCAACTCAGGAGGACAAGGATGTCGTGAGGTTATGCAGAGAGAAAATTAGAAGGGCCAAAGCCCAACTAGAACTTAATCTGGCTACTGCTGTTAAAGACAATAAAAAATATTTCTACAAATACATTAGTAACAAAAGGAGGGCTAAGGAGAATCTCCATCCTGTATTGGATGCACGGAGAAACATAGTGACAAAGCATGAGGAAAAGGCTGAGGTACTTAATGCCTTCTTTGCCTCAGTCTTTAATAGTAAAACTGGTGATCCTCAGGGTACTCAGCCCTCTGAGCTGGAAGACAGGGAGCCGAATGAAGCCCTCATAATCCAAGGGGAAATGGTTAGTGACCTGCTATACCACTTAGACACACACAAGTCTATGGGGCCGGATGGGATCCACACAAGGGTACTGGAGGAGTTGGTGGAAGTGCTTACCAAGCCACTTTCCATCATTTAGCAGCAGTCCTGGCTAACTGGGGAGGTCCCAGTTGACTGGAGGTTAGCAAATGTGACATTCATCTACAAGAAGGGCCGGAAGGAGGATCCATGGAACTACAGATGTGTCAGTCTGACCTCAGTTCCGGGGAAGGTTATGGAGCAGATCATCTTGAGTGCGATCACACAGCACATACAGGACAACCAGGTGATCAGGCCCAGTCAGGATGGGCTTATGAAAGACTTGACTAACCTGATCTCCTTCTATGACAAGGTGATGCGCTTAATGAACGAGGGAAAGGCTGTGGATGTTGTCTACCTAGACTTTAGTAAAGCCTTTGACACTGTTTCCCACAGCATTCTCCTGGAGAAACTGGCTGCTCATGGCTTGGACGGGTGTACTCTTCGCTGGGTGAAAAACTGGCTGGATGGCTGGGCCCAAATGACTGTGGTGAACGGAGTTAAATCCAGTTGGTGGCCGGTCACAAGCGGTGTTCCCCAGGGTTCAGTTTTGGGGACAATTCTATTTACTATCTTCACCAATGATCTGGATGAGGGGATCAAGTGCACCCTCAGTAAGTTTGCAGATGACACCAAGTTGGGCGGGAGTGTTGATCTGCCTGAGGGTAGGAAGGCTCTGCAGAGGGATCTGGACAGGCTGGATCGATGGGCCGAGGCCAATTGTATGAGATTCAATAAGGCCAAGTGATGGGTTCCACACTTGGGTCACAACAACCCCAGGCAACGCTACAGGCTTGAGGAAGAGCGGCTGGAAAGCTACCCGGTGGAAAAGGGCCTGGGGGTGTTGGTCGACAGCCGGCTGAACATGAGCCGGCAGTGTGCCCAGGTGGCCAACAGCATCCTGGCCTGTATCTGAAACAGTGTGGCCAGCAGGAGTAGGGAAGTGATTGTCTCCCTGTACTCGGCACTTGTGGGCCCCTCACGACACGGAAGTCATTGAGGTACTGGAGTGCGTCCAAAGAAGGGAAACGAAGCCGGAGAAGGATCTAGAGAACAAGTCCTGTCAGGAGCGGCTGAGGGAGCTGGGGTTGTTTAGCTTGGAGAAGAGGAGGCTGAGGGGAGACCTTATCGCTCTCTACAACTACCCGAAAGGAGGTTGTAGCAAGCTGGGTGTCAGTCTCTTTTCCCAAGTAGCAAGTCATAGGACGAGAGGAAATGCTCTCAAGTTGTGCCAGGGGAGGTTTGGATTGGAGATTAGGAAAAATTTCTTCACTGAAGGGGTTGTCAAGTACTGGAACAGGGTGCCCAGGGAAGTGGTGGAGTCACCATCCCTGGAGGTATTCAAAAGACGTGTAGATGTGGTGCTTAGGGACATGGTTTAGTGGTGGACTTGGCAGTGCTAGGTTCATGGTTGGACTTGATGATCTTAAAAATCTTTTCTAACCTAAATGATTCTATGATTCTAGGAAATATGGCTTTAGCTTAAAAAGACTAAACAAAGGAAAATATTAGAAATTGCTCAGATTTTAAGACAGTGTCCTCAATGTGGGTGAATTAAATTTACTGCCTAAACATTAGTTTTTTGCTTAATGCCATCTCACCCTGAGTTGTGGGGAAGAGCAGAATAGACTCTGGGTGCTTTGGGAGGCTCCACAGGAGCTTACTTTACTTTGGCTAGTTTATTTCCACCCCTCAATTAAGTGACCTTAGGGTGGACCAGCCTGTAGATACGGCCAGCAGCCACCCAGCTCCCTGTGACCAGGGGAGCCTTCTTCCCCCGGCCCCTCCTGGTGCGAGACAGCTCTTGTCCCCTGGGGTAGAGATGCAGAGAGCAGCCTCTGAAACTGCGGCTCGGTGCTGCCCTTACGGGGCTTCTGCAAAAGGGGGGCTGCTATCGCCTGAACTGTTGGGGGTGGTGCTATCAGGGTTGGTGTAACAGACTGGGTCATTTTCTGCCTCTGACCTTCCACTTTGTTTAAAACATGCCTTTAATTTCCTTTCAAATTGAGTCATCAGTAGGGAATTCTTCTTCCTCCCTGAAGTATTTAGATTATTAATGTGGGAAGAATGACCAAGACTGATACGCAGTCATTCCAGGCCGCTTAATTAAATTTAATTTTATTCTGGTTGGACGGTGAGTATTGACCAATTTGCTTGCAGTTAGCTCCTGGCCTATTTCACTCCCTTCAAATACCTGCTTACTAGCACAATGAATCTTCTTTTGCCTATTAACACTACAAGGAAATATTCCATTTTGTTTTTGTGAAGACCCTGTTCTCACCAGAGTTAAGCAACAGAATTGCTCTTGGACCAGCTGACTTGCACTAGAGGTCCAGAAACAGCAGGAAACATCATTAGATGGTGGTGTAGTCCGACTGGGCAGGATGCTGGAGATGCAGAGTGACGCACAACCGGAACAGCCATCCAGACTCCTCTCCACAGGGCACAGAAGCAACTTAGAAACGTGTTGCAAAGTGGACTATGCTTTCCTTAACTGTGGGACATTTCTGTTTTCTACTCACCAAGGTACTGTAAATGACAAACAAGTTGCATCTTCTCTTCTCCAAAATATTGTCCTGTTCATAGACTAATATTAATTCTATAAACCAGCACGAAACACAAGGCAATAAGGAGCTGATTTGAATAATCTCCTGTTGAGAACACCATAACACTGTAAGAAGCAGCACACCTTTGATTTGCAGAAAAATCCCCAAACTCTTTGAATCCAGTTCTTTCTTGCTATTTATTGCCTAATTTACACCTGTATTAACACAGAAGTCAGCAGAGTCAGATTAGAGAAAGTGAGAGAACAGGAGTTTTATGACCTTGTTTTCCATTAGAGAACCCTCTAAGGAGAGCATGGAAATAAGTACCCACAGGAGAGGAAAAGCTGTAGGATCCCCTACTTTTGTTCACAAAGAGCACTCACTAGAGAGACTAAAACGCTTGGGTTTATACAGTGCCCTTAAGCATTATTACTTATTATCATTTATGTAATTACAAGCTGTGTTCACAGCAATAAAATAAGGCTAAGCTTGGGTAGTATTAATAGCCCAACCAATTACACTGCTATAAAAGGTTTATGGGTAGTATAAATTTCAATATTATTACTACCATGCCATGACACTGGCTTTGTCTAAAGGAAGGTGTTACAAAGCCAGTCTCCACGTGCTCTATTTTTGCTCTAATTCATAAACAATTAGTGAAGACAAGAGGATATAGGAACATTCCCACCTGGCTGTAGGGCCAACTTAAGTCACGTCTAATCCTGTAGCTACAGTAGAAAAGCATTATCACTCTGGATTCCTGTTTAGAGATGGAAAAGCAAAAAGGTTTTTTTTTCATTTCTACGGTCATTTAAAATTCCAGCAGCATTCCTTCAGCTGTGCCCAACCTTGTCAGACATCAGGAGCAATCTGAGACATTCAACTGGAAAATTAAAAACTCTCTAATCTTCTACTTTGTGAATTTGTTCTTATTAATAAAGATACATGACCCTACTATTATCTAGACTTCGGAACAGCAGAAGATCCATTTAGGCAGAATACACACCAGCTTAATGATATTGCTTTGTGGAATACTTCACAGGTTCTTGGTCATATTATAGGTAAATTCAGAAATCTCAGAACGATGCTATTTGGTTTTAGCAAATCAAGATTCTTTTAGCTCTTTGAGTAAAAGAAGGCAGGAGAAGGCAAAATATTATGGAAGTGAACCTCAAAGTTTATGTATGGTGTAAGAAAGAAGGATCTGAATTTGTTCAACATTGTTCTGCATATCAAAACACAGCTATAGAAAATGGATAGTTGCTATTTCATTCAGTACGGGAAGCAATCTTCCAACAAGCTAGCTACAGTTGCCAGTGGGGCATTTGAACCAAGTGGAAGGTGTAAAATGGAAACACAGGAGAGCCTTTTGATCGGGTGGCTTTTTTTCCATGTTACCACGACAATTGAGCTTCCTAATATGATGGATTTAACAAGGCAACTGGGAACAGCAGGGAAGGAGGGGCTGCTCACTTACTGGAGCCAGAAGATGAAAGGCAGTCTGCCAAGGCCAGACAGAAAAATATTGATGGTGATCATCCAGAATCAGGAAATGAGGATTCATCTGTTACTGGAAGGAACACATTGACACATAATGTTGCTGAGTGGGAGGGTGAGATGGTAAAGCCATTACAGCTAGTTTTAGAAATGAACAACTGGGGCCATTGCTGGGGCATCAGGCCACCAAAGACTGAAAGGGATCTTTCAAATTGGATTGGAAGTGCATGTCATCCAGTGCTTAGCTGCATTTGCAAGGCTAAGGCTGCAAGACCCGTAGGGGCTTCTGATGCTGGATTCCAGCTGGAGTGCCGGGTGACCCATAGTAGTCATGCAGAAAAACATGACTACTTCAGTATGTTCCTAAGAGTTTGTTATATGAGATAACCGTCAAAAGTGGCAAATAGCATCTTGTCCTCCTTCATATTCTGCACTTGATGCCAGTAGACTTTCTTCCTTTAACAAGTGGAGGGAGCGGATAGCCACCATAACAGTATATAAGGAGGCTGTGTGCTTTTGGTGGCATGGGACTCCTCTGCACTCAGTGAAGGCTGTACAGTCTGTTATACTTCTAAAAGCTGGGATCAGTGGGCAAACCACTATGCATTGGGCATGATACTAGCAGCACTGTTCATTATAATCTTTTCTCTGGCTTGTCACTACTTTCTCTTGCTCTGGCCAAGAAAAGCACAGGCAAATGCAGTCTCTTCTTAAGAGCAGCAACCTTCTGAACCTATTCATCAGGCATGTACTGTTCTCAGTACAGTCAACCACAAACATTCAAAAATTTCTTTGAATGAGATATCTCATTCAAAATTTGAGAGCGCGCTTTGAGAATCACATTATGCCAAAGATACTAAACTTGAGATTAAAAATAAAAAGAATTTGAGATTCCATGTTTGAACACTTTTCTTTGCAACCATGTAAGAAACATACTTCTTATAAAACTCAGAGGAGATACTCTCAGTTGACAAAACTAAATGAGGATTTTAAAGAAAAAAACAGACACATATTAACATGAATCTCTTTAAATTACAGAACTGTTCGATGAAAGTTGGCAGCGCTATTCTGTACAAAGCACAATCTTTGCCAGTTCGGTTCACTGCCTCCGCTGATTTTCTTTCCTGTCCACAGCAGAGAAACAAGAATAAGATTATACTTCAAAACAACTTGTTCAGTGTTATACACTGAATTAAAGCTAGAAATAGAATTTTGACACTTTAAATGTGTTGTGTAATATATTTGAACATATGAGGTCTAAAATAAAATAGCGTTTAAAGGCATTCAGCTACCACAGTAACGGACGGATGGACAGATAGATTATCTGTGTGCTTTTGATGTGATTTACTGCCTTCCTGGAACCTGTGCTCTACAGCATTGAAACTACAAATTCCCTGAGATTCTGTGCTTGACTGAACTCTAACCACAAGGGGCATACCTTTCAAACATAACTTCATTGGTTTTATTTCCATGGCAGCAGCTATGAAAAGGTTATCCCACTTAGACTAATATTTCTGATGTTTAACCATTAAATCTCTGTAAGTTACTATTTATATTTACTATAATTCAAAAAGATAGAGATGCAAATATCTGTATTACTAGAGCACATAGCTCAAAAGCTGATCAGAATCTTCTGCGTTAATAAAACGCCTGACTTCAAAATAATCTATTTTTTCTCAAAATTCACCTGCATGAAAAATTCTCATTACAGCTTAAACATAAATCAAATCCTTGTGAAATTTCATTCAACTTCTGTCTGTGTCTTAGATATGGATGTAATCCACTACTGATATAGTGAAAATGCATCTCTGTAACAGACAAAACATCTTGTTCTAAAATGCAGGTTCTTCTCCTTTTTCCCTCGCTCTGTACTACATACCTCTCCTCTGTACTATGATTCTTTCAGACAAAGGCCCTGAGAAATGGCCTCAGAATTTGGTCTTACTGTACCATTTCTTTTGATAACGGCGTGCCTTGTACAACCTGCTATTGCTGCTCTGATGTTAATTTCATTTCTCCTCCTAAAAATAATAAACAAGTTGCACCCATATGAAACTGTATTAGAATAAAAATTGTTCCTGACATGTTAACATGGAGTAGGTGGAAAAGAAGCTAACGCCTAACTCAGCATCAAATGTATCATTTGAGGACAGTTTCAAAGATGTGATCAGTTGAGAAGCATTTTCCATCTATAGGCAATATTTGGAATAAATCATAAAAATGCTTACAGGATAAGGCAGGGAAGCAGGGAGTGGTGCCTAACACTACTGAAAGGACTCAGTAAAAAAGGAAATCAGAACATCAGAAATGAGAAGAGAAGCAAAGCTTTGGATGGCACTGATAGTAGGGACAAGCAGCATAAAAATAATTTTGGTATGACGGGGAAAAATTGAAACAGCAGGGAATTCCTCTGATCACAGATGCAACACAAGGCTCTCAAATTAAGCAGAGGATGAGAACTGCTGTTCTCCAGGCATGCTGATTCACTCAGCTTCCTGCAAGCCTACATCAGTGTGTTGGTCTCAGCTCCCACTGCTCATCACAGCTTTGTTTTCTTGATTTACATGTCTGTTTGTCTGTTCAGGCAAACCCTTCATCAATTTCTTTCTATACAATCTCCAAAATTGCCCGGTAAGCTACATGACAATCATATTTTATTTATATTCTGAACTTAAAATAATAAATCACTTTCTGCCGCACTTCGCTTTTCGCCTGGTCCATCCAAATCCTAACCCTAAAATCTGTGTTCGCACTCATGGCCATTTCTATTTCAGCCTTAATTTCATTCTGCCTTTTCAACTGGGACTGGACAAGGTCAAAAGACAATTTTTCTTGGTACAATTTTTCCTGAGGGAATCAAGGAGTCAGAAAGGGGTACCATCAACTCTTGTCCTTAAACTGAGCTATTGCCAAAAAAACCTCACAAATCTGAAGTTTGTATAGGGTCGGTCTGCTTTGTAATAATATAAAGATCAAACCTGACTGTGCAAACAACCAGCCACCTTGTAACCATCTGGAGACTGTGCCATCAGCAAATTCAGACAGCCAGAGCATAAAGTATCACAGCCTGTGCCTGGTTGTTGGGTCTGACACAGGTAAATCACAGACGCATCATGGAATCAGATTTCTACTTCCACGTGTTGGAACCAAAATCCTTTCTGTTCCCCTAGGCCATTTAACCACTGGAAAGAGTGGCAATTCACAGCATTTAGAAGAGATGATCACTAAGCAACATCACTTTGTGACTCTGGTGCCATTCTGAGTTGGGGAAACTGAGGTTAGTTCTCCAGGAAATGTCCTTGGGGAACTAACTATTCCACCTAAGTGCTCCTGTCTGCAGTCCCTTTCCGCAGCAGTTCCCCCACAGAGTCCTTCTGTCAACCAAACCAGCAAAAACAGAGTTCCAGCAGTGATATTTCAAATCCTCTTCACAGTGACATACAGCTAATTGAATATCACTTTCCCATGCTGGGAACACTTGACCACTGGAGGGAAAGAATGACCTAGGCAGGTCTCGGGGAGGGACTTGGGCAGTACTGGTGGAAACACTCCTGTGTTTTTTTTACTCAGAAGAAAATGCTGACCACAATCTGTGGGATGCCTGTTTTGTGACTGTACAACTCAGTCATAGAAGCCTGCCACACACCTATCAGACTGGTGCTTAGGGCATAGCAAATGGCCCAATACAACAAAAACAATCCTCTTGCTAAGGATGCTCCTGTGATGCAAGGGAAGTTCCCAGTGCAAATATTTGCACTTCCTGAGCTTTCCCACCTTGCTGATGTTGTCTGACAACTTTCCTAAGAACTTCTTCTCTGACCATATCTCCCTGAAGCCTCAGCAAACTCAGTTTCTTATGTTCATGTTTTCCTTACCTACTAGCTGGTACCTTTCTTTGAGAGGATGAGATGGGGGCATGAATACTGTTTGTGCTTGGCCAAAGAATTACAGAAATATAAATTACCTAATCCAACCCCTTGCAAGATGATTTCTTGTATCTATATATTATCTCTAGAAGATATTTTTCTAATACTACTTCTTAAAACCAAAGGAGGTGTTAAAACCTCCATTGGCGATGACTGATGCAGTGGTTTAATTGGGTGGCACAATGTTTTCTGCAAATTTAACTTAGGAGACCTTTTTACTTTTTATGATCATATAATTATCACCAGACAATATAATTTTGGACAAAAGTGGAAAAAAAACATTCTCACAATGATTTAAAGCTCTGATATACTTAGTATCATTTTATCTATTAAAACACTTATTGTCCTTGCTTTGAAGTTAGTAATATTAATAGGTAATAAAAATAATCTGTAATGAAGAAATTAGTTTACTAAATGCCTTGAAAGGGAATGGTTTATTCCTGAATGTCACTTCGCAGCTAAACTGTTGATGTGGGATATGATTTTCAGTTGAAAATCACTATCAATAATTTGCTCAAATCTCTTCACTAAAGATATAAAACTTGGCTTCTACAACTAATTAGTTCCAACCTAATAAATATGAAGCTTTATCTGTGGGGCTGCAAAAGGCAATGACAAACATCTGTGCTATTGATCCTGTTACCTGCTACTTCTTAATTCTACAGCTTTTTAGATCTGCCAATAATCTCTCTCTCAATACCCAGGTTTTCATGAAAAAATGGCTTTTTTTCAGTGTTGCTTACTTCTGTAACCAATAATCTGTCAAATCCATTAAATACTATTCAGTACACAACAGATTAAATCCATAAAGCATATCAAACAGAGTTCAAGAAAGTACAAAATAAAAGCAACAGTGGGAAATATTAATACTAAGATAGATAATTTTTTTTTGAAGAAATATACTCAAGCAGATTATCTCTCAATATTGTCATTAACAGAAGATAGACTGTTCCCTCACCAATGCAGGATTAGTGGAAATTATGGAAATAAACACAAGCCTCATCAAACGCCTGAGAAGAAATGCCGCTGCAGTTAATATGACAGAGACAGCTGACAATGAATTTCCATTTTTATTCCACTGTTCAAAATATTAAGAAATAAGGAGATGACATTTCATCACATTACTGACAAAATATGAAATATATTAACAAGGACTAAAAAAATGAGTCTTCTGTGAAAATTGGGAAGGAAAGTTCATAGAACCTGACAATTTGCACTAAGCAGCTTCCAATAACGCATGAGCTGCTGCTGCACCATCAGGTGGGTATATAACAGAAATTGAAGGCAACTGTGAAACTTTTAGGAAGATACATCCTGTTTAAATTTGAAAGATGTGATTTTCTTGTGTCAGTTGGCTTGTGTTTATTAGACTGTTTAACTTGGAATTTCAGGTGCACATACTTATAAACATCTATTCAAATGCTTGTTGTGTACATTTGCTTAGAAAGCTTTTCTGCACAAGTTCATTGACACAGCACCTCTACACTTTAGACCTCCCTCCTTTTTCCGTGGAGAGGGCTATCACTGTCTTTACTGCTTGACAAATGTAACAAGCACCTTGCTTTTAAATCGATTGTTTTTATATCTAGATGATTTTAATGAAAAATTAATCAGCTTTAAAGACAACACGTCTTTATGCAGCTTTAGGCATGGATACAATCCTTATAAACAGAGACACTGAAACACCTATGTATGAAACAAGTATGAAATGTATGAAATGAGTCAGCCCTGCTGGAAATGTTCCTATCATCAAGGCATAGTAATGGTGCAATTCTGTCACAGATGCTCTGGGAGCTCTTCTTTGCAATCATGCATTTCTGTTAATGGAAATGCAAACATATACAGCAAGAAGTAGTTGTGTATACATGATAAACTTCTGTGTTGCTTTGTATCTTATGTTTATCTCAATGGGCTGCATTATGAAAAGCTCTCGGTGAGTGTGATCTCCATTTTGAAAAAGGATCCTATTCAGCAGTCATTATATTATTGGAAAAAATACTATTGTAAATACCACAGTCATTTGTCTTCTTAAAGGCAGGTTGTTCTGAGACCTGACTTGAATTCTCTCACCTTGAAACAAAACCACATTTATTTTCTGCAGTGTGCCATATCCTTTAAAGAAAAAGAACCCTACTTCCTTTTTTATCCGTTTTATTTCGCTCCATACTTCAGAGAAATATTCTTCTGATAAAGACAGACTTTTATATTTTCTAAGCAAATAACAATACAAGAAACAAACACATTCAAAATCTTCACTAAATTAAAAGTGACTGGGTTCCCACATTTCTAATACGCCATTCACCAGAGAAAAAGCAGGTGGTTTTGAGTGTGCAGATCTCAGACCATTACACCCTGCAGAGCCACAAGCATTCCCAAGTATTGTTATCCATGCAATTTCAGTGTTACAGCTGCAGCGTGGGGAGAAACGTTGAGAACAGTTTTAGAGTCTTGCTTCTGCTCAGTAACTTCTGATTATTACTTTCCCTATACATCCTCAATAGGGCACTTTCCCACAGAGAGAGGCAGAGTCTGCTGTAGGAAGAGGAAAACACCAGTGGGAAGAGGAATATGTCACTTGGGATATGACAGTAATATATACCAACCACAATATCATCTAAACAGGAACTAAAATACCAGGGCATACACTTGTTGGTACAATGTGCTTGTTCCTTGACATGATTTCTCCACCTTGCCCACCTGACGTGCTGTGGTTCCTCATGTACCAGCGTTCAGGAGTGCACTGGGGCAGGACCATTTCCAGCCTCCACTTAAAAAGATGTTTCTCACTCAGACTTCTGGTTGTGAACCTGCCTCTGTTACTTCAACTCCTGCCAGCCTGCCGCCCTCTCAGCTAGCTGGTTTTCTTAGAAAGCAGTCAACCCAATGATTTCAACCCAGTGACTGCTGGCTGCCTGGCTCAATGGCCAAGTCCATTCAGACCTTTTACCTCCAGCTTTAGCAGGGACCAGTTCCCAACAAGCATTTCTACAACATCAGGTTTGGCTCAGTGATGAGGCCATCAGAAATTTACTGGAGTCCTTCAAATTTTTTTGCTGATCTCTTCAGCTTTGGAATACAGTCTTAAAACAAAAGACTTAATACAAGACACCTTTTGTCTTAACACAAAATTTAACCCACAGTTTCAGCATGCTGTGGCAAAAGACTCCATAGGATCCTTCATCAGTGTCCATACATTCAGGAATTCACCTTGGGGCATGCTTAGGAAGACCTCACTGGCAACTTGGTTCAAATGGAAAGCATGGTTATTGGCAAGCTTCTGTCCCCTTTATGGCATTTCACCTCTTTGAACTGTTATAAAAGCTGTGACTGGACATGAGATGTTCCTGGTTACACCATGCCCTGTTTCTTATCATACACCTGTCCGAATAAACATGAAGCCCATTTCAGGAACACCTGAAGATCACTGGGATCTTAGGATGATAAGAAATATAAAATAATACTAAAAATAAATTCTACTGATAATACATAGGGGTTTTTTGTATATGTGTATATATATGTGTGCATGTATGTAATTTTATGTGTGTGCATGGAAAAACTCTTAGGATCACTCCATAAGGGCAAACCACCACAGGTCCTTTAAAATGGAGCCAAACCTCTTACATGCCAAACATAGGAAATAAAGACACTAACTAGTTGTTCCTCTAGTACACCAAGCAGCTGAAATCTTAATGGGACACTCAAGAACACATTCAAACAAGAGATTTCAAATAGCAGTGAAAACAAACAGCATATATCATAATTCATGCAACTCCTTCACTTATATCATCAATGGTGCAAATCAGCGCAGATCCATTTTATTAAAGCAGTGACAGTCCACATCTACCCTGGGGTATTAAAACCTCTTTTAGAATTAAACAAAACTAAACCAGGTATCAGATCACAGACAGATATTCAGGGAAGCATGGACAAATGACATTGCGTAAATATTCTARTAGCTGCACAGAAGCAAGTTCATGAATATTTAACTCAGAAAAGGTACAGATGCATAATTTTCCTTTGAAATTTTCCTCTCTTTCCTCAGTTGCTATATTTCTGTAACAGTTACAAAAATATCCCTGTGAATTGACTGTCACTGTCATATTACTGAAAACCAAAGGATAAGTGCTCCTCTGAGACATGCATATGGTCTCTCCCTCCCCTGTGTATTCAGAGCACTCACTACTTCTGTCAGCAAAGCTCCCACCTTCCCTCAAAGATTCCTCCTCCCATCAGGGAAATGTGTGCAAGAAATGGAGGAGGCTGCTAGACGGCATATATTATCCTTCTCCTTTTCTCTTTAATGCTAAATCAGGAAAGTTAATGTAGGGAATGTTTCTCACAGAGCTGGTTGCTAACGCCCCTGGGCTGCTCTATTCAGTAGCGACCTGAGTCTAAAGCATACTCAGGGTTTGTGAAGCAAAGTTGCAGCCCAGGGGAGACCTGAGCCAAGAGGTGAATGCCCAGGTCCCTGAATTCTGAGCATCTTCCAGAAGTGACCTGGTGCTCCCGCCTGTGCTCAGCAGGTTATGAGCAGAAGGGAGAGCATACAGCACAATTGCAGCTTGCATATTAAGTGCTAAATTTGTAAACATTTTTTCAGATGAAGCTGCAATTATTATTATAGCACTATCATCCAGAAATGCAACAGGAGTTGCATAAGTAACCATATGCCAATGGCTAGCAGCTCAGCCAAATATAAAGGACAAAACATGCTTACAAAATAGTGGAAAAACTTATAGGATATCTGTATATTTTTGCCTGAAAGATGTATTTAGTTGTAACAATAATTATATGGATTACCCTGATAATAATGGGGATGAAGGAAGAGGAAATTACTGCTTGTAAAGCTTGGTATTAAGTGTAAGCCAGAAGAATAAGTTGGAAATAGAGCTTTTTCCCCGCTAGCATAGCTTTTTATTCCCTTGATTCATGTTGTGTCATAGTCCTTATTTTAGAAAAGACAGTTTACTTAGAATAAGTTTTATAGTTGTGGCTGTGAGTTACCTGAAGCATCACATACACTCTTTGCTCTTCCCTTTGTTCCAGTATCATCTTGTTAACAGAAGCTAATGAAATCGGAAAAAGAAAATGGAGAGGTAAGCTATTTCCCATGTAAGAGAAATATACTGCACTTCCAAACATTCAGAAAGGATGTGATCTTCATAGGAACTTTGCTGCAAGTCTTGTGTACAGTTCGCAACTGGACTCTGCAAAATGGGATGCTGCCGAGTCTTTGATTTAATGAAAACTTAGGAAGGCAATCCAATTCACTGCAGGGACCGCTTTGTTCTTTCATTATGATTCTTTTTTAATGAGAAAGATGATCGCAAGGATAAACTCTATTCCTCTGAATTTTTACACTAATTACATATAAAACACCATTCTGGCAGAGCGGGACTTATCTCCTTCAGGCAATACAGTTATCATCTTGTAACCACACTTCAAATCTCCCGTATGAACGCTGGAGCTACGTGTGCTGAATGTGGATCCTGCTACCCTGGCTAGCTGCTTGAATTGATGAATGTTTAAATATTCAATAAATCACGGGCAAATACTGATACTGCATGAAGTGGCAGAGACAACCCTCGCATTCTGCTTACAGCTGTAGGATCAAGGGTACACTATTTTATCAGAACCATTAACTTTCCTCATTGTGGTAGGAAGGGATGGTTGGTTTTGTAAACAACACTTGAGATGTTTATGTATTAAGAAGAGTCAGACCCATATACTAACACTACAAAGGACAGTTATCCCTTAATTCTACAGAAAATCAACTGTTATGCTCTGTTTGTGATTCAGCTCACACCCTTAAGAGACAATTTATTATTTGACATACGGTAAGGCAATCTTGGCTAGATAGCGAGCTGCTTTACCCTCAAATAAAATTACCGAGAACCACGCTCACCCCTGCGCAATGCTCTGATACTGTGGGCCAAATTTTAAAGCTCAGTATGCGCTCGCTGCCATGGTATCCGAGCACTTCCAGGATTGTACTGTGCAACACCTGGCTTTCCGCATGCTCAAAAGCCTTGATTCTTTTACCGATAACATCTGTGCCCCTATTTGAATCTGTGGTACAAATATAAATACATGTAACGGCAGCTGCTGAGATGGGGATGCAAATCAAGCAGCAAGATGCACGAGTGTTCAAACTGCACTTCCTCAGAGCTTCCTCGAGCCCGCCCACTCATGCCTCTAGTGACAAGGTTTATCTTCTCAAACAGGTACTCACAGACTTCTGTTCAGATTAGCACCATGTTTGAAAGGCTGGCATGGCTCCTGTAAAAGTGTGCAAGGAGGGAGCTTCCCAGACTCAGTAACAAAATCTAAATCCTGATCCAAACATAAATGCTTGCAAATAAGTTGCAGATTTGCCCCAAGTCTCAGATTTAGGTGCTGGAATCACCAAGAAAAGCATCACAGTATAAAACACCACACTGTGATCATTTTTTTATTCTGCTAAATTCCACTAGCTACCTGCAATGTGGCAGCTGTGAGCTGAATAACTACATCACCTCCCATTTTATTGCATCTGTGGTTTCTATTTATGCGACTTACTGGCATGGAATGGCCACATCTGGCTAAATGTTCCTAAACTGTATGTACATTTACCTCCAGGGTAAAACTGCCTTATTCTCAAGTAGTATATTCAGTACAGACATTGCCTCACAGCGATGATGCAGCATCTTGATGCAAACATGGTCCATCACCCAGGACTTCAGCTAGCTTAAAGCTTGGCATCCCTTTTATGCTCACTGCACTTAGTGCCTGTAAGGTGTGCTCTCATCAAATATGCACCAGTCTTTGAACCGTAGTGCAAATCTGAATGCTGTTTCTAGAAGAAACTGGTTGAGGGCATAAACCTGGCAGCCAGAAACATGACCAGGTCTGAACTTCCTGAAGTGAGACTGACCTGAGCATCTGTGCATTGAACTGTCTGATCTGAATCCTCCAGGGACTTTGTTACGAGGAGAGGTACCCTTAGTTCACATGCAACTTTAGTCCAAATACTTCTCTGTGTGGACAAGACCTCCCACTTCCTCATTTAGGTCAAGAGGATGGTAAGAGATGTCCCTTCTTTTTTTTGTCCTCTTGTCTGTATCAGCAGGCACAGGAAAAATGAGGTGTTCCTGTCCTTTCACTTGATGCCCTCTTGCAGCTTCTTTTGTCTCTGATGGCACAAAGGATACTTCTTTGAGCAGCAAAGCTATCTTGAAAGCAACCTAGTAAAACAAGAGGCATCTCTGGACCAAATGAGCTGCATTGGGGATCATGAGGTACGACTACAGAGAATGCTACGCGTGGATGCTTGATTAGGCCTGGCCTTTATTGCTTTGGGGTCATCAGGAGCGTATTAGTGTTTGCATCATTAAACCATGATGCACAGTGTTCCTGCTTAACTGCTGCCACCCGCACCCTAAAGGAACAGTACTTTCCAATTTTCAATTGGTATGTGCTATGGGATGTACATCATTTATTCCAATGACATGAGGCAAGAGGATAGACTGTGCTGCTTTGGTCAGGATTAACAGAAGGACACATATTTTGTAACACAGGATGTGTGCTGTGGATTTGGACAGCTGGTGCCTAACCTAACAATCAGGAGCACAGAACTGAGAAACAAAAACACTAGAAAGAAAGGGCTGAGGTTTCTTTTGTGCCTTTACCTGCCAACACATTTTCACTATGTTTGGGGCCAGGATTCCTCTCTGTGTGGGTTTATTTGTACCTTGCTGAACAGCTGGCAAAGCAAAACACACCTGATGAAAATGAAAATTGACTAAGCCCTGAGATGCCCCGAGATGCCTCCTCCCTTGTGTAAGTGGAAAGGAGCAGCAGGGCCAAAGCAGAAAGCATCTGTCTGCTGGCTAGTGTAACAAGGACAGCTGACAATGAAAAACCCCGAGGACTAAAAAAAACCACCCAACCTCTCCACTAGGAATGGCAAAACAAAACAAAGCAAAAGACAGAAAGGTCAAGTCTATTGGTTTTAACCCTGCCCTCGTATCAGCAATGTGGTCTATCGTTTTTTATCCTGTCTTCCTACCAGCTATGTGGAATAAATCATACTCTGTTGAAATTGCATCTGTTTCTGTATTATGGCCAAGAATGCGAGAAGACTTCATTGGACTGGGAAGGGGAATTCTGTGGTTTTGGGAAACTATCATAAATAACAGGATGACAAGGTCCATACAGGATCCCAAGGTCCTCTGGAAACTATACATACAGAAAAAGTTTAACACCTCACTGAATTGTAACCACCTACGCAGTAAAATAATAAAGGTTCATGCAGTAGAGAGAGCGGCAGCATTCAGCATTTTACAGCAAGAAGATTTTAACATTCATTTGAAAATAGAGGGAAAATACAAACACAATGATTATGTAAATGGGACTGAACAGGAATCTGGYGCTAGTCATACTGTTTTTTTCTAGCTAGCTTGCTGTGGTGTCCATGATGTGACAGGCAAATCCCGAACACGTAATACATCATAATTCTTGCTCCTGTGAGCATGCTATCCAACACAGAAAATTGCACGTTACAAAAAAGATCCCTGCAATTTGAAGTGCCTGTAAATAGACAGCATTCTAGTTTCATTTCTCCTGAAGTACAGAATTCCCTCTGAATATGAAAAGGGCTCTTCAAAGCCCAGACAAAAGGACTGTTTGGCTGACCATTTTCATAATAAACATATCCCACACAGTTTGGCATCCCTAATTAGAAGCCCAGAGTAATTAGGAGAAAGTGCACGGCAGACTGCAAGCGCAACACAGCAGGGAGACTCTGCAGTGCTGCAATGAGAACACCAAAGACCTGAAGGTCATTATTTTTCACTGGTCCCAAGCCATGCTCGCTGCTATGTTTCATTTTTACAACCCAGGGTTAGCCTGGTCCCTTGCAGCGAGAGGGCCAGAAGGAGCTGGGTCAGCTTGATGTGCCTTCCCCCATGCTTCAAGGGGAATGCTGCATCACTTTGGCACGTTTGCCATGCGTTTGGAGGCCAGTGTGTGGGCTCGGTCGTCACCTTGAGGGACCAAGGACCACTTCTGTCGCAGGCAGAGAGGACTATAAAGCTGCTTGGCTGCAGCTTGTGCAGGTTTGGTTCGACACTGGAGGGATAACTGAGCTCTTTGTTCTACAGCAGAGGCATGAGCATATTTAGGAAACCAAAAGATGATGAAATGCATCTTTTCTAATCAAAATCACCCCCTGTCATCCTCAGTGAACAGATAGTCCCATATTTCTGAAGGCTTCTCATTGAARATGCTGACAGGATCGATGCCTTTCCAGAAGACATTTCATCTCAATGGTACAATACATATTGCCCAAAGTACATTATATCTAATATAGTTTGAGCAGCTTAAATCACGTACTCTCTTTGTTTCCCAGGCATGTTCTTATGGGCAGTCAATAAAAAAAGGTGTTAATATCGAAGAAAATCTGGTACGTCTACCTAAGTTAAGTGCATAATACTAGCTTTGTGTTAATGTAACATTGCTAGTGGAATGAAATTGAGTAAAAAAAGAGACATTTAACGCTTTCTATCATTCAGTAAACAGCTGACAAGCACTGCAGTAAAACAGACCAACTCCTATAAAGTGCTCTACTTTCCTTCAAGTAACCTGTTTCAGTCAATTTTGGGGAAGTAGGAAGAATGTTAGGGTAGGGGTTTTTTTCATGTGTCTAAATGGAGTTACATATTTGAATAGCAGATAAATCAGGAATTTACATATAATTGAGATACTAATAAACCAATCCTAGATGAAATGGATAAAAAATTATATTCCAGTAACAGGACTGCAATCCTTAATAGTCTCACAGGACTCTCTGGCTGACTCAGGGGCACAGATCACATTTGATTATATGTCAAATCTAAGACATTAGTTACTCTAGGGAAAACCATATTTCCATTGACATATGCTATAACCTCATCACTTAGCATAGAAGCAGAATTCATCCAGACATACACAGATTCATAAAACCTTTTCTGAACTAGTAAATTATTGCCAGCCCTCATTAATGGTGGGCTGAAAATACTTGGTAACTTGTTGCACTAAAATTAAAGGAAGAGCTTGCAGTGTGGAGCGCTACTTGCACAGAATCCGGCCCTTAAGGCTTTGTGGTTCCCTTCTGTTCAAAAGACATCTCTACTGCTCCCTCATTTCTTGTTTTCCAGAACAACAAAAAAATAGCAGTTTCATATCTTTTCTTTTTTTAATGATGTCTAGTAGACGTGTTGTTTTCATTTGTAGCATATGTGAGGTGGCTTTTAGAAGTAATTTATTTTTGGTGGCAAGCTGCTGATACTTGCACCCATGTTGACTGTCAGTAATTAACACCTTCTGGTCCACTATGAACAATTTCCCACTTACTGCTTTTTAAGGTGCTAAAACTAATCTCCACCAGCTCTACGTCCCATAGCTTCATTTCACTGATAGGAGGCTTTTCTTCCTGATAGCCAAGGCTTTTCTTTTCCTCAATTAATAATAACACACAACCCAAAGGAGTATCTGGAAGTGTCCTGACAAGATTTTGTTAAGCAGAATCCTCTGCCGACAAGGGGACTGAGCTGAGATAATATGTGTTAAAACCTTCTTCTCAACTCAGAGGTGTTACCATGGACAAATACAGGTTTGGGCTGTGAAAACAACAGGCATGAGAGGAAGTTACCTCAAGAGAAAGAACTGAGGAGGTCTTTATTACCTATTAAATTTTTGGCATATCAGCCAGATAAAACATAATGACATTCATTGTCTTATAATGCTGCATTAGTGACATTAATTTTATAGCATTGTTCTCATAAAGAAAACTCCTAAAGAATTATATTCAGACCTCAGCACTGGTGCATTAATGAACATTGGACTGGAAGCTCTAGTGGATACGTATTTGTAGATAAGTGGCTACTGGCATCTACGCATGCCTGAGTGTATGCATTCCTAACTGTGAAGAACCCCTGCACTCACCTCTTTGGGGAAATAATAAGTTCAACCTAATTTTACATATAACAAAAAAAAATCAAAATTAGCATTAAAATATCCAGCATAAGAGAGAGCATTTTCTAGATACCGGATTCATGATTTAACTTTAGAGTTCAACTGTTAGAAAAGGTGGTTGGATTTTGCATCAGAAAAATCCTAGTTTGGCCAAATTCTTTCCCTTTTCATGACCTCTACCTGAGTAGTATCCATGTTTTAAGGCTCATATGAAAATCTCACAAGAACAGATCTCCTTTAACACTTCTGTCACTTTTTATTTCTGGTCACAAGAACAAAATTGCAACAATGATGAAAAGCCTTACTCATATGGACTTCACTGCTTAAAACTGCTGAGTCCACTTTACTGTCTTCAAACTGGTTCCCCATTTAGAGCTACAGGACAAGCTTTTCCTTTTTTTTTTTCTTGTTATTTTTTCTCACCATGGGAATGAAGCTTAAAAGTACTCAGAGATCCTGGCACCTGCAGGACTTGTGCATCTCCTACACTGCCTAATGACATGTGGACTCATTGCAAGGTGGTAGTCCTATCTTTGCACCCACTAAAGGGCTGTGATAAAATTAGTTTGGAAAAAAAGTCTTGATCCACAATTTAAAAACGTAGTGACAGATGCTGGTGCCCATGGACTAACTTTAGCTGCTGGAAGCTGGGCATTCACTGCAGAAGCCTTTAGTCAGAAGAGCTCAGGAATCAGGAGATTTAATCATCTGCTAATGGTGATTTTCAGAGACCAGTGCAAATTCTACCTTTTCATTATCACTCAGGGAGTTTATATGGGGCAAGAAGATGAACAGCGAGGGAAGGCTAAGTCAAAGGGGATCCACAGTAAATCAAAATTTGGAAGAAGCTTCTAAAGAAAGAGGAGTTCCTTATGTCTCAGGAAATTATAGTTTTCAGTCCTACAGTGAATTAAGGTTTTTTTTGCCACCTCAAGTGACACCTCCTTAGCCAGTACATTTCTGCAAAAACCGCAGAGATTAATAAAGCAAGCAAAGAAAAAGACAAAAGGGATGCAGTTATTTTTGACTACCAGCCAACTTATGATGGTTTGATTTCTGAAGGAGAAAGAGGATAATTTAAAGAATCTTAAATCTTGTATAAAGAGTAGAAGAACCGCATTTGAAAAAAAAGCCTTCTGATGTTCTCAGCACTCAGAACAGAATCACCCCATATAAAATTAATATCATTATTATGTGATTTCCATCTGTTAACGAAGCCAGATGATTAGAGCTGCTAGAAAAACTGCCTTAGTGGAACAAACACAGATAATGAATTTGAATAAATACACAAGCAAAAAGACAATGTCAGGCTCAATCACTTGGCAATATTAAATGTCGAGTAAATGAGTCGGCTGTGTAGTGCTATACCATCCAGCAGGAATGTTATGCCGAGTGCCTGGATCACCGCTTTCATTGCTTCTGTAGCCTATTTTGTTCTGGTTTTTTTTTGACCAAACCGTCCTTCTTTTTTTGACAGCTCCTTTTCCAAATTACTCCATTGGTACGCTTTACGTTGTGCTCTGGTTGTTTGTATGGTCCGTATTCAACCGCAGGCCTGTTCAAACACCTTCCCCAACCCTCCTCATTTGTCCAGAAAATATTTTTCACATATTCCTAACACTTTCCCCATTCGCTTCCAAACCTATCTTACTGGCACAACAGATAGCTCTGACAAACTCTCTTTAGTCTACCACTATATTTTTAAACAGAGTCAGAAAATTATTTATAAAATAAAGTACACTTTTAATACATATTTTTATATGTGTAAAACAGAGTGCCTGATAGCATTTCTGAAATGTCGATATATACCAGGTGTCAAACATTATTCTAAATAAACCCCTGTAACGCACAGCAGTATGCTGGCCCATATATCCTCTCACAAGCTAGCATTTTCAAAGAAGTAAAATCTATTTAAAAGTCATAGGGACTTGGCTGCCACAGTATCTAAATCAGTCCCGAGAAGAACATTTCTGGGACAGAACTTGTGAACAGCTAGGCAATCCTACACTCAGAAGAATTATTTTTAAACACAGTTCTCCAGAAAGATGCTACTAATAGACGTTTTAAACCTTTTACAGAGCAAAGCATATGGTGATGTTTCCCCTTACACAAACTGAAATACCAAGACAACAAAACACTGCCTGAGCAATCTCTCCTTATATAAGAGCTGACACTTCCTCCACAGTTTGGCCTTCATCGCGTCTGAAAAATGTCAATGGAGACCAAGGTTTATAAAACTTAAGTTGTAATACATTTAAGCGCTTTGTGCTGGGGCACAGCGGTATATTTTGACTGTTCATTTTTTGCATGGAAATTAAGTCCTTGCTGTTTTGGAGCACTTTATAGTATTGTATCACAAGACTGCAGTATGAGTGAATAACTTAAGCTTCAGGATTGTTCCCAAATCATTAAAAGATGTGACATCAAAGAACAATACAAAAATATTTGTTCCTGTAAGAAAATGTGAACCTCTCAGTATGCTGATGAATGTACCACAGCCTAATACATTTTCTAGTTCTTTTACTTCATAAAGTCCCTCCCTCCTTCTGTCAGGAGAGCCGAGTCAGGAAAGCACATGATATTTTTGCTCTTTTATTTTGCTTCTAATCCACATGTTCTGTGATGGTGAATAAATAAAACGATTACAAAAAAAGAGTGGGTGAGAAATGTACTTAAATGTATTCACCTCCCACACCTCATCTAGACATGAAATCTCAAAGAAGGGAGGGATGGGCAGGAAAGGCACCAACCCCCCTATATTATATATAGACTGTCAAACAGAGGATCATTTGATACACAGTACCAAAGCAGACTTTAATGGATTTCTCACTTTGGAGGTCGGAGTGGTTACACAGGCCCTGTCGCAAGGCAGTGGCAGGACTGTAGAGCTGCTCTGCCCACACAGCACCCCAGAGAGACAGCACCCCAAATTGCCTCCCTTTATCTCCTACAGCCCAATGGTTAAAAATTGGCTGCTATTTTTTTCTAACATTAGGTGAACTATTGAATGCCTTGATCAGCAGCTAGAACTAGCAAACTCCCCTTTGCTTGCATCTGAGCTCTCCTTAGACTATGTAAGATGTAAAGCATACTAATATTTCGAAGAAAGACATGCAGTCAAATCCAAAGCAAACCCTGAATGTGTGGTTGTGGTGCCAGCGAGGCAGGTATAAGAGGAGTATTTCCATGAAAACAGTTCAAAAGTGAAAAGTACTGATGTTTCTTTTTGCTTTGCTTTTTGTACCACTATCCTCGATTCTACTGATTCATTCTTTGCTAATGAAGATTTGTTGGGTTTTTTCAGTTCATCCAATATGCATTACTAGGTAATGTAAATATGTAACAAATGTTAATGGGATATGTGTCTAAATCACATTGCTTGTTGTTGTTCTGCAAAAGCCTTTATCCTTGCTGTTTTCTACAAAACAGTTTCAGAGAGGCACTTACCTTGTCTGACAGCCAGTGTTGTTGTGTAGACCAAGAATAGAAGGATGTAATTGAGGAAGCTCTGAAAAACAGGTGTGTTGGCATGGAAATCTTCTGACAAATACTTGCTCGTGAGACCAATGCCACAGATAAGGAGGGAGAGTACCTGGCCAAGCGCCACAGACAGCAAGAGATCCCTAAAAGGAATAAGAAAAACACAGACATAAGACACTCAGCCCCCTTGCCAAGGAGGAAATGCTCATCCTCCTCCAGGAATCATGTTCGGCAGTGCTAAGACACGGGAAGAAATGCGATGCTTCAGTCAATGAGGGATCTGCTGGGTGTAGCCAACATAACATTTCCATTATTTCTGGTCTTATCAATGGCTTAAACATTGCCCAAACACACTAGCTTTTATTCACATACTAAACAACAGCAGATGGTACATCTCCACCATTTAATTTTGCATTTCACATTTCACAAAGGATAAATGATAGCAAAATACAGCACACTGCTTCCTTTGAGCATCTTCCCTAACAGAAAGACCCAGGAGTATCATTCAGGCAGAGTGGGAATCACAGCTTTTCCAGGACTTAGTAGCCACAGAGAAAAATCAGAGAAAGGATTTTATCGTGTTTCACCATCAATATGAATTTACTGTGTAACTCCCTTACCCTCATTTCATTTCCATTTCATCGTATAAACTATTCTTTCCATCTACCGTGCAAATACATGTGTCTTTTCTTTCATCTTTGTCACCGCATACTTCCTCTTCTGTTCGGTGGCAGCGGGAGGTTCCACTTTTTCCTTTCCTGTCTCCTTCTGGTTCTTAAACATTTATTTTCTGGTTTGGCTTCCTGCTTTAACCTGTTTTTCTTGTCTTCCATCTCCAGTCTCCTCTGCATTCCCCTATTACAACGTTCCCCATTCTCTCTCCCCACAGGTCTCTAATAGTTGCTCCTTTTGTGCATGTTCTCTGTCTTCCTATAGTTTTTTCCTCTTTACTCAAGAAACTGCTATATCTGAAAGCCCACTCTTTTACAGTGTATATTATTTTTATATCCTTTCTTCAGTCTTTTTCAGTCTTTTCGCTTCCAGCTATCTTTGTCTCTTTTACTCTTCTCTCAGAACTTTGTTATCTAACTGCATAGCCCAACTCAGCCCAAACAATCCTCCTCTTCCAATTTTTGTCACAGGATCTCCTACACCCACAGCACAGGAATATGTGTATTTTTAAATTACCCTTAAGAGGTTTCCCAGGTTCCCCATGTGTCAGTACTTCCATGCCGACCAGGCCTCCTCCACAGCTACACCTTCCCTGTGCAGAAGCACAAAACGCAGAAGTGTTGGCCTGGAAGAGGAGCAAGCACAACGACTGCAAGGGAGAGCAAAAGGACATCGGAAGGGGATGTTTAGTCCAAACCGGGCCGGCTGCTGCCGTCACTGTCACCAGCCCCCAGAAAAGAGGAGCCGTAGGTCCCTGGGGGACCCCACAAAGGAGAGGGGAAGGCTCTGCAATGTCTCATTAGAGCCTGGTACGAGGAAATGGGATTAGGCACTCCTAAGGGAGTAGAGGAAGGAGGGCAGCACTCTGCTCAGCTGTAACAATATTTCATGTGTGTTCTCCTCTGCCAGACAGCTAAAAAAAAAATTGCTTCAAGGCTGCTTTGCTTTCCCTGACAGATTTCCCTGACCTCGGCTGTGCGTATTCGGCAGCGATGAGCATCTATGCTCCCGCAACAACTTTTCTGGTAAACTCAAGTGTCAAATTTGTTTCCCTTTTTCTCATAAACAATCTTCCCACTAATGTGTCTTGGTGTCAGTCATGGTGTGATTCAACCAAACAGACACTGGAAAGCACAGGAGGCTGTGTAGTTATATTCAGCTAACATACCTCACTGACAAACAGCCTGACACACATAGTAGGAGAACAAACTTTATTGTGCTAAACCCCGTGTTTTGACGGAAGACTGCTGGATAAGTAGCAAGAAAGACTCTACAGCTGCTGCCTCCACTTTCACATTACCCACTCTACTGTGAAACATAACCACGGAAAACAAACATACTTCATGGAGATGACATCTGAGACTACGATGTGAATGCTGTCAAAAGTATGAATCCTCAGTCCCTGCCATTACCTGCTATGCTGTTGACATGGAATAGGAAATTTGAATAGTGGCTGCAATTTAAATCCACATATTAATCTTGAAAACTTGTTTACAGTTCTTCGTTTAGTTGGATAGTGTTTCCCACGTCCTTCTCCTGCAATGAAGTTTCACACAGGGCTGTCCTCTTGCCTACCGCAGTTCTTGTCGTTTTATTTCATTAGCAAATTAAATGTTTGCAAATCTGTATCTCTAAATGTGTTGCCTGCTTTACACGGGATGCAGGTGGTTATTAACTGTTCTCTGTATCTCAGCTATGCCAATGAGCGAATGTTGTATTATATCCATCGTGGGACTGCATCTGTTCTGGAAAGAAGCATCTTGGATCCTACTTAGATTTACAGAAAGCTAAA
Source organism: Oceanodroma leucorhoa (assembly GCA_030449065.1). Classification (NCBI taxonomy): domain Eukaryota; kingdom Metazoa; phylum Chordata; class Aves; order Procellariiformes; genus Oceanodroma; species Oceanodroma leucorhoa. The sequence goes on from JASVER010000029.1 coordinate 10,868,018, forward strand.
TATATCCTCACTCATTAAAGGATTTTCCCAATAATGTATTCCTTGCTCCATATGGCAGTTAACTGTTGGACATCACTAATTGTTACATTTTTTTCAGACTGGTGGGAAGTTTGATGAGGTCTTATAAAAGGCATAACTTTTTTTATCTCAGCTCTCTATATTCAGGTGTGTCACTGGGCCTAACCAGGCAGCACTGACCTCTGTATTAAAAATCCAACCAACAAAAAATGAAAAACACCAGGTAATTTTTCAAGACTGTATATGACAACTATAGGCTTCTCTGGAGTACATTTTGATTCTGTCATTGTCATTTTGCAATTTATAAAACAGACATATTTTTTTCATAGTTGATTCTTTGGCAAGTCATTCAATCACATCTACAAGTGGCAGTTTTCCTAATGAGTTCAAGCAGCTGTCTATAGCCTTATATATATATATATATATATATATGGACAAGAATCAAGACTATGAACCTGAACACCTCCAAGTCTGTAGATAAAGGTTGGATGTGGATCAGATTATAATCTCTGTAGCTTGAAATAGCCTTTAAGTAAAAATTGTCTTTTGGATAATAACAGAATGTAAAACATGCTGAAAACTACTTTGTGGAAGACCAGTGCCAGTAATACTGTCAATGCCACTGTCTTTCAAAACACTGACTGCATAAATGACATCGAATACATACTGCTTTGTGTCGGATATTTGCACACATTTGGTATTTTTAATGATGTAAGAAAACTCATTCTGAAATTAAGCTGTTGTGTTTCTCCTCCAGTCAGAACTTAGTTAAACGTTTCACAGATGATGGATGACATAGACATATGCCTTCTTTACTTCTCTTCTTTTATTCGTATCTCGTCAGTGCAAACAGCAGCAAAAGTTAGATGTTTAAACAGAAGTAATTGAAACGTCCATGAAGTGCTCAGACTTCAAGCAAAGTCGATCCATTTTATACAGTATAGTTCTTCCTAAGACTGTTCATGCCCACATTAACTCTCCTGCCATACCTAAAGATACGTCCACTACAGACAGGAATGACATGTAGCGGCGCAGAAGATTTGGTATACCCCCTTTCTCTTATCGGTGTAGGCTGCAACTGACACTAATCACTACCATGGAAAACAAGTGAAATGAATAAATAAGACAAAGCAAAGCACAAGATCAATAAAATGCTGATTTTTGCCTTGGGTGAATGGAAGAGAACAACTCATCTCTCTCCAAGCAGAAAAGTAGAAACAAATGTTAAATTATTTGTTTTAATTAGTGACAATGTCAGCAGCAACAAAGAATAATACAATACAATACAACAATACAGAGTTTGGATAACCCTAATGACCAATGTAAGATGCCTGAATTGTACAGAAGATGCCTGATAGCATTATCTATATTTCATTTTTCCTGCCAACAATGATCTAATAATACAAAAGTCTTAGCTCCTGAGCCTTTAATGCCTACATAAGAATAATAACATATCCGTTCTTTTTAAAGAAGAAGCAGCAAGCTAACATTGAAAAGAAGCTTTCAATGGCTGTGGAAAACCTACTACTTCCTTTATACAAAGCAAAAAGCAACTAACTCACTGCTGTCATCTCTGGCACTTATTAGTATCTTTCCTAAATATCATAATACTGTTGAAATATGCAACATAGCTCCTATCTGCAACACTTTCCATATTGGTTTTCATACCCTGCACCACTCAAAGACTGGCACAAAGGATGATTTCTTCCCTAAGCCTTTGGTCTATCATGCTGGCTTCAGTAGTACATTCATTCACTGAGGAAGCAACATTCATTCATATCATTGAAGAAAAGCTGTATGGTTTGAGGGCCTTCAAACAGAACACCAAAAAGAGTCTCACTACAAAAAGCTTTATAAAAGTGAGGTTTTCTGCCTTTCAGGGTCCAATTTCTCTTTAGTTGAGTGCTATTCTATTTCTCTACTTGTATTCTATTTAAATCAAAATAAAGCAATTCTTCAAAAATCCCATTTTCACTCACTAAGATCAACAGCATCTTCTCAAGCCAAGTTAAAACAGGGGAAGATCTTCAGCTTGTTTCTAAACTTTGGTCTCATGAGCGCACAGAATCATAGAATCATTTAGGTTGGAAAAGACCCTTAACATCACCGAGTCCAACTGTAAACCTAGCACTGCCAAGTCCATCACTAAACCTTGTCCCTAAGCGCCACATCTACATGTCTTTTAAATACCTCCAGGGATGGTGACTCCACCACTTCCCTGGGCAGCCTGTTCCAATGCTTGACAACCCTTTCAGTGAAGAAATTTTTCCTAATCTCCAATCTAAACCTCCCCTGGCACAACTTGAGAGCATTTCCTCTCGTCCTATCGATAGTCATTCACTAATATCGAGCAAATAGAAGACATTCTTCTCCTGTAAACCACCAATTTAAGGCCTGCTCCTTGAATTTTTTTGCTTGAATTAAAACCCTGCATTGGAACCAATCAAATTTATTTCACTGTAGCCACGCTTGCTGGTTAATCTGTCCAACGCTTCCTATTGAGTCAGATGGGTATTTTGAAGTAAGAAGTAGGTCCGAATTACTCCTAAACCTCCAGGTGTCACACTGCTAGGCATCTATCATGGGTTCTTCATGATATCCTAACAGAAATTAAACAATATTTCTTTATCACCTTTTTAGAAATGGAGCCAGAAGACAAAGCCTCATCTTTGCATTGGGAGCCATTTAATTCTGTTTAAATGCCTGGGCTGGTAGCTGCTGTGCATCATTTTCACTAGCTCCCCCAGGCATATGGAAATTTCTGCCACTTGAGTTTCTCCTTGTTTATCAGCCATGATAACGCCATAAACTTCTGAAGGCAGATATATCAAAGAACTCTGAAGCTAGTGCTTGGTTCCTAGCACATACACACTGGCATGATATAAAGTACTAAACAGCTATCCTCAGGTTCTCCCGTAATTATTTTTCATAAAGTTAAAACATTTAGCTTTAACATTTCCGCATCCTCTCCAGAACATTAAAACACCATTCACAACACAAAATCAATGCAGTACATCATTCAGAAGGGGCCACACAATCACAGCTGCTGTATGCTGGAGAATCAGTGACATTCAAAGCATGGGCAAGTGATTTAAACATTCAGGCCTGTTTTATTCTGACACTAAATCCTGTTTTAAAGCACTCTCCTTGTCAGTTTTCTTTTAACTTAATTGCTTTCCCTTCTCTCTTTTGTACTTTATTTGGTCTCTTTCCACTGATAGGTCCCCACTGCATCAGCTAAAGAGTACCTCAGAGGGTAAAGAACAGAGGCTACCGCTACTTTTAATCTCAAGCATGAGGTGTGTTAATCCTTCAGCATGCCACAGGCTCCAGCAGATGAGAGATTAGCAGTCTGTTTCCTGAGCTGAGATTTCACCAGAGGAACACATCTGTAAAGGCTGCTCCATAGGCTTTTAGAGTGGGCCTGCAGGCAGGACCACGCTTTCTCCATGATGGTAATGACTGCTATACAGAGTTATTGCTCCAAATGTTCCAAGCGTGTATTTAAAAAAATGAAAAACAGATACACTTCATTTAGAGACTGATTACTGCTATGCCACAGCGAAGTTGATGATGTCTGTCACAGCACTGTGATTTTGCCAAGCTCCTTTACTTGAGTGCATTTTAGTGTTTTTCTATAAAAGCACAAGGAAAAATAAAAAAAGGTCGTAAAAACTTTACTTTGATTCAAACTGAGCTGAAGCATACCCCTGTAAGAATCCAGTCAAATTTATTTAAATGCTTAAAAGTGGATGTAGAATCTTATCTTAAACACCTAGCCCACCTACAGAAATGTTGACGCACATTACCATAGGAAAAGCGGGAACAGAACACACGTCAAAACCTCAAATACCAAACCTCACCCGTCACCCCCACCGCCCCCCCCCTCCCCCCCCCCCCCCCCCCCCCCCCCCCCCCCCCCCCCCCGGGGATGTAGCTGCTTCCACTGCGGCTGAGTTTCTAAATTCCCACGCCACCTCGCATTTGAATGGCTGCTTAATGAGGACATGGACATTACTTGCATATTTTGCTGTTCGCACTTAATGCACACATAGGCAGCTTGTAAAAGAATAAGTTAACAAGATTTGGTAAAACTTTTTTTCAAGACAATCAATTGACCTCTCATTGAAAGCTAAAGCTGCATATTTTCTAATAGGTCTTAAGCATACAAAGGAGTGTTGATCTGCCTGAGGGTAGGAAGGCTCTGCAGAGGGATCTGGACAGGCTGGATCGATGGGCCGAGGCCAATTGCATGAGGTTCAACAAGGCCAAGTGCCGGGTCCTGCACTTGGGTCACAACAACCCCATGCAACGCTACAGGCTTGGGGAAGAGTGGTTGGAAAGCTGCCCGGCGGAAAAGGACCTGGGGGTGTTGGTCGACAGCCAGCTGAACATGAGCTGGCAGTGTGCCCAGGTGGCCAAGAAGGCCAACAGCATCCTGGCCTGTATCAGGAATAGTGTGGCCAGTAGGCAGAGGGAGGTGATCATGCCCCTGTACTCGGCACTGGTGAGGCCGCACCTCGAATACTGTGTTCAGTTTTGGGCCCCTCACTACAAGAAGGACATTGAGGTGCTGGAGCGTGTCCAGCTAAGGGCGACGAGGCTGGTGAAGGGTCTGGAGCACAGGTCTTATGAGGAGCAGCTGAGGGAGCTGGGGTTGTTTAGCCTGAAGAAGAGGAGGCTGAGAGGAGACCTTATCGCTCTCTACAAATACCTGAAAGGAGGTTGTAGTGAGGTGGGTGTCAGACTCTTCTCCCAAGTAACAAGTGATAGGACAAGAGTAAATGGCTTCAAGTTGCACCAGGGGAGGTTTAGATTGGACATTAGGAAGATGTGGCACTTCGGGACATGGTTTAGTGGGCATGTTGGTGTAGGGTTGACGGTTGGACTTGATGATCTTAGAGGTCTTTTCCAACCTTAATGATTGTATGATTGTATGATTCCATGATTAGTCTTGCATTGCTCTGAAATCAATCGCATCTAAAGAACACAATTCTACACTAATTTTGTATGGAGACTTATCTTTTCCTATTTTCCCGTTATTCTGACATGTCTGTTACACAGGGGAGAAATTCTACAAGCTGGTACATGCAACCCTTCCCTCCTCTCTTGCCTCTCTCAACAAGGTAAGGATTGCAGCAAGTATCTTCAATAAATGCATCAAAGATACTGCACGCTGCTTTAAAGCAATTTACAAAAGTAGTCATAATATTCTATAACAAAATGTTCATAGCACTAAAGAGCAAGTTCTCCCACATATACGCTGATAATAACACCATTGGCAAATGTACCACATTTTTTCTATTAGTCAACTACTCCCATAGTGTACATTCTCCACAATCATACTAGATGATGTCTCAAGAAATATAATGGTCTTGAAGGTCTAAACAAAAGATTTATTTAATATTTCTGGTAAGGAAGAACAAACCAACCTAAAATATTTTGCAGAATGTAAGCATCAAGCCATCATTGAACAGTGAAATACCAAAGCCTGAATCCTAGCTAAACTTACATACTGCTTTAGAATAACTCTAATATTAACCTACAAATCAGAGAGTGATGCAACACCAAACCTATCCATCACTTAATTTCTACTGAGTCATTACTTTGAAATATTCAGTTGCATTTAAATGATGTATAGGTTTTGTACTAGATGTCAGCAAAAGGGTGAATTTTCTACCTGTGAGTTGCAGAGTACCTCAAGCTCACGATGATGCTCAAAAGAATTGAAGATTCGCTGCAGCATCTTGAGAGGATTAGCTCTTTATTTTCCAAATGTGAACACTTTAGTCTCTTTACGAGAGGACAGCATTGTAGACTCCATGCATCTCAAATCTGCAGGCTGGTCTGAAAAGCTCCAGGCCTTGACACACTAGGCCTATTTTTTGAAGAAAAGCCAGCAGAGGAGTAAAACGCTACCCAAGAGTTCCTCACCCGTTTTCTGCTCCATACCCCAACTAAGCTAAAAAAGACTTTTTTTTTTTTTTCACCGAGGCTTTGAGCCCTTCCAGGTGAGCCAGAAGTAGAAAATTAATTCCTCCTCACTGTGGTTAGAAGTCTTTATGCCTTAAGCTGAGGAGAGGAGGGGAGCTCTGTGCCTTCTCGGTCTCGTCACCGTCTCTTGCCACCTCCCCAGCTCCCCACTGCCTCCTTATTCGCACTGCGGCTCTGCACCAAACCTTACAGGTATTTCCTCAGCAGAGCGAAGCTCCATATTGCACTGTATCAGCTATATCTGCATGTTCCCAGTTACCCATGATGTTTCTGTAACAAGTCACTGACGTGGATGGACCCCAAAGGAGGGAAGTGGGGTTGTTTTCTCCTTCAGTGGTCCCAGGGAGGAGGCTGTGGGGACGGCGCGGCCTGGGCAGGCAGCGGAGAGTCACCGAGCAAAGCCGAGGGCTGCAGCTCATGCAGCATCCCAGGGATGGCCATGAGGAGCAGGGAAGGGACAGCCAGACCTGGCCACGCAACTGGTGCTTCCCAAGAGCTGGAGAAGCCCCGGCAGTCACCGCGTTGACTGGAAGGACACACTGGGCAAGGGGAGAGCTGCCCGTGTTTCTTATTCTTCTTTTGGCTTTCCTAGTTGCTTTGAGGTTTTTCTGTTTAAAGCATTAAGGTTCTAATTTTCAGTCAAATGCAACTGGTCTTGAATTTAAGAGTGTTTTGGGGGAGCTCAGGGTACATCCACCTCAAAGCTGTGGCTGACTCAGGCTCTGCTGCTTTTAAGTGACAGCTTGAGGGACCAGCACAGATTGCTGGCTTTGGATAAAAACAAAGCATAATCATATTCAGAAAGTCTTGGGAGTCTCTGGAGCAGTTTCTTAAGATGAGATCTTACCTAATGAATTTCCCAACTCTTGTATATTGCCAATTACAGCAAATCTTGAAAATGGGTTTCATTTATTATAAGCTTTTACCCCAAGTTCACACATACACATACGTGCTCATAAATATGTGTGGTTTACAATTCTTTAATAACAAAGGAACTGGAGCTTTTTAAAGACTATTCTTACACAAATAAAACATATCCCTGCACTTAATATTTACCAATATACTGCTGAGACAATCTGCTGCACTGACTGTAAGTGCAAAGAAGGCGCTACTTTTTTTTTTTTTTTTTAGTAAGAAATACATTAAAAAATAGCAAAGGCAAGTGTGGTGACAAAATTTCCATGCTATTATCTTGACTGAGTCCAGTGGCAAATCATTACAGGCAAATTGGAAGCAGGGAGGTGTGTTGGTGCAACTTGTTAATAGTCAGCTTCACCCTACCAGTGAGCCAACAAAGGAAAAAAAAGCAAGTTTATCCTAAAAACATGTATAAGTTTTGAAACAGCCAGCTGCCTTGCAGTCACCAATTTCCTAGTGCTTTTTCAGCTATGAATCACAGGACTTGGGAGTATTACAGGCTTTTTCTCTTTAAGAATGAAGGTTTCTCCATATACAGTTCTTGGCAACTTCCCAGTCTAGGGAGCACTGGGTAGACTGAATATATTCCAATCTTTCTGATGGAATGAAAAATATAATTATAGATGATGATGCGATAAACGAATTGTATTTCAGGTTATTTTGGCCAAATAATCAGACTGAAGCTAGCTGCAGCCCATAGACTTTTATAAATTGTCACTGTCTACTCAAGTATGACTAAAGAAATTAAGACTCCTAGATCTAAAGATTTGATCTAGATTGGAATAATAAATGACAGAATTAACTTTCCACACAAGAGCTTACAAAACTAATTAAAAAGACTAATTGAGGAACACAGTACTTTTAAACAAGTAACTCTTCTTCCATAATTTTCGAGAAATTAATTCAAAAAGTGAGATTTCCAGTCTTAGAAATAGAATAAGGGACTCAAGTATGGATAAAGAGTGAGCTGCAATTCCTCAGGTAGAACTCCATATGAAATATGACAGCTGCTGAAAATATTACATTTTAGCCTATGAAACCTAGTCTGGTGATCACCATTATTTTTATAATTCAAGAATAAAGCACACAAATAGATGCCTTTTTATGAGATAGTATTTATTCTTACTCTGTTCCAGATGCACCAGTTCGAGCTTTCAGCTGTTGTAGGAAACCGGGACCTGGAAGGACTGTCAGCTCTCTGTCTCTTGGAGAAAACGAAGTTCTCCGTCAAATTTCATTAGTTCATCTCACTTGCAGTGGTTTTTTATGCCTGAGGCTCAGGACATTATAAATACAGTGATGAATATCTTTAGATAATATGAGAAATAATTTTAAAAGTTTCAGTTCAGTTAAGATCATCATTAGCTCCCAGTTTTCTCAGAGGAGCTGAGAGCCTACAGTAATAGACCTGGATGATCCCCAGCATCAAGAAAAATAGCTCACTAGTGCCCTAAGAAGTACAACATCACTTCTTATTGCTCTCTTGCCATTACTGTACAGTGCTAATACAGTTTAAACTGATGGGGGTTTATGGACTAAGTCTCACAGCTATTGAGAGACAGTTGATAAAGAAGGAGGTGAAAAGCATTACAGCTCCTGTTATACCCCTGCCACTGATAAGCCAATCTTGATTGAATGCTCTGATGGAAAACAAGTTTAAATAACTCAAGATTCCTCAACTGAGAGATGCTACTGTAACGTAATTCAGTGTTGTCAGAAACAAGAAGTATGTGCTTGGAAAATTAAGTAGAGTTCCTAGAAAATGGTATGTTTGATGGATGATTTCAGATTTTTCCTGATGCTCCTGAAAATTGCAGATGTTGTTCCTGAATTTCTGTCCCTGTAAAATGCATAACTCTAAGTGTATGCACTTATAAGTACTGGCTGTGCATCTACAGTTAGGCACCTAAAGCAAATATAGTTTATTTGTTTCTCCAATAAAATTAAACGTTAAAAAAGTGGCAGGTATAAATGCTGAAAGTGCGAAGGTGCATCTGTGAAGATCATGGTTGGCTTTTGGAGAACTAAAACTACTAGTTCAATTATTACAAGATGTAGAATTTTTTTATTTCTGTTTTTTTTTTATATCAGCACATCTGCAAAATGCGGATATTAAATAACAGTGTTCATTCTACAGAGCATTTAATATCAAATGTAAAAGTTTAATTTAAAAATCAAATTGATCTGCCTGACTTTTGCAAAATCTTTTGCTTGGCTAAAACTAACTGTATATAATGATTCAGCACACAACTATTATTTTTTTTTTTTGGCAACTTTTCTGGAACTTATCAATGATGTTTTCAATAACATTGAAACACAGAAAAATTGAAAAATCCCTGCTTCAGTGGGCCACGTTTTCTCCCCAAACAGGCATGTGTAATTCCAATAAATTTGAATCTGCTTTACAGTAAGTTCCAACTATTGTCTACATGCATAAAACACCTAAAAGAAACCTTAAGAAAAATGTTCTTAAATTGGCCCCTGCATATTGGCCCCTTAATTGCACCCCTGGTACAGAAAGACAAAGGATACCCACATTAGCATTTCACTGAGGATGGCATTAAGCTGCTGCACACTTTCCCACATCTGCAGCTACTTCAAAGGAGAGATGCTCCTGTGCCTGTGGCTTGTTCTGACTTCTGACTTCTTCAAGGCCCTGACCTTCTTTCACTGTTTCCCATGCGTGTGTTAGTATTGCTGCTGCCTTGATCTGCAGTCCCTCAAGCAGGAGTAATGCTCAAAGTTGCTTGCTCATGGATATTATGACAAACGCAAAGACATTAAAATTTTATGCATTTTTTCTCCCCAACAGTTCTTTAATGCATGGAGACCAGAATTTTTCCTTTTTGGGTGAGTGTCTTTCTCTACCCTCTTCTTGCCTGTGAAGCCTGCATACTTAGTTTCATGGTGGCATAACTTCATTAAGGAGGAAGAGAAAACACCCCCATCAGATCCACCTCTAATCTGGTGGTTAATACATCACAGGAGGTAGAATATACAAGTTGAGTCCTCAGAACGACACCACTGAAGCCACACAGGCAAAGAATTTAAGGGTTTGGCTGTTTCACAGAGCTGGGTACCACCTTCTGGAAGAGAAGTTTGTGCTCCAGCTCCAGAGGAACTGCAAAGGTACAGTTGAAGAGTCAGTTCCTAGATTAGGTAGGTAACTAATCCAGAGCTGCAGCAATGAGGGATTTCAGTAGGCTACACCCTTCCTGGCCCAGCTGGTTTCTTTTAGTAGGGAATTACGGTACTTAACTCAGGCTTACAAATTCTGCTGTAAGAGCTATCATGTAAAAATTACGGTAACAAAACTCAACATCACCATCTCCACATCCCTCTGCGGATCTAGGCAAAGTCAATACTTTAGGGATGGGCCCAATTTTGAGTGCCCTGCTTACAGGACTTGAAAGGTGTTGAGTTCCATTGGACTCGATGATCTTAGAGGTCTTTTCCAACCTTAAAAATTCTATGATTCTATGATTCTTCTACGTCTGCTACTGGTCCTTTCTAAAAACAAGGTCCCTCTAAGGCATTTCAAGTTGGGTGCCCAGAACTGACTGAGAATCCACAGTTGCTTTCACAGGCCCTCTCTGCCTTCCTACTTCAGTGATACCACAGGTCTGCAGGAAAGGAAGCACTTGGTGAAAGGGGCCACTGCAACACCAGCCTCCTCAAAGGGATGGCCTCCTCAAAATCTCCTTGCTTTTGCTTTTGCTGTTTGCTCACTACACAGCAGTGATGGCCATTACCCAACCAAAACTACACAGGAGGCCCAAACTTCTGCATCTGCGTTTAAATTTCTATTCCATGTAATTTAAAAAGAAAAAAGTATTTTGAGAGGAAATTACAACTAGAGAGAATTCACCTCCTGCTAGATGGAAAGTCCAGCTATCTGCAATACAAAGTTCTTCATTTTTAGGTATGAGTGCAATGGTTCTGGCTTACTGCTCTACCCTCAGGCTCCAAGATAAATCTCTCCCACCCTCTCTTCCTTTCAATAAGATGAAATAGCATGACTGCCTCTGTCAACACTGTAAATTTACTACAGTCCTGACACACAATGATGAAACAGGCTCAGTTGAAAAAACATAAGGGCACTGATCTCATTTTTGCTGCTTTCAATAGAGTTTAAAATTGCAAGGTGTTTGAAATGAAAAAAAAAATTGGAAGTGATCTGGGAAGGTGTCAGCTGCAGATTTTTAGAGGGTCAGGACAGAGAAATTCCTGGCCTACAGGATCCTGCTGTCGTGTCAAATGTATGACCAAAGCCACCGATGACTTAAAGGATGAGAATGAGGACTCACTTAAACTAAAATGAAACCTGTGAAGAAAGGGGAGCTATAAGGTCCTTTTGCAGGAGATAAACCGAGTCTGACATTTTGACAGAGCATTGATCTGCCTATGCTCCCTGCCTCCCAGGTTGCTTTACTGCAATTCCTTCACAATATTAGCATCTATATTTTGGATACGCAAGAAAAGAAAAGAAAACTCAACCATGTACAATAGATTTTCTTAGTGGGATTTGGGTATAATTTTGCCTTCCCAGCACTGAACTGTGGAGTCACACAAAGGTGCTGAGCGGGCTGTAACCGGGCCACCGACGATCTCCTCAGTGTGTGTGGCCGATATGCCATCTCCTTCCCATACACAGGGCAATGGCAGGCCAAAATATACTCCTGAACCAGGAGAACATGGACCAGAATCGATGTCCAGCTGCCCTAAATGAGATCAGCCTCATGAGGCTTTCCCAGTTTATGCTGGGAAGTTAATCAGCACTACGCTACTCTCCTGACGGTGGCAGGTACAGAGGAGGCATAGCTCTGTTCTTCCCCCTACCCTTCTGGTGTGCAAACCTCCCTATTCCCAGCACTGGAAAATGGCACTCCTGTATTATCCCCCGGGTTGCTCTGCATGTAGGGGTTCTCCGGCGGCGGCACTCGTGTTGGTTCACCCTCACGCACACGGGTCAGAGAGCAGCCTGCACAAGCTGAAACTGCCCTCTGAAGAAGCTCATCTCCTGTGAAGACAGCCATAGAGGATGCCATTACAGCTCAGGCAGCTCTCCAAAATGATGGTTTCTCAAAAATGGAATAAAAAGTCCATTGGGGTGCAGGGACACTTCCTCCCAGACCAACTGCTTTTCTTCAGCAGAGGATCTTTTGCCTCCCAGCCATATACAAGCATGGTCACAACCTTCAACTGGCAAGTTTATTTCATTTCCCCTCCCAGCACAGTTTAGATCTGTGCTTGGAGCAAAGAGAGCAGGGGGTCAGTCTGACAACTGAAATGAAAAGTGTGAGGAAAAATCAGGGATTAAGTAATCTTCCGTGCACGCATGACATTTGAGACACTGTTCTAAAACTTTACACAGCTACTGTTACAAAAATAAATGCATAAACCCACCATTAGCATTAAAAAGAAGGGAAGAATTTCTGTGTTATTCAGTAGCATTTGCTCTCCAGAAATCACCCCTCTGAAAGCGCCTAAGGCTGTAGTTATATCTTGAGGATGAAATCCCAGCCTTAGCTCTCCGTTTCCTTGCCTTTCAGAATTGAAGTGAGCCATTAAATAGGATTTCACTGTAACAATATAAATTTCATTTTCTATTGATGTTTTTTTTTTTYCTAGTAAGAAATAAGAGAAACTGAGAAAAAGCAGAAATTCTCTCATAAACTGCATGAGTGAATCAAATGACACACCCATCATATACACTGCACTGGGTTAAGGGATTATATTTATGCAGGCCATACTGTGACATGATTGTAGGTACCTTACATGTTGCTTTTGAGCAACATGCACTGGTTAATTTATGTGTGGAAGGGATCATCTGACAAGGGCCATATGGGGCTGTAAAGCACTTAAATACTCATAGATGTAAAAAAATAAATTAGCTTTTAATTTCCTTCCTTAGTTTACTTATGGATTAAACTAAAATTTAACTCAATTGTAATTAAATTACTCTGTATAAATCAAATGCTTTTGTTTATAAAGCCCAGTTTGAACACACGGATCCATGTTTATGTCTGAGTTAAGCAGCTGCAGCTCCTCTGGGAGCTTCCACCGCTGGTGACCTGAGGCCGAGACGGGGCTCACCGTAACCTAGGAGCATGCTTTCCTAAGGCCACTGTGCTCACCCCTCCGTTCCCCACACGGAAATTTGGCTGTGGGTCTAAACATCCCGGTGGCCTGTCCAAGCAGGAGCAGGGAAATCCAGAACAAGACTGGAAAGTTGTTAAGACTTGTGAAATATAACGGATATGATTTACCCAACGGGACGTCATTCTGCTTTTTCAGATTCTGTTCTTTATAAAGATGATTTATTTTCGTGGGAAGACAGATGGAAAGGACATCATAGAAGACTGTTTGCAGCTGCAAAAACATCTTTACCCACAAAAACCAAATTTGGCACGACAATGGCCCTTCAAATGTTCAGCTTTACATGAAATTCATGAGGAGGACTTTTTTTCATTATGATTATTTTCCTATTGCTCCCTAAGTCTGATCACTAGGCCAAGTACCTGGACAGACATCAGAGGGCTTCACAGGGGAAATTATCTGAACAAAACAGTAGCAGTCAATGAGAAAGTTTTGGTATCAATGGCCATCAAATCATGCCACACAGCTTCCTTACTGCATGCATCTTCCTATGCAAAGGTAGGTAGTATATGGCTCTTCAAACATGAGAGCAATCTGAGAACCGGACACTATTTTTTGCTAGTTTTCAGTTTATGCTGTTGTGAACTATCACACTTCATCTGTGTGTACTGTACAACTATGTGAGGTACAGAATATCGTCAGTATCATATTAAGGTGTACATATAAATATTTTCATGCTCAACTAATATGATTATGTATATGCAGGCATACTTGAGAGATATCATGGGACCAGATGAGAGAGATTAATCTTGCAGTTAATTGTGTGCTTGAATTTAATTTATGTGCTTTTATTATTTAGTACCTGTGTCAACCACTTAATTTGCCTGCAAATCATTTTCTTATATATTAATGAAACATGCTATACTGAAATTCATCAAACTATGGAAGTTAGAGATTAGGAAGACTCATTGTATCATCAATTTATCCTCTTTTAGTTTAAAACAGTTCAAGAACTGTGGCTTCAGAAACCACTCCTTCAAGAAGAGTATTTCAGTTCAAGAAAGAGCATTTGTGGCAGAATGGACAATGTTTTTTCATAATCAGAGATCAGAATTAAAAATCCGATTTACACTGCGGAACAAACTACTTATGGGAGTCTAAACTTCATTTCTTTTCTCAAACAAGACCTTGAGAAGGAAGAAATAATAACAACAGTGATATTCATTTCAACACAAACCTTGCACAAAGGTCAATGTTTTCACAGCTCTGTACATATGACATTCTGAGCAAATGAAGATCATGAGATTTACACAATAATAAACCTACAAATTTGTCTGCACAACCTGCTCAAAACAATTCATGACCAAACATGGAGATGGGACTGCTTGGGGTACTGAGGGGCTGCTGACTGAGCACAGGGAGAGATCAAATCGATGAGAAACATCAAAGTAATCGCTTGTTTAATCTTTGCTAAATTGCTTGCTTAATGTCTTAATCTCAGTCTAATGAACGTTTAGGGCACTCCTGGACTACTTAGTTGGGAGGGTGCACTACTGTATTTCAGAAGGAGTGTCTGGAAGTAAGAATAGCTGGGAATTGGCACTGTTGTGAGAAGGGGAAGAAATTGCTAAGATGAGAACAGGTCATAAAATCTCCGAGAAAGGACTCTCTCATATATTAAACCAGCACCTACCAGAAAGCCCTCCTTTATGTAGGAAGCAGAATAGGAACTGAGAGGCGACCCAAAAATAGAGTTTCCACCAGTGGAAGGTGCCCACCAGTGTTGGTGGTTCCACCCCTCCTAACTCCTTGTGGGCAAGCCCTTCTCATCCCTCAAAGAAAAGCGTATTCTATTGTCACTTTGTAACTGTGGTTTATTTTTCACAATTTTCTTGGAAAAGCTAAAGCCTTAAACTTTCCTTGTTTCCATTTTCAGTGAACCTTTTGTTGTGTGGCAGCTTTTGGTTCTTTGTAATAAAAATGCTTTCATTGCCCAGTTATATTGATTTTCAGTTTCCTGAAGCTTTGTGCTTTCCTTCTTCTAAGGTTTCACTGACACAGCTTAGGCTGAGTCTCACAATCCCATTCCCCCCTGCTCCTGACTGAAGAAACAGTTCTGAAGAAACTGGATGAAACTCATCAGGCATTTAAAAATGATGCCCGTTCAGCTCAAGCCTCCTATTTTGTCCATTCTTTTCATCTCTTCCATCTTCCCCTGGCGTTTCAGGACAGGAATTGAATGCAATTCAGAATGTGTGTTTTAAAAGCAAACCTTGGTGAACTTGTTCTGCAGACAATTGGCCTGTTATGATAGGACAAGGGGTAATGTTTTTAAACTAAAAGGGGGTAGATTTAGACTAGATATAAGGAAGAAATTTTTTACAATGAGGGTGGTGAAACACTGGCACAGGTTGCCCAGAGAGGTGGTAGATGCCCCATCCCTGGAAACATTCAAGGTCAGGTTGGACGGGGCTCTGAGCAACCCGATCTAGTTGAAGATGTCCCTGCCCACGGCTGGGGGGCTGGACTAGATGACCTTTAAAGGTCCCTTCTGACCCAAAGTAGTCTATGATTCTATTCTGTGATACAATTATGACAGTTACAATTGTGATCTATACACATGGGGGTTTATAGGTAATTTTTTTTTTACAAACATACAGATACTGAGGTCAGAATGTAACTCGCAGGAGAAATTTACACTGACAAAATGCAATGATGGCATGTCCAGTCTCACTAGGGGTGAACCTGGTGCTATGTCTCTATTTCTTACTTCGATCAATTGATAAAGGACACAGAGAAAAACAGATTCTTTAAAGCGAAATCTGAGTCAAGCTTGAAAGTCTCAGCAACCAAACATTCTTCTTGTCATTGAGAATTCCCTAGAGAAAATGGCAATGCAGACTGCCAGGGTAAGTGCTTTTTTGTTTCATTATCAAGCAAACAAACATCAGGCGTAATTTCATACCCAAAGTATGCAAGGTTCACAATTTGAGAAGAAACTCCCAGAGAAGAAACTTCTTCATACATCAGCTAACTCCACATCTAGTACCAAGAAGTAACATTTCTGTATTTTCGTATCTCAGCAGGTTTTCACTGACTACCTTCTAGTGAGTCCTCTCAAACTCTCTTCCCAAACTTACTATCTCAGAACTTTCAACGTTCAATGTAATATTTAATCCTAAGATCATTTTTGAGAAGAGTAAACCATCACAGCATAGATGTAGACAAGACAGAATGCAACCTCCAAATTATTCTTAAATTAGTTTTTCATAATTCCTACCTGTCGCTTCCTTAAGAAGTCTAGTATTTGCCTGTTTGAATTCCTTCATTTTTTCCAACAAAATTCTTTTGATCCCAGTTCTAGCTTTCAGGCAGCTTCACATCAAACAGCTAACCCGAGCAGTACAGGATATTTAGAAAAATACACAGCTTGATACTTTTCATGCAATCTAACCCTGGGTATACCACACACCAAAACACTCTACAGAGTAACTCCAGGATCGAAATCAGCACTTCTTGCAAAAAAGCCTCTTTCAGAAAGATATCCAGATTTGTTTGACTTCAGGGCATGGGAACCCATCAAATTCCTAATTAAGTTGTTTGAAGAAATGCTTATTTGAACCTTATTTCTAGCATGAATTTTTGTAGTTTCAACTTTCCACCACCAAGTCATATGGTTTTTGTCAGCTATCTATTATATGAAAAGAAGTTAAAACAGGAAAAAGAAAAATCTATCTATAAACTTCAAGTTTAGTTGAAAAATCAGAAATATAGCTCAAAATACATTGAAGAAACATCAGTTTCTCAGAAGAGCTTTATGAGGGACCAGCGGCTGGCTGACCATGTAACCAGTTGTGCTCGGTGTGACCTGGCATCCTGGTTAAGCTGCCTCTGGTTGGGAAGCTACCATAGAATGCTTTTTTGCAAACAAAGGTTTTTCCTGTGAAGCTGTCTGTTACAGGTACAGCTAACATGTATGAAAAGAAAACTAAAAAGAATACAATTACTGCAGGTACTTATTCTAACTTTTTTTTTTTTTTTTGCATTTGACTAGTTTGAGCTGTGTTTAAGTTCCAACAAAAGAACATAGATATAATAAGCTAAAATGTCAGCAGGGAGCCACATGACTATTTAATTTGACCTCCAGCACAACACAGGCCATGAGACCTCTCAGAATTAATTCCTGTTTGAATCAGAGTACATATTTTATAAAGGCACCCAATACTGTCCTAAAAATGTCCAGCAATGCAGAGACTTGACAAGTTGCTCCAGAGATTAATTACCTAACTATTAAAAATCTGTGTCTATTATTTCTAGGAGGAATTTGTCTAGCATCAACTTTCACTCTACCACTGCTTCCTGATGCTCTATTACCAATTTTTGCTTAACATGTACAAAACTCTACCAAGTCACCCTTTAGTCTTATTTTTGCTTAATTAAACAGGCAGTGTTTCTTCAGCCTTTCACTATGAAGTTCTTCCTTTTAGCGCTCTTGTGGCTCTTCTCTTAAACTTCTCTAGTTTATCACTCTTCTTCATTCTCGAACAATAGAATGGGACACAGTGTCCCAAAACCAGTCACACCATAACCAAGAAGTGTGCTAATGTAGTCTCCCTCCTTAATATTCCCTTGTTCACATATCAAAAAATCTCATTATCCCTTTTGTACCACACACTCATAGTAGGAGGTCATACCCTGCTAATTACACATGAAACGTCCCAACTCTTTCTGTTACTGCTTCTTAGGATAGAGCCAACGATCCTATCAGCATGGCCCACAGTATTTATTCCTATATACAGTTCTCTTACTTGGTCTCATACAAACTCCTACTGCTTTCTTGCATTTTGTCCACAGCAATCAGGGCAGACCACTCTGTACAGCAACTTGTTCTGTTAACTATTATCACCCCTTTTAACTTTGCATCATCTGCAAATTTTATGTGGAATGATTTTCTCATTTCTTCCACATCCACTGATAATAATATAATATAGCATGCAATTCATCATCCTGTTTGTTCAAGAAACACATTTAAGTTTAGAAACTGCCACTAAGCCAGTTTTAAAATGATTAATGCATGTACGATGCTGATTTTGGATCATTCTACTTTCTTAATCAAAAAGTTGTGTAATACCAAGTTGAAAAGACTGAGAAGAGTTGAAATACACAACTTCAAGACTGTCCCTAAACTAGCAACTGCCTCAAAAAAGGCACGAAGCTATTTTGACAAAAGGTATTCACCATAAACCCACATTGATTGGAACTAATTATTTTAACCTTTCCTTAATATTTGATTAATCACATCCCAGACCTGCTGCAATTTCAGATCAATGGCAAGGTGACAGGACAATGACTATTTGGATCACCTGTTTGGCCTTTTATAAATCAGTACAACACTAGCTTATTTCCTCTTCTCTGGAACCTCCCCACTGCAAACCAGCATTAGCAGCACAGAGCACTCCTCTGGATGCAGACTGCATTAGCTTGCTCATTTACAAGTATCCAGCTTTGGTTTTATATCTTCCTTAATTACTGCTGGAACAGAAAATATTTTCTCGTTGCCATACAATACACCACCTGGATTTTTCTCAGAATCCTTCTACTTTTCTGATTTCTCTCTTGAAACAAAATGAACAAACAACTCCCCTTTCCCTGCAGGACAACACCAACAACAACCCCCAAGCAAAGCAAAATCAGTTCTCCTCCTGCTTTCCGCCTCTCCTCCCCTCACATGCTTTCTACAGTCCTCAGCTTTTGCTGCACATAAATTCCCATCTGCTTTCCTTTTCTTTCATTGGTTATACATTTTAAGTCTTTTTGTTGACTTTTTAACGTAGTCATGAAAGCACAACTGACTGGAAGGTAGAATATTTTGGGTGTTCTTTTAAGAAATGCTATGAAACACTTTTCAGAAAAACTAAAAAGAGGTACCCAAAGAATACCAGAAAAATATCTAGAGAATGTTTGCTCTCAGTCAGAGAAATCCATTCAAACGCAAGTAATGCTGAGACCGGTGACATTTCTCAGCTCCATTAAATATCAGGAAACTTTCAACCCCTAGAAAACGTCACTGTAGTTCAAATCAAATTTAGTTTCACTGTTATCCACTGACCTGCTTTTTCACTATATGGACTGAATATTGTTTTCCAAAACACAATTTGCATAGGGATGAATACTTCGCTATGCTGATCAGTGGGGACTGTGCTTCTACAGCTCAGACTTTGAAGTTTTTCAAGATAGGGAAGAATAACACTTTTTAAATAATTCCTCACAGCAGGTAAATAATGTTATAACTGTGAGAAAGCTTATTAGAGTTACATGAGTCTAATTGATTTGTCCTGGTAATAAAAGACTCATTTGCTTTTGGCAAACCAGAGGTTTTGCACGTGAACATGCAAGAAGTCTACAATTCTTTAAATCTATGACAAAAGAAAAAAATCATCTTTGCACAAAGAACCAGCATAATTAATTTAAAAATACTGCTTGAGCCATAAGAGAAGGACTTAAAAAGAAATTAATTGCTGGAAAGTCCTCGTGAGGCTCTTCATGCCATAGAATGAAATTTTGGTTTCCCTGAAATCAATAAGAGAGAAATCAATACTGACTATTGAACCCAAGGTTTTTAGCTCCTTATTATGGCCCACATTGCCTTTTGAATTTAATTGTAACAACAGCGGGATTCAAATTAAAATCATTCTCCCTATTGCTTCACTGAAATAACAGTTGTATTGTTCTTTAGTGATCCAAGGGAATAAACCTTATCTTCACTGTTAAAAAGGCTGGCACTTTATCAAACAAAAATGTGTGTTGACTCTGGTTTACTTTTCCTGAAAAAATAATGGCTTATACTTTGATCTTTGAGAAAGAGTGTGTAGTGAAAATGAGAGCATAGTTTACATATTTTTACTGAGAAAGGCACATAATCATAGAAATGCTGATTCAGAGGGATCTCTGGAGATCACCTAGTCCAACCTCTTGCTCACAACAGAACTATCACCACCAGCAGATCAGATCAGCCTTGGCTTTGCTTATCCTAGACCTAAAAACCTCCAGGGATGGATAACCCATAACTTCTCTGGATAACCTGTTCCTGTATTACAGTATCCTCCTGGCAAAGAAGTGTTCCCTAATGTCCAGTCCAAACCTGCCAAGCCACAACTTGTCCTACTGCTGCTTTTCATGTTGAAGCTTGAGTGATTCAATGTACTAGAACCAAATACAGTGTCTGATGTCATGGGACATGGCTTGCCATACGCTCCTATATAAGTCAATGAGGATTAAAAACCACTCAGGCTGTTAGCAGAAGGTGCTGGGTTTCTCAGTGGCTTTTTCCATAAAAGCCTTCTCATGATTCAGCAGTATGTATTTAGCATGAATAACGCAAAGGCTTATCAGTCCATATTTCCACAACAGCTAGGTCTAAGCACTACATTCCCCAGTCAATGCAAGTCAAGGCTGCACTATCAGCAAGATGCAGGGCTGGGCTCCATGTTTGTTCCAAAATGGCTCAAAAGACTGACAGCTGTTTTCTTTCATTCAGATTTCTATGAACAATATCAATTTCTTCAAGTGCAAGGTAGAATGTTACAGATGTGTCATTTTTTGAAACACAGGTATGCGTTGTTCGTAGTTCAAAATGCAACTTATATCCCACTTGCCTTACTCATGCAGATAAATGCCCTTGATGTAAGTGAATAAGTATGGCCCTATACATGCCTTATTCTCTATTTTCATCGCTCTTAGTTCAGCTTGCTGGCATGCACTAAAGGAAAGAAATAGTATGCCAAGATGTGGAAACACATAATCTTGATAAAGAGGATGTTGTTCAGCTTCTATGGGAAGTTTAGCTGATGGAAAGAGAAAAGAAAAAAGCTTCTTTATCCCCACTTTTTTTTTTTAAGAACTGTGCCTGCTACAAGGATATACAAGGCTAGCAGTAAATGGTGAAAAAAATAGCAAGGAAATTAACCAAAGGGCACCCATGCAAGTCTTACAATGCTATCATTTAGAATGTAATTAGAATTATTTCTATTCCTGATTTCAGCAGTCCCAGGAAGCAAATTTCGCCCCTTAACAGTCTCGGCTTTTTGAAAGGCTACATATACATACAAAGAATTTGTCACTGCAGCCTGGGTTGATAGGTCTTCCTCAGCAATTACTTCCTGCTATCTTTTGTCTTCCATTTGTAATAAGCATGCTTCTTCGGTCAGCCTCGAGCTAAACAAAGATAACGAAAAGAGATACACTTGCAGGGCAACTTTAACAAACATTACATTTTTATTTATCCTAGGAAAGGGTGTTGAAAATGAAGGCAACAAACATTATGAAAGGGTATTAAAATGRATGTGATGAAATGGGGACTCAACGCAATCATCTGTGCCTCATCACTTTCAGTAAAAATCTCCAGCATTAGAGGAGGATGAAGCCCGAATGGTCACATCCCTGTCCTGTCGGGTTATCTGCTCAAACCCCTTTTTCAATTCAGGAACTTTACCCTCCACTTCATGAGCACCATTGCAAAAGGGGCCATGACCCACGTTTTCTAAAGACAAGCAACGCGTTCCTGACTTTCTTTATCCTCTTGACATTGGGTCTATCTCCAAAAGCAAACATGAAGTGACTTACCAGACATAGTGGAAAAGCCAATTGATTAACCATGTCCTGGATGAATTATCAGCAGCAGTGAGTGAAACCCACCTGCATGTACAAAGTCTATAACCCAGTTGGACTTTTAAAGTGTGATTGGAATGGTGCCTAGGCTTTCTGACTTTGTTTAGCTTTTCAAATGGATGCCCTAGTTCACCTTAGAAAAAGTGAACAGACATTTGAGGAAATTGCCAGTTGGCAACTTGTCAGAATTAGCAAATGAAACCGAAATGCTCCCTGCACGATGTGAATCCTACGCAGCCATGAAGCCCTTTCCTTTCGGGGAGCAACAATAGCTCTTTGTGTGGAACGCAGCAATATTTCAGTGAGCAAAACTATGAATTTTCCTTTTGCTCTTGCTGAAAGGTAATGATTTTACTGGATGAATACACCTTTGACATTTTAATGTTTAAGAGAAGGAGGTATTTGTATATAGTGTTCCCCCCCGTTTTCTCCCTGGTTGATGCTAAGCTCTGGCATCCCCCTCTTCAGGCAATTCTCAGCACCCTTCTCTCGCCTCACCAAAGTCAGCTTTCCATGTTGTGATCTGCTCATCAAAGCACAGCTTTCTGGTCTGAAAAGGGAATCTTTCCTCTTAGGAAAAAGGATGGTAATTACGTTAAATGAATGTTAACTTCTTGCTAATGAATGCATTACATCTCTCCTAAACATTTCTGGAAAAAGAAGCAAGCAAAGAAACAAAAAATAATCAGACATGCCATTCATTTACCAGAAGTATTAATTACAAGTAATTAGAAAAAGTGACTCATTTTTGAAGTATACAAGATTCCTAAAAAGAAATACAAAGGTTTCAGCAAGAGCTGAATAGATGTATCTGTACCATGCGGATAATACTGTGTAAAAATACAGTATTACATACAAAAAGGTTTTAATTTTGAAGGAAAAAAAATCCAGTCTTGACTTCTAAATGTCCAGTGACAGTAATCTACAACAGCCATAAACTGTATCAGTACCTGATTGTTTTCACTGTTCAAAAGATGCGTCCAAGATCTAGTTTGCGTTTACCTTGATTGACCTGCTCTTGGATCTTGTCCACCCTTGCTAGACCAAAGATTTCCCCACCATTTATTTCCTGCCGTCTAGGTCTCTACTTACAGATAGCCCCTAGGCAGGTGATCAATCATCTTTTCTCTCTATGGCTTCTCCCTTGCAGCATATATCAGGTAGAATAGTGAATTAAGGAAAAATCTTCCTTTTTTTCCCTTTGAATACTATTGCAAGTTCCCACAGAATTTTAGTAACATTTCCTACATTTAGACTACGAATCGAATTTCTGTAGTTGTTGAGTCTAGGCAAAAATTAAACTGAATGTATCGAATTCATCAAATCTCTCCCTTTAATATTTTCCAGTCTTTCTTTTGGGTCTTTTCTGAGTCACCTTCACCATACCAAAAGCGTGGCTGAGCTGTGGCCCAGCTCCCAACGGGTGGCTGTGGCTCCGGCTCTGGGGCTCACAGCCCGGTCTGCCATTCTGGCTTTTCTGGAATCCCTGTTTCACCGACATCCCCACGTGCCCCGGGAAGCTCCAGGTCTCCACATCCCCTACGGCATTTGACCAGCATGCACACCTCTTCTCCTTTTTTTACCACCAGACCACCCTATTACTAAGGCCTACGTAACTTCCCAGTTTGCAAGTATAACATTTTTAATCCACTGGAACATAAAATACTTTCAGCAACAGCAGATGGAAACATATGTATGTATTAATCACTTCACCTTATTAAAATCCATTCACATTAACCACCTCTAATGTGAAACCTCGCAGCTATTGAACAGCACTGGGGAGCCACTACAAAACTAGATAGAAGAGAAAATGTCCAGCTACGCATAACGGGAACTGTAGGGGAATCCAGCTAGCGAGGCTGCAGTGCGGGACAGGACATTCCCGCCTGCCTCAGCCCCTGTGTCTTCTTCAGCAACAGAGAAGGAGCTGGTGTGACTCCCCAAAAGGTGGCACCAAGGCACCCCTACTTATGCGTACCAATGAATCTTTAGTGGCTGTTCTCCCTTTATTGAATCTTTAATGCCAGTATGTATAGCATAACCGGAGAGCAGGAGCAAAACTGTCAGGCTACTTTAATCTTTGCTGCATGTAAGTTTTCTCAATACCCACCAAACAATAAGAGTTTATGTTCTAATATTGTTGTACTTCAATTTCTATGTACAGGAAAGAAAAACAAATGAGGAGACTGGGGGAAATCGCACTTACAAAACAAATTTGACAAACTCAATTATTTTATTATAATACACTGTTGCAGCATAATTTTGCCTTGGATGTGACACCAAATAAAATATCACTGCCTGGCATTGCAAAGGGGAAGTAGGAGATCCTTTTATTGGCTCTGCAGTTCCTTAGGGTTTTATTCACTGTGTGAAGAACCTGCTTTAAAATGGGATCGCTCTTTTCCTCAGAGGTTCTGGTGGGAACAGTAAATCTCTTTTCCAGAAGTGCAAGATGAATTCCCAGAAGTGTTAGAGACAGCTCAGAAAATGCAGCAGGGTACAGTAGCATATCTATTTTTTAAGTTCTTAAAATACACATACAGCAAAACACTATACAGCAATTCATTGTACATTCGTATGCATACACTTAAAAATGGAAAAGATATGTGGAAAACGGTGAATAGTGTGAAAGGCAAAAACGAAGGAAATGCAAAAAAAAAATTTGCGGAATCTTTTCTATCATTGATGGTTACTTTAACCTCACCATTTATCTCAATAGAAATGTTTTGTACTTTAAATCAAGTATGTGCTTTCAAACCATCTCATATTTAAATGTATGAGAGCCAGATTCAATCAGGTTACTGACAGCATTGCCATGCTTGGCACTGTGACTTCCATTTGGAAACATTTATTCTATCATGACTGCTCAGAGAGAACGGAAAGGCATTATCTGACACAAAGAAAGATATCTACATTTGATCCTCAATAAATTTGAAGGAATAGGGTTTCTCTTCATGGTTCACTGCCTTTATCTGGGAGGTTGGTTTTCCTACACGCAGTTTTATTTGTTGAGCAGTTTAGGATGAAAGAAACATGTTAAACCATCCCTGGAGAAAGATGCACACAGTCCCTGAAAGGCTGCTCCTGTCATATGCTCTGCCCCAGAGGAGGAATGAAGTCTGCAGGATGAAGATTTGCTTTTGAGTCTTACTGCATACAGCGACTCTCCTGTGATAATTTACCAGTATCAGACTGCACGCTTTGAAATAGTTTCCAAAAACCACACTTGATGAGTGATCACAAAGGAGTTTATTAATAAACTTGGCTGTCAATGCTCCCATCTTCTTACAACCACCCCCTACGTGTTGCACAGGGACACTGTTTTGAGAAGATTGCATAAACATCCCTGGGCTTTTGTCAGCTGAAACACCACTAGTTCCCTACTTGTTTCCACCTTTTTTACCCCTCAGCCTACCTGCCTTCCCCACTATCAGCTACTGTCAGCTTGGCTGCTTTGAAGTTCTGTACTCAAAGCCCTGGAGACATGAACAAATATTTGTATGTGCTATCAATAAAACTCAATTCTGCCTTTTGACCATTGTTTATCAAGTTCTCTCCCTTATGTTAATGTAATGTCTCTGCTAATGTTGTTGTGGGGGTTTTTCCCAATCTTCTACAATCTCTGGATTTGTTTGGTCATGTCTCTCTGCCTGATATCAAATATAATATATATGCGTGTGTGTATTTATATATCTATATATGTACACTATATATAAATCCAATTTATTTTCCCATGTTTTGCAGTCCAAATCTAATTATTAAAAAGATCAACATGAACCTCTATTCACACTGGGACCAGATAAGAAAAAAATCAAACAACTAAATATAGAAGAAAAAATAACTCTTAGCTGAAATACGCCAATAGACCAAACTATGGTTTGAAAATTTCACTTTAAAAATTAGAATTATTTGTAGAAAAAAAATGCTATTAATTTCATACTCTGGAGAAAATTATTGTGATACATGTTATGTGTAGTTCACACACTGAAAAAATGTTGCTCTTCTCTAGGGCACCCTCAGGGCAGGGCAGGGATGGATTTCAATGGACAGCAGGGGTGCACTCATGTTGGCAGCTAGCACAGCTCCTAAAGAGCTGGGGTTTTTTCCCCAATTTATAAAACATAACCCTGTAGGCCAGGTTGTTAGGCTTCATGTGTAAGTGATCCACTTCACTAGGTACATTATCTCAACTTCAACCAACTTGAAAATTATACTTTCTTACTTTTGTTGACATAGTAATTGGCCTTGAGAGGCATCATTTATACCCTGCACACAGAAAAGATGAATGTAATGATACTTCTTTCACGCACTGCAAATGTGTGTGCGCTCTGGACTCGCAGGTGGCTCTGGACCTCAGCAAGTGTATGTTTCCTGCAGTCACCATTTTATTTGCAAGAAATAAAGTCCACGTCAAATTCCCTATTTGTTAAGAAGGACAATGTTTGGGTCTCTGGTGTCATCCATTCCTGTTTAAAAGGGAAAGGCTTGAACAAAACCACAGATTTTTTCTGCTGTAAGAAGGGACCACCACTTCCCTGGTGACCTGTCCTATTAGCAACTCCTATTGAAACTCTGCATTAAGCTGCGGAGGCTCTGCTGTCACGGTGGGGCAGATGTTGCTCATTAGCTCTGTCCTGGGCACTATCAAAGCAGGAGTAATTCCCTCAGCAGGGCAGTCAGGGCAGCTGAGGGTCTTGGTAGAAATCCTTTAGGTCAGAAAGTTTAAGGTGATAGTGTATGCAGTAAGGATGCTGTAGGGCCTCCAGATCAGGTCTAAGGAATGATATTTTTATGTCTAATAAGCAGGATGAGTCAACACTGAATGCTCTTATGCAAACTACTCAAGTCCTAGTCCACTTCCCACTCAGCTCACTTGAAGTTGGCCACCCACCTCCCTGTTCGTCTTCAAAGCTCTTTAGGCAACCTGAGGTCTGCCTTTAGGTAATCACTAATTTACTAGTTGCCCACCTGCGATTTGAAAAGTTAAAGGTTAGAGCATGCATCTGTCATGTGACAGACGAGTATGATCCCTCATCAGCTTTGCTGCACCTTCTTTCCTGGACACAGGCTTCTACCATGCCATGTTGAGGCTGTGGCATGATGCAGCAATTAAAGGCATACATAGGGAAAACTACAAGAGCTTACAGAATGATAGGAGGTTAGGGTATTCCTTTGGGTACATTAAAATTTCAGTCATATGTGGGGTTGTGGGATTTCTAAGCTATATCTGAGATTCCTTTTAATGTGATCATTATAACCCTTTCTCTCCGCAGGTGGCATTGCATGTACTACACTGTTCTTAGCAAAAATAAATCTTTTTTTCTCCTTCTTTCTAAATACATAACTCAACCTGACACATATTCCAGGAAATGGAACTGCCTTTTTATTATCCAGCCTCCAAAACAATGTGTTTTCTCTTTTTTCCTGTTAATGAAACTTGGAAATGAAGACTTAAGCGATGACATGGAATAATAACATACCAGAAGAACTGAGTAGTAAGKCATCTTAAATTCTGTCTTGTAGAGTTGGTATATTACACAATAAAACCTATTTGTACATCCAGACCACTATACTTAGCTATGCAAAAAAATCTGCAGTTTGAAATATACTGGACAGGCAAGAAGTAAGATTTAACTTTAGAAATCTAGTATTCTGACAGCTGTGCATAGTAGCCTCATTTAACTCACTTTTTAATTGTCATTTTGAAGTCTCTGCCCTTTATTTTGTCTGTGAGTGGCCAGCTTGCTTTAGAAGAAGCTGTGCACCAACCTTATTCTTTTCTCTAGCCCTTTGTCTACCTAAATCAAGAATGAATTCCATGTCCATTCTGCTGCTTCTTTTGGCTGATTCATAACTGATACAATTAAGCAGTAAGACATGGCAGAAATATACCCATGGGTATCAGTATCATACCACAAATGGCAGGATATTAAATTTTAACCATCCAAGAAGTGCTGCAATTGTCCAGAGATATTGTTTGAATTTCCTGTGCTATTATTGAGAAGAGGAATCTACCAGATACTGCAAAAATTAGGAAGACTGGAAGATTTGCATCGTATACCTTCGCAATGGGTAGAGATGAATGGGTCAACACTTTCGGAAGAGGCGATCGGTGGCCTGCTTTCCAGTTGTGTCCAGCTCAGCCTTTCAGAAATTGCTGCAGAAATCCTCTGCTTGCACCTTCTCTAGCCAGCCCACTAGAAAGTCTCAAATTGGGCAGATGAGACTGAAGGCATCCACAACTGTCAATAATCAAGTTTTAAACTCCTACCAAATATTTCAGCTAAAGCATTAATGATGGGAAGTAAACAGCTTCACAGGACACAGTGCTTTGGTTAATCTTTTCTTAAGAGTTTCACCCCAGTCTTCCCACATTGCCCATAACAGTGGTGTTGCAGTTTCAGCACTAGACAACGCTACGGATGCTATGGGCACAGCGTCCCAGCTGGCAGCCAACGGACCAGTTTACTCATCCCTGAATTATTTTCAACTGTGTAAAGAAGGGTAGCTGGGCCTGGATCCACCTTGGGCAAAGGCAAACTAAAGATGGTGGGAGGCATGTCGGTGCCGAACAGGAGCTCCACACGCACCTGTGTACTGCCAGGCGTGTATTTCTGTGGGCTATTGCTACGTGGGCACCAGGGGTCCCCACAAGCGGGCAGGCAGAGGGCAGGCAGGCTTGTGTGTGGAGGAACAGGAGCATTTCTGCCTGTGGTGGGTCTCYGGGCAATAACACAACTTTAGGAAAAGGGAATCAGGTGAGAAAACTTCGTTTTGGCCAACTTGGTGATGACAGCGAGCCTAGAGTGGTTTTGCTTAAGAAAGAGAAGARGTGGGTGGGCAGGAGGGGCCTGGGGTGCATGTCCTGACCTCTGTTACTTGTGGGAGAGCAGATATCAGTCTCAGTCCACAAGCTGCTCTCATTTTCAGAGCACAATCAGTGAGCAACCCTAAAACACGCCACTGCACAAGTAACCACGGAGAGCGGGCACTTGTCACCAGCCATTTATTTTCTGTCTAACTGAAAAAACAGCAACAACAGGAAAGCACAGTCACTAAGTCCTCTCAGACCAAAATATTATCACGTTTGTTCCCGTAAAAAAACTTGGCTCCTCTCCACTGCTTCAGTTTCTCCTGAAAGCAGCTATTTTTCAGAAATTCCTCCCTACTTCCAGTTTAGCATTACTTCACGTTGCCTTTTAAACACACCTACTGTTAAATTTCTAAAGCCCAAACCCTCTGAGGTCCAGAGATTCTTGGCCAATACATATTGCCACTATTCAGAAAGAGCTTTAAAAAAAAGTCCGCTCTATTTATTTCCCTGGTTGTGTTATACAGGTGTGCAATGAAAAGGGACCCACTTTTTTCCCCCACCTGGAGGTCTCCTACTGCATTTACAGCAGCTCTGGCACTTGCAACTTGACAGCCTCATCTGCTCACTGAGACGGTTGGATTTTCTCACCACCTCCCCCAAAGAAAAATCTTGCAGTAGCACAGAAGATGGCACTTGTCAACGCCAAGATAAAATATCCTGATGATGAGCCAGATTGTACTCAGGCATTCAGACTAGCCAGAAGAAAAGAAAAGGAAAAAAAAACCCACCCAAGAGACATTCCTTTTTCAGGATCTCACAGTGAAAACAAGCTACGGCAGTCAGCATTGCAGAAATGCCTGCTTTGGTGAGTTGCAGGGTAGGCAGGCATGGGGAAGGGCCATGACTTCTAATGAAATGACGTAAATAAACAACAAATACTACTTAACATTATAAGAACCATAATTTTCATAGTATGGGAAAAACATTATATGTTCATTAGAATTCAGAAAGCAAAACTCATTTTTTTCAAATACAATAGGAGTTGGCCAAATATACTTGAATGTGGACCACCAAACTGGTCATTTACAGCACGTGAACTAAAAACAGTCTAATCAAATAGCTACAGACTGAAGGAAATGCTGAGCAGCTGTAAGCAAACTAAGGTTTGTTTCAGTTGAATCCTGAAAAAACACTTCCCATCCTTCCATATTACCTATGAATTGACAGTATATACATGCCAAAATACATGCAATGCATGATATTTTTTATTTGGTAATTTGAGCTTCTCCCAGCACATAAAGAAGAGCTAGTAAGGGAAAAGAAAGAAGAAGGAAGAAGGAAGAAAGGCAGCCCCGATTGTTTTCAATCATCCARCATCCTCAACAGGGTTAACAGGAGAATAAAAGAAAGGGAAAATTGGGGGGAAAGAAGACTAGRAAAAAGCCTTACAAAGGTAAGGATTTTAGCAAGGATGCAAACAGTTCTGCTTGCGGCAGTAGCACAGTCCCACTGATGGACAACAGCCCTACCTATGACCCACTGAGCTATGGACCCAACGTTAATTGATTGCACTACACCACTACCCTCGACAGAAGAGAGGATATCATGTACAGTGTAGAAAATCCAGTAGTCACTGACTGACAGAAAACAGCAGGGACACAATGTCTAGCAAGAGGACAGGGAAGTAAAGACGAACTAGGAAGGCAATACCCTGGGTTGGAGTATTAGTCCTAACTGACTGGACACATTGGTYGTGAGAATCACAGCAGACTGTCAATGGACACACTAAAAGCCATGATATTTGTAGGTRTATTGCCCTTGGCAGGTGCCATCAGTCAAGTGAACAACAACAGAGACAAAGAAACCATAGGCGACAGCACAGCTATCGGGTGGTTACGATGGGCACTGGCACTTCCCTAGCAGAACTCCTCTTGTGACACCACACGTTAGGACTCTGTGGCTTCCTCACTGTGATACACCAGCTGAACCTTGCTTTCGAGACCATATGGCAATACGCGTTGCTGGCATAATGAACAGGAGAACCGCGTGAACTGTGCTTCTGCCCTGCCCTATTGTTCTACCCGAACAACAAGTAGTGAAGCTGCTGTGCTGTTTGCTCTCACAGCAACATTTCATGGGTCAGCTAAATTCATGCTAGTGATGCCTCTTGTTCTTAATTCAATCCAGTCCACACAACACGTGCAGCAAATTTGTGACTAGACTCTTTACTTCGTTCCTGGTGCCTTTATGTTGCTCTGATGGCGACCAGGAACCACCTCGGCTGTGCACCTCAGTTGGAGCACTCCTTAGGAACAGATGAGCTCTCTGCCCAGGCTACTGCTGGCCCTTGACCTCTGCCTCCACCCCCGTCAGTGTCAATACAGTCTGTTCAAAACCACTGGCTCTYCACCCCTTTATATTGTTTTCACATGACTGTAACTTCATTGATGCTGAAAGACTTCCTCCAAGTTTTCATAAGCAAAAGTCAGGGGACAGTTGTATCAGTTATGGACCAAATTATGCAGAGCATAAATGGCATTACTCATCCAACAACAATGGAGAAGCATCAGATTATGCTAACAGAGAATTTGGTTCTCCATATGAAGTTATCTCATAACTGTAATCAAGCATCTGTCCAGATTTTAGAAGGCTTTGATTTGGACTCTCATTGCATTGTATAAATGGACAGCACTATAATCTGCAATCTCCTTACAGTTCAAATCCTAATTTTCCAGACACGGAAGATTAATTTCAGAGGAGCCAGAGAAATGTCCTTTCTGAGCACTTGTGTCTCATAGTTTTTCTTTTTTCAGGAGCTATTCAAACAGCCATTTCATCTACTCTAATATCCACAATGCCCTTACAAAAGGAAGAAGAGGACTAGGAAAAGAGATTAAAATAGCCAAGTAAGAAGGCATTACAAAGTAAACCTAGAAGTCATTAGACAATGCACTTTTGGGAAGACAGTGTAAGATATCTACATTTTTACTACCTGAGAGCGGGTCTTTTCCCACCCCTTTCAGTCTCCCCTGCCACGTGGCCTCTCCCGTTAGGGACCGTTTCCACAGCTCAGAGAGCACCTTCCACTTCTGCTCTGTCTGGGCTTTACCCTGCTGGTGCAGTGCATGCTGTAGCCCTACCTTCCATCTGCCCTTCTCAGATTTGCTAATGGCTGAGATGGACAGAATATAAAATGACCACAATTGGACTGCTTCCTTGTTGAAATGATGAATGGGTTATTATTTAATTAAGAATAGTGCATTATTTTTTTAATGATGAAAACTTACTTAATCTTACTTTGTAATAGAGAACATGCCTGTGGCAGACACAAGAACTGGAAAGGAGGTGCAGAATGTGTGAAGTAACTGGTGCTTACAGCCGGGGGCAGCAGGAAGTCTTGCACATAACGAATTTAGCATCCAGTACCACTTAATTTTCTCATCCTAGCTAACTGCAGTCAAAAGCAATGTACATGCAGATGCTCCAAGTACAGGCTTCAAATAGTAGCGGTAACTATGAAGTGGAGTTGTGCAGGCTCTGAAAACAATTTGTTCAAGAGCTCTTGATAGCTGTGAGTTCTTCTTGCAGAGCTATGGCTATTTTTCTGCCCGAGAAATTAAAGAATTTTACCTGTGATCTCAAGCAGAGCTTTAAAAAAAAAKCTTCAATTCACAACCATAGTGTATTTTAAAATTTGTTTCTACCAGATACTCATTTCAACTGTGCAGCTCGTATCATCAAATATCTTTCCATTTCAGAAATAAATACTTACAGCATTGCTATTGCAAAACCCAATGTGATGATAGCCAAAGGGATTATAAAGACCTCAAAAGAAATCCATCGTTTACCACAAAATCCTTGTTTTTTTACTAACCATTTAATACAAAGACAAAGAAACAGAATAAACYGGGTCTGATGTCCTCTGCTTCCAGAAGCAAAGCATGCCTTCGAGTACATCCTACCCAGCCTGGATGAAGAGATGCTTTCCCAAAACATCACATCCCCCTTTGGTCTAGAAATTCTCCCATTTCTGGAGAGATCAGATGWATGAGATGTGTACAGACAAGAGAAATAGATGTGAGTAATCTTCTTTAGAGTATTCTCTGTCTTGAGACAATAGATTCCTAACTAGATATTGCAGCCCAAGGAAATAACTGCTTTAAAGCAATATTCAGTTTAGGCTCCCTTCTTTTACTCCTGTCAGAAAGGAACGAAGGCCATGTACATCAGGATCAAGTCTCMTCATGGAGAGTAAAGAATGAAGTCTGAATACTTCACCAGATATTTCCTGCCCACCAAAAAAGGACAGAGGGAGATACCATCTCCGGCAGTTTACTCAACCTAAACTTCAGTGCATTTAATTTCTAAAATAAAACTACAAGTGGATTGTTCCAACAGAATTAACGAACCRCTTTTTGACAACTGAAACTGAATTTTTGACAAACTTATTATTCCCTTCCTCTTCAGTGTTACACAGCTCTGATTTGCATGCTTAAGGATCTCGGGTCTCCAGAGCCAGAATCAGCGGGATTTGAAGACTTCATCCAATACCTACAAGCTGTGCATGTGTGCTAATACACAGGAAAGGAAAAGGAATAAGGATGTGATTGATTATCCATTCTGCTAGGAGGGAACTTGGACTCCCACTTCTTTAGGGCAAAATCCAAGAGTTTCCAGTATTTCGATAAGAGGATTTGCTTGACCCATTGTCATTAATGAGAGATCATTTAGAAACTGAAGCTTTCTAGAGTCAATCCTGCTCAGACCACTACAATGGAAGGATTATCATCGACTTCAGTAAGAGTAGAATTAAGTCTCCTGTTGACATAAACATATTTATTATATGGTAAACATTTTTCTTTCAAATTTCTATGTTTATCTAGAACATATGGATAAATATTTTTATATATGAAAAACCTGCCAACAACAACAACAACAAAACCTAAGTTCTTGATATTGATAAGATATGACCTGTACTTGGTTTGCTATGAAAATACTGCAACATAGCATACACACGTGTATATATATGTGTGTGTGCATGTATGCATGTATGTTTTACACATTTTTGCTGCTGAAAATGAGCATACAAGGTCCCTACACAAACAAGCACACCATGATACCCATCAGGATTACTTCATCATGCAAGAACCAAAACATCAAATGGAAACAGACTTTCATTTGTACCTAACAGTGATTCCTCAAATTTCTTATCAGCATCACCATCCTTTTTGGTCTTCCCTAGGTTGAGAATGCTGACCCAGGATTG
Organism: Oceanodroma leucorhoa; assembly: GCA_030449065.1. NCBI lineage: Eukaryota > Metazoa > Chordata > Aves > Procellariiformes > Oceanodroma > Oceanodroma leucorhoa. The sequence continues at coordinate 10,901,794 of JASVER010000029.1, forward strand.
CTCGGTTCCTCTCCTTTGCCATTTTACATCCTGATTTTTTTCCTCATATGTGAGAAAAAGAGTAGAGTGTGGCATTGCACTGGATTTTGAGTCCGGCCTCAGGCCAGACCCTGTGACGTGCCTGTCTGGGACCCAGTGCGTTTCAGTTCAAGGAGGGACAGAGATAAGCATGTGCTGCTGCTGTGACTGAGATTCTGGGTGCCCGGACACTTACCCCCTGTCAGTCAAAACTCCTATGACTCCTCTGGCCTGTCAGCAGTTCCTGCCACCAGGAACACTGACAATACCCCTCTCTTCTATAAATGCCTGAACTAGATTGTCCTCCCTTTTTTTTTTTTTTTTTTTTTCTCCCATGCCAGAACCCTGCATTTGGATGACTGAGTGCTCACGGGCAAAAGCACAGCAGCAGCTTGTGGTGCTCTGAGCTGCCCTAAAACTCATGCTCCCCTGCTCCGCTCAGGTGAGCAGAGGAGGAGGGGAAGAAACAGGCTCCCAGCCCCAGAACTTCCGCAAAATGCAGCCTGTGGTCCTTCCTCGGTGACACCCAGCTTAGCTGGAGGGTCACTGGACATCTGTAATTCTTCCTGCTGTGCACTAGATGCCACTGCACAGACTGTTTTTAGCAGCCAAACAGCCAWTGCCTTTTCTCAGGCAGCCACACTCTACCACTCTGCCTGAGGGTTAGAGGTCCCTCGCTACCACTGGCTTGGATGTTCAACMCACTTAACCTAGCAAAGCTCCCATCAGTTAGGACAGGACTATCATTGCTTTACAGATGGGAAACTGGGGTAGAGAGACTACGGCATGATTTTGCCGTGGGTTGGGTATGGCAAGGCTGACAGAGCATGGACTTCAGCAGCAGTGACCTGCATTCACCACCAGACTGAAGTCCTATCGAGCAGACTTGCTGGCTTTCTCCCCCTACCACTGTTGAAGCCAGATAGGAGATCAACCTGGAGGCAGAGTGGAGAGGATGGGGAATAATAGTCACCATAGTGGCAACAACAGCAATGTGACCAGCTAATCACAAATAAATTCAACACCGCATAGAGGTTCCCATGGCCAACCTCAGTTTCTCAACCTCCTATTGCCTGCTCAAGCTCCTAGGCACCTCCTCAGGAATCACCTCCACAGGTCTCACAGCCAGGCATCCCCTTCCCTCTGGGCACGTCTCCACGTTCCTTCAACAGCAAAACTTTCTGGTGATGAGGAAGGAGAGGCAGCAGGAGAGATTTCCTAGGAAGGCTGGAGAATCTTCTTCACTCAAAGTTTTTAAGAGCAAGTTAAAGGCAGCAGAAGAAGGTGTCTCCAGATTGTGACAATCCCCCCATTTCAAAGCAGTTGTATGGGCTGGGATAAGGAAGAGTTACTACTGCTGCTAGTGGCTCCACAAGGCAGATGAGGCATTGGGAACCTCTGCAGTACACAATCTCTTCCAGCCTTACTTTCCTTTGATTCTGGGAACGGATATACAGATCGTGGAGGAACATCAATTCCTCCTTCTCATCACAGATTTCCTGACAGGACACTCTGTCTGACCCAGACACGGCAGCTTCTCACAGATGCCATCCAGTAATCCCAGACCCCTTCCAGCACACCTTCCCCTCCGGTCTGCCCCATTGGACTCTTTCGCGTGAACCTACTCCGGAAAGACATGCTAAGCCTTGTGCATCTCCTTGTCCTATGCTTGACGCAGTCAGTGATGGAGCATGTTCACCACTAGCTGAAGGTTATGCGACAACTGATTTACAATCTGTAGTATAGCTCACCGGAAGCAGCTGTTTACAGCTGTGACAGGGTGCCACTGATACTTGGAGGGCTGGTACCATTCCCTCCAACTGCTGCAGCAAAGGTGGGTGAGCCCTGGCTGAAGGGGGCAGCTTTAAAAACACTAAGCCCTGCCTTCTACTTTCCACCTCACAGCATAATCTAAACTCTGGGTTTGGGGACATGCCAGAAAACACGTCTGTGCGTTAACTCGGTGCCATGAAATATGGCAGCATTCCAGCATCAGCCAYGAGCATTTGCACACCTGTGCAGGTTTTTTATATTCACTCTGCCAAGTGAGCTCATTCACAAATTCTGTTTCTGCAGCAGATTTTACTAGCTTTCAGGAGCTGAGCAAATAAAATTAAGAACTCTCTGACAGAAGCAGGTTTCATCCCTAGGCTAAGCTGCATGAAATAGGAAACAACCACAGAGTCTAAATTGAGGTCTTCCTTGAGGTCTAAATCAATTAATCACAAGGTCTGTCAGAGTTAAAGCTGTGTTACAAAAGATTCAGCTACGATAAATACTTGTGTCAGCCCTTTCTTTCCCAAACAGTGAGTTTTTAAAAGGTACTTTTGTGGCCACGGTAATTTTCTGTTCTGGTTTTTTGATTTCTGCTTGCCAGTTGAAAAGCCTTGATTTTTTTCTTGTGTGAATTTTAAAGTTTACCCTCTCTTGGGCAGCCACTGGGTAGGTCTACATAGTGGAAAGAAGGACGGTCCCAGAGGTTGCCGAGGCTGAGGGCACAGCATCGCGCAGCCGTCCATGCTGTCCGGACCTGGGCAGCCACGCGACACAGGGCTGTGCTGCAGGCGGGCGAACGAGCCTCGCTGCCCACCAGAGCCGGTACGGCGGCCCCTCCTCACGTCACCCAGAGCGCTTCTTCCAGCTGGTGTAATCGGTCAATGCCCCTCTGCTGCACTGCCCTCACCCCTGCGTTTCCCCCCTGGAGCCTGCGTGTAGCTTCCACCCGTGGGGACCCCCTGAGCTTTCCCTTCCCTCCTGAGCCCAGGTGCGTGGCCAGCCCAGCAGCAAGGAGAGCCGGGGCAGGCGTAGCTGGAGGCAGGACTGGATCATCACATCCAGCCCACACCAGCCTGGGGCTGTGCAACAACTTCCCCATCTCCCTAAAAATCCAGTAGYGGTATATATCCAAAGCCCCCACGTTGTCACAACAGGGTTTACATTTGCACTCTGGAATAATTACTGTGTAATTGGTAATTTTTTCTGATGATTATTAAAGCTTTTACCTCAGCRTTATTTGTTTATTTTATGGATTAGCATATTTTGCGTAGCTGGTGTCAAGTATTTCTGTTGCAGGTTTATCAGCTATTGCTTGCTGCCAGCTGCATAATTCTGTAAATGAGATTCATATAAACTCTCCCATGTAAGTAAATCTACACACAAAAGCATCACTCCATGAAAGCTATCTCTTGCTCGGTAGGTAAACCGTGCGGCAACACCCATCCGATGTTCAGGCCATAAACAGCCCTGGCCGCTGAACAGGCGATTGTGGAAAAATACAAAGCAGCCTGTGGGAATGCATGTAGTATTTTTTAAATCTATACAARAAAGGCAAAGGAAACTGGGAATGCCTCTAGGCAAATATTCTTAAATAAAACAGAACGAGAGAGACAGGGTAGCTACTAGAACAATATGGCTTTTCTTCTTCTACAGTATTTCCAACACCAAGCATCCAAATCATGAGTTATACCACCCAAAACCAGGGAAACGAGTTTAGAGGGTCATTGCTTTGTGCCCTCTTGTAAAATCTTTAATTCCAAACACACAAAAAAGGATGAGTCCAGACCTCAGAATATTTGCGTTTTAAAAATAAAAATAAAAGTCTGTCAGGTTCATAGTAAGTTTTCCAAGTTTTCTTGGAAATAAGGATGTAAACATTTTCATTTTTTAAAATGAAAGCTAAGATCTCCTTTGAATCCTAGTATTCCAGGAGCTAAGGCTTAAAAAAAAAAACAACCCAACCTACCCAACAAATATTAACAAACCTATAAATAAAATGTCAAGCATTAGCAGACCATGGACCACAAGGTTTTTCCCTTTTTCTTTTTTTCCAGCAAGGCTGACTGTTCATCATCATCAGGCCTCAGGTTCTTCACAGTAACCATACAAAGCTTAAGTGGCCTTTGTCGTCATTAGCGAGGCAGTTGCTTGGAAAGATAAAAGGAGGGTGGAGGGCAGACAGAAATGTAATCACGATGGTGCTCATCTGGAGGAGCTTCTGGGAGCTGCAGACAGGGAGCAAATTTACCGGCCAGCTCTGGAGTGCAATACACAACATCGCCGGGTCTCCACAGAACTTTAAGTAAGCCCATCCAAGTCCATAAGTCTGCAAACTAACCTCCAAAAAAGAGGGACCAAAATCTTAAGGATTCACAATTAAGAGGATTTTCTTCCATAAGACAGTCTTAGGGTGTTTACTAAAAAAAAGAAKAATGTAGGTATTCCACCAGTAGTTTGAAAAAAAGCATCAATTTGACAATATAATGGTATTTTCACTCTTACTTTGCTCTGTGAGAGCTCAGCAATTACCTTTGCTTCCTTGTCACACCAAATAAAGGGCATGATCACTTAGAGACTGACTCAATTACAAAGACTGAGTGAAACCCGATTTTCAGATACTACATTGGTCCTTTTGTCCTCTGTTAATTTTTGGGGGGTTACAATTTCTTCAACCTTGTGAAAAAAAGCTACACAAATGGAGGGAAGAAATGGTTGACTATACCGGGGTAAAAATGACAGTAATAATACATAGGGAGCGTAACTCACCTCCCTACAATAAGACTACCATAAATACCTCTATCAAAATGTGGAAAGTTGTAAACTGCAGAACACGTTCTATTTACATGTACAAGTATTGAGTGGCTGCTTTCCTGTCTAGTATTAAACTTTRTTTTCATGCCGTTGGACAAATTGAAAAGCTATCTGTTAGAGCAAGTCTCTAAAATAAGTAATTTTATTACATTGACTCAAGAGGTGAGGCAAGCAGCAGCTTGTATCCAAAAATACGCAGCTAACATCTGCCGATAATTCAGACAAATCCTGGTAGAGGTTGGAGAGAGATGTAAGAGACTTGGTACTGTCTGTCACTGGCAGATGTCCCACTATACATGCTGTTCACTTTTCTCTGTCTCTATCCTCTATTTTTTAAAGAAAAGAAGTTTTCTTCACAAAATCTGGACTAACCCAAAATTTACTCTTTGTTCTACACCAAATGTTCAGATATCCATAYCACGTGTGGGCACATTTACTATTTCTTTAAATAACAGAGAATATTAGAACATTCTTTGATTAATAACAGAACAAGACTTGTTGCGCATCAAGTTAGCAAAACATCCTGGGTCTATGGTGTAATCACAGATCCTCAGGAAGGTAACCTTCAATATCAGGCAGTATTTCTTACTATTAAATTCAAGTGAATGACTAAAGTTAAGTCCATGTTTAAGTGTTTTGCTGAGAAGGAAAGAGCTACCAAATTAGAATAACCAATTAACACAAAAGTTGTTGCCAAGTTATAAAATTTTTGCTAATCAGATAACTTACAGATGTAGCAGAGATAAGTGTAATACTTTACACCCATCTATAAGGAGTGTGCTAATGCTCAGCACACTTTAAGAGTAGTCCATCCATACCCAATATAGCTGTTAAATCATTCAAGTATGTATAAATGATAGAAAAAAAATACTGAAGGTGGAGATAGGATGCTCCTTATGATTATGCAGTCCAGCTTCTCTACTGCCGCTCCTATTTCAACACTCGACTAATGCAGGTCTTTTGGGATAAAGCAAGAACTGTAAGAAGCTGCAGTAAGTCAAAAGAAAGCATATTTAYTCCCCCCTAAAATGGCAAGATTTAGAAATTTTGGAAGAAATGTTAAAATCTCAGAATTCTCACACAAGCAATAATTGCAAAATATTCAGCTCTGAACCTACAGAAATGTTTCATATGGAATTGTTTCAATATTTACTTGATAATTCAATATTATAATATAATTTATCATAACATTACAGATTACATGTGCTGACTAATCTTAAGGAATCATTTGAGTAATTTATTTCCACAAATCTAAATACCATTGATATATTTCTACAAAATGTTTCAGTAAGCTTGAATAAGGATTTTCTGTTGGTAAACCCTTCTGTGAGCTGGTTTGCCGGCAGCTGCAGATGGCAYCAGGCTGGCTGGCACAGCCCAGGAGCAGCACAATGCCAGCGCACGTAAACCTGAAGTTTCCCGACCATAATAGAGTGTCCCCAGACAAATGCACATGAGCAAAGGTTTTAAGAAATTCTGTAACAGCCTGGTTGAAAACAAGCAGTACCAAACAAAAAMCACTCTCATCTTATGCTCCCAGAGCTCAAAAACGATTTAATCCAAAACTTCCAGTGGCAAGTGGCAGTATATCAGTGCTGCTCTGAATATCCGAGACACRATTCAGAGTGCCTTTTGTAATGTAACCAGCTCTTACAGAAGTTTTACTCTGTGTTCTGCTGCATGGCAGTGCTTTTAGTTGATGTATTTTATCCACAAGTGCTGGCAATGGCAGATCAGCCCCATTTGAAAAAAATGCTGCAAAGACCGAGCGGTGGACTTTGTATAAACCTTCACTTACAGGCTGTAATGAATTTTAAGCATGGAAACGATTAGGAGCCCAAGCAAAACTGAACAGCCTCCCACCTTCTTCTCAATCACCATTTCAATCACAGAGCAAGCGCCAGCATATGCTGAAAGCACTTCCATGGTATATCAAACCTGGCTCAGCTTCTAACAGCTCAATTAGGTCCAGAAAAGCCACTATCAATCCATCACAAGAAATACCAGCATGGACTTTGATAGCTCCCTCCAGCGGGTATCTGGTTTATTGTACTCTGGCTTCCTCACATTTGGTAGTCCATACATTCAGYAAGGCCACGAAGGTTACGGCCGAAGGAAACCTTGCACGCTCCATAGGGGAAATGAAGGTTTGGAATCACATTCTAATATTTGCATTTAGATTCTGCAACGTAAATATGAGCCCCAGTGTGAGAGAGACTCAGAAGAGAAGCATGGTCTTCTCAGGTGAGATGTCTGTGGTGGYCAGGTCACAGGGCAATGTATTTCTTCTTTGCAGAAATATTTTTGAGAGGAAGACCAATTTTCCAAGCTACAACCTGCAATGCCCACAGTTTCAACAAGRCTTTCAAACTACTGCAACAACAGCTTTGACAATTCTAGCACTCACTGTAGTTTTMTTCACTGATTGATCCATTTAGAGTCTAGACTTACTTCTCTAAGGACTGGTTGTACTATGGTCTTCCCTTTTTAAATATCCTTATAGCTGTCTCTTGCTTTTTTTTCTGTCACTATTTAARTGAACATACCTGGAGAACAAGCCTTCTATGCTGCTGACCTTGAAGAGGGCTTTTGCATAACAAATTAATTTAAAAGAAAGGAAAGAGAAAGACTGACAACCTGAAAAACAACCCTACCAAATAAAAAACCTGACACCTGATGACATCAGTGAAATCCAACTGASTGCTTTAAAATCCCCAGATGTCATCTGCCAGTGCTCTTCTGAACTTGGGTCGACGCAGACGTGTATCACTGCCTGTTTTACTTGCACGGGTCAAGTCTGAATTAGAAGCCGCCTTTTCAAATGGTCAACCAAGACKTATATAGGAGTGCATTCAGTCAGACAAAAAAAATTAATTAAATTCCTTCAAAAATAATACACATTGTAGAACAAAGTTATCTTCACTTCTGCCCTGTGATATGCAATGCAACTATTTTCTTTTCTTCTAAGTAAGCTGTTGTGTAATGAAGAATTGCACGTCTGTATATAGGCCCCAGTTCACCACAATATTCAAGTAATATTACATTCGAAAATCTCCTAATTAGACTTCAGAGGCTTCATGCAACCAACCAAATATACAAATTAATATATATTATAAATGTACATACGTACACACAGACAAACATACATACTCTATTAGTCAGTGTTTTCCTGTTMGTGCTGTTTGCACACCTAATTATGGCATTAGTCATCCTAACRTTTTCATTACTCTTTCTAATGCATACTGGGCTGCAGTCATCTAAGTCCTACAGCTCCTATAGGAAAAATGTGGTTTATGGGACCCCTGTCTCTAGTGTACAGTTTAATAATGTTAAAAAGATACCAACATAAAATTAATGACTAAATTTTTCATGAAGGGAGCATTACATTTCCACTTAATGGGGGTTTAAGCAGTTATTTCTCTATTATTACTATATTGCTGAAACTAATGTTCAGTAGCCCGTTGTATGATCAGAYGGAGAATCCAAATTACTATCGGTGCTAATGATAAATCTCCTTAGAGAGTAAATATCTTCTGAATGCTGTGCCAGTTCTAATCTGACTGATTATATTTCAGCCAGTGTAGCGAAATCTCTTCTGGTGGTGTTTGAAAGAAAAGGATTAAATAAGACTTCAGTTACTTTTCTGTGTCAAAGGGAACATTTTCAGGCTCTGTAATTTCAACTAACTACAAAGTGGAAGCTTTCTAACTGGTGTTGGGCTTCAACATCTACATACCTGGYGTCAAAAGCCCAGCACGCTTACCCTGGTGCAACTGCACAAGCAGCCGAGAGCAGCGTGCTGCAGTGAACCACGGCCGGCTTCGCTGTAGTACTCCTTCCTACTGAAGGGCAAAGCAATCYGTTCTCAGCACAATACGGAAAAGACAGAAGGATCTGAGCACGAAAACAGTGTTTTCAGTTCTTCTGAAATACACATGGCAAATGTTTTACATTTCTTCTGTGTTTCATCTGATGAATTTGAAGGGATTTTAGATATCCTATGTTGCCTATGTTCTATAATACATAATCCAACATTGAGTATTTGTTACATAAAGGGAGGACATTATTCTTTTCTTTCTCGTCCCTTCCATTCCRTTCCATACAGTGTAAGAAGAGCTGGCCTGACAGGCTGAGGAAATGAGCCTTGCATCTCCCTTGCACAGCTTGGAGAGCACGTGCACAAGCTTCCCCACACAGTCACACCAGGGTGCTTCTGCTCTGGAGGGATGCAGATACCCCTTTTTACCTCCGCATCCTTTACCATGAAAGCAGGTTCCAACCTCCCTAGCCACTTCAGTTCCAGTTACCCCACGCATCCCTACGTGGGGTGTGTCTCATTTTTACTCCTCATTCCTACATGTCTAAAATCTACCCTTTTTCCTCCCCACTGCTCACATAGCATCTGCTCGCTTTTAGCCCTTTTTCTTTCCAAACATGATTTCTGTGACCTTATGGCCTTTCCCATTCCCACATCTTGCCTATGTTTTCCTAAAAATAGATTTTCTCCATAGGCATCTTTCTTGCCTTTTGATTTGCTCACATTACCTCCTCTTTCTTCACCACTCACACTCCTTACCATAAAATACTCTCCCTAAAATATTAAATATATGTTCTAAACACTCCTTTTTCCACTAAGGTTTTTTTGCTCCCTGCCAGCTGGAGAGCAATGCTGTCTTACGCCTTTGTTCTGCACATTTCCCCCACTGCAGTCAGTGTCTCTGGTCCTGCACAGGTTGTTTTAAGCCACTAACTGTTTTCTCCTAGAATTGCCCAACCTCCACCTCCCCCAATGACCACAAAGCCTAGATGACCGGCAGATCAATCATCCTGCTCTMGCTTCTGACTTGCACGCACACCCTTCAGAAAGAAAAAGTTTTCTTTCGTTAACTGGGATAATAGTTTCTGGCAYAAACACTTCCCTATCTCCTCCTCCACCGCCTTGCCTCCATGGTACCTGCTTTGGTTCAGCCACGGTGCACATGAAACAGGGTTTGGGTTTGTTTTAGTGCTCTAGTTGAGGACACGGGTAAGAAATGATGCAATCACCACAGGTAAGGGGCAGACACCTGCAGCCAGGGCTGCAGAGAAGCAGGCAGTCCTCCTCAGGGAAACGGGAGAGCCAGGCAAGGGGAATTTCTCAAACTGGCTGAATCCCCCCAAAAAATGAGGACAGGGAACTGCTGCCTAAGTCACAAGCTCAGTTTTCCATGTAATTTCTGATACTGTGTGATACTGGTGTTTGCCCATGAGTCCAGTGTTCTGAAGCAGAGCTAGTGAAATCAGCTGGTTCCAAATAACTCTAGCTGCCAAAGCTCACCAAAAATCTGAAGCTGAACTAATGTTGATTCAAGAATGACCCCTTCCTCTTCTAAATCAAACACAGCAATTCAGCACAGCAGGCCACGACCATGGCACAGCACAGACCTAAGATGGGATGCCACTTCTTCACTGACGGTATTTTAGTTAATGCCATTTAAACATAAATTTGTATTTGTTAAAATATAAACATTCACAAATTAAACTCAGAAGGATGTGGAAAACTAACATGATACTTAACCTGCTTCTGATAAGYTAAAATATTGGCTCAGGGCAGTAAATGGAAGACAATCCATCAGCCATGATATAAAGGCAAAAAACTGGACAGAGAGACTATGGGAAATTGTTTCTTGGCTTGCACACACATTTACAAAGGCCTAGTAGAAGGAAAAAATGTAGGAAAAAGCTATTCCTACACATGATTTTGCAAAGATTTACCACCTAGTTTACCATATACAAAGCCTGTGATTCCCCGCTTATATTTGTAAACAGCCCAAATGTTTTTCATGCCAACACGACAAATATTTCCTCCAAATTTGCATTCTGTGTATGATGACTTAAGGATGCTTTTGAACAGAATGACATCTCCCACTCTTTTTGTTAAATAGTTGCTTTTATCCGACTCGATTTAATGCATCACATTTCCCCACATTGATATTTACAATTTTCCCATCACTGACTTAATCACAATAATTTATTTCAACGGTTTGGCCCAACCTAACATTGTCTGGGATCCAGTCCTGCCAGAATACAGAAAGCCTTTACCCATATTGCTCACTCTTCTTCCAACGGGCAGAGCTGTACCCTTGAATAGTTACCCATTCATAGAAGGGTTTATATACTTGTGTCATTAATAACAAAATCAAAAGTTTTTATTGAATAAAATGTGCTGATTTTTGATCAAAGTGCCGGAGTTAATGCCAGTGCCCTTAAATTGGCACAAGAGACACACACCATCACCATGTTCTGGGAAAGTTGCCTTAAAAAGCGAAAAAATCTTTTCCCTCCAATTTAGATTGGACTCTTTCCACTGACTTGACTGTACTGGGCTTTAGAGGAGGGCCTGAAGCTCCCCAGAGGCTGGAGAAGAGTGAAGAAAGAAGGTGTCTATCATGACTGAAAGGTCCAGTTAGAAACCGGAGGAGGAAAACAGGCTGTGATGTTGTACTGAGTGTACAGTCYGATTCAACACATGGGTCGTAGTCTTGCTTCATATTTTTCACTTTTAAAAATTGACGTTTTTTATATCAGAATTTAAGAGGATCCCTGAGGCACGGGGGAAATTAGCTATTGTTCATTTTTTAATAAGTTATAAAAAGAAAATAAAAAGATCTTTGTGGCTAATTCAGGATGCTTCACCCAGGCTGTAAAGCAAAGGGTCCCCTGAGCTATTCTTTTGTCTAACAGATCATTTGCTTTGTGTAGGATTTTTCTTCACAGCGGGGAGCATGCAGCCCAGATCCCCTTTAATTCTTCTTGACTAAACCCTAAGTCAGCCCTTGCTCTGTGACAGAGCCCTGGGAAGTATAAATCATTGCAGAAAACAAGCAATAATTATCTGGCAGCTTAGTTACCGGTTTAGATGTCAAGTTACAACCCACTCCCCAAACATCCCTCTGCCGCTCGCCATAAGCACGCATTCCTACAATAAAATCAAAGACTTTTAAGTCCCATCAGGCACTTGGAAAGCTGGCAAGCCATGCAAGACTGCCTGCAAACTTTACAGGGTCCAGGGGAAAAAGAGCAACTGTAAAATGATAGTTACAGTATCTACAAGGAATAAGAATGAGCATTTTCTCTGTAAAGCAGACATACACAACACTAGCCTGGTCTGAGCTCTGACCTAAGGGTCAGGCTTTTGGGAATGGTTTAGGACCACAACACAGCTCTCCCTCTGAGAGAGAGGATAAGAGAAAGAACAAACCCTACAGTGACCAATGCTACCACACTACTTACCACGCTACTTAGGTGCTGAAGGTGCAAGGACTTTGGTAAAGTGGAATAAAAAAGTCAAGCTCACTAGACTTCTCACAGATTTGTGCCCATGGATGCTGGAAACAGCTTAGCTATGGACCTTGAATGGAGTAAACTGACAAAGGCAAAAATGAAAAGAAAACAGACAAGAGCTCTTCTTCCCTGCTGAGGCAGAGCAGGCCCCCAGTCATATCACTCTACCCAAGGCAAGACTCTGTCTTCAGTGCAAAGTAACCAGAAGATCCTCAAGYGAGTCTACTGATAGTATGAAACAAAGACTGGAGCAGCTCTGAATTAAAAAAAAAAAACACACATAATAATCCCCCCAAATCCCCAACTTTTAGTCAAGAGTTCCACATGTGTTTGGGATATTGGAGACAGTTCAAAATATTTCCTACATTTTCAGTCGTTCCTTGTAGACACTTATCATCCAGTCCTCAGAGCAGTGCAATAGGAAGCCAGCACAGCCATGTCACCTGACAGCCTGAAAAATACTTTCTGCCAAATCAGGCAGCAGCAGCCCTGGTGAGATGACTTCCTCTCCATCTTACACCATACAATCTCTGCTCCTACAAGTTCAGACAGCAACTGCAAATTTTCTTTGCCACACATCCTAGCAAGTCTCCACCAGCAATGACTGTCTGATCAGAAAGGGTACCACTATTAATCAGAACAAAAGTATATCAGCCAGCTGACAGCAAGGCAGGAAAAAAGAGCAATGACCCAACTATGAAATAACACCGCAACAAATTTTATGTACGGTTTCATTTGTTAAAGTCCTTTCACCCACTGACATTTAGACCTTTTTCTCTAGCTTAATTTCTTATAACATGAGCATATGCCTTCAAATTTCAGGGTCAAGTGGAATGTGGTCTATATATATTCTTTGTGCTGGGTTCAACTTGTAAAATTTCTCTTCTATGGATGCAGTTACACCAATACAGGTTATTCCCTTTTTTGTATCCTTTAGTGTCTAAAACACTTTTGAGGCGGTGTAGCTGAACTCACATAAGGCAACAAAACCCAATTTAATCATATCCAAACTATATATCATTGTCATGAACTTAATTTTGTAATCACAATGCAAAGGAATAAATTGCAACCTGTTTTTTAAACCAGAACCACTTACGTGGTTAGACAAAGCCTCTCAAAGCAATTAACTATATGGGAAATAACTGGATTATTAGCTTGAAAAAAATGCTTCCAAACAAAATTATTGTCTACAGTAACTTCTCTCCCCTAGTTATTAGAAAGATAGGAAAGGGAGGAGCTGGGCTTACACTGTTTCTGGATGTGGCTAATCTYCCATACCTCAGAGCCAAGGAAAAATGAGCTGCAGAGAAGCAACCCRAAGGAAAATGAATTCTTTGGCTTCCTGTTTCTGAGGGCCAAATAAAGCCAAATCTCCTCTCAGGGGTCAAGTCTGCCGGGTTCTGACATATTTCCACTCAAGGCCAACTGGCTCACTCCCCAGGAACKGCCGCCTCCTCCTCTGCACCCGCATCCCCCACACGCACGGGGCTGGCATGGGCCATCRCTCCCAGCACCTCTCCTCCGCAGCTCCACAGGCAGGTCCACACTGGCTGCACAGCTACGGCTTTGCAGTGGGAACACAGGCTTTGACCTTACATTTATAAAGCATATAAAAAGCTTGACGGTATATTCAAGCAAGAGGAAAACCTTTAAACTTTGTCACACTCTGGGAGAGGTTCTTTAAGGGTACCTGGGGTACCTCTGTAAATAGATTCACACTACCTGAGTGCCTCCTGCCTAGAGAGGAGTTATCATGAGAGGACATTTAAGATAGAGCATCTCAAATATGGCTGAGTAACAGCTTAGGTATTTGACTACAAAATGGGGAACAGCTACAAAAAAGGAAAACYGGCAAAAGTCATAATGGAGATCAACCTGAAGCTCAGAAGTGATGCGGTGGCTGTGCAGATTTCCTTCTCAGGGCTTGTCTCCCTAGGGAACTAACATCAGCACATATTCTGTCTTTCTAAATGTGAACTCGGAGAGCTGACCTCTTCCCATAGCCTCCATTTATCAGTTACATCCTACTTTTTGGAGTGAGTGCTCGGTCTGAGGAACCTTCCAAACATATCTGGGTCTCTTGACTTTTCTCTTGCTCCTATTCAACTCATCAATATGAGTGTATACTGCCACCCTCTGTCAGACAAAATGCCAGGGAAACATTGTCTGACTTGACCAAAACAAAACCACTTAGAAACTCTTTTGGATGCACATGAATCCTTTTCAGCTTGCTTTCCTGCCTATGAGCCTTGGTTTCACCCAACATCTGTCTTTCCCATGCAATGTAAATATGTCATCTGAGGCTCATCTGGAAGCTGTAACCAGGCCCACTCAAAGCCATTCTTGCACAAGTGCGTTATAGTTAATCCTGTTGCTGTACCTTACAAAACATATGCCTTAGGAACCACTTACACACATCTTATACAAACTTCTTACTGACTGAACTGTTTTCAGTTTGTTCCTAGCATTGCAGAAATTCAAAATGTGACACGGATCTGACACCGGGGGTACAGGGACTGAGCAAACCCCTCCCTTCCTCCATGCAGAGACAGGGTTAGGGGAGTCGGCACACGTTTGAATGCTTCTCCCAAAACACTAAAAGCAGAAATATTGCAAGACAGTTTTCTTCTTGTTCCTCTCTAAAGGTCCCTTTCTTATGTCTTTTCATAAAACCGAAGGAAATCCTCAGGCAACGCAAGGTACCAAACAGGACCTATGATTCTGGGGAAATTTCTCTGAAATTCTCCTTTTTTGCAAATAATATCTTTTGGGGATTTTATTTGCGCATGTCCTCATACTGAAGTCTTTTTGCTGTAGAGATATTCCTGTTCACCCTTTGGGGATTTTTTTAAAATCTCAAGTTAATTGACTGCCAATTAACTGAAGCTATTCAGCGTCTTTGAAAAAGCAAGTCAGAACTCTCCCCAAACATTTGTAATGGGCTACAAATATTTGTAGTCTGGCTTAATCTGATCCCTAAAGTAAACTAGAAATGTCTGTAGTATACCTTTTAAGACTGAGCTAATTCATGGTTGATAGAGGGGTTTTAACTTTCCAGAGAAGCTCAGCATTGAGTCGGGTTGCCCTTTGGCTTTTTACACTGTGTTTTTTTGTAAAAAAACAAGTAAAAACTTCCAAAGTTCCAGCTCTTGGGCCTACACCTACACAGCTTCCTCTAAATAACTTTTTCATTTAAAGAGTGCTGGAATTTAACTATAATAGATCCCATACCTACCGAAAGATAATTTTGAAAATCTTAGATACTACAATAAAAAAATAATATTGGGCACCTGAATAGTGCAAGAGAGAGGGAGTATTTTTAGGTGTACCAATAAAACAGAATACATCGTGTATATAAACAGCCACAGAAGTATTTTGTAATTTATATTATTTGATTCTATGCAACTTGCAGTAACTGATTATGAATCCCCATTCCAACAGTCTCTACAATTTAATAATGTCAAAACAGGAACGTATGCAATCTCCTCTTTCACTAGAATTTCATTAGCATTTATACTCATTCAGTCTACATGTATCTTTATTTACTTGACTGGAGAGAGGCATCATGTATATTACAGCAATTAACTCATGTTACAGACTTGAATTACAAGAAACTCTCTCTCTGTCCTGACATGAACAGACACTATTTTGTCAAGAAAATAACCTAAAAGGGTTCATACTGATTTTTTGTTTTCTTTTTTAATTAATCAAATGTCTACCTTTCCAACTAAATAGTTTCGGGGAACTACAGGCCTGTC